>QEPC01008849.1:980039-995090 GCA_003113815.1 Sphenodon punctatus
AGGGGAGGGGTTGGGGAGGTGGGGAAAAAAGAAAAAAGACAGGACAGGCAGCCCAGCGGCGGGTTTAGCTCTGCAACGCAAACAAAAACAAAAAACCAAGCAGGATGCAAGAGCAGGTCCGCGGACCCCCTGGGGGTGCGTTGCGGACCCCCAGGGGTCCACAGTTTGGGAACCAGTGATCTATAGAATTGACCAATTTCCGGGCTTATAATGTTAATGCAGAGGTCTCGCAACACGGGGGTAGAGCTAGAGGGGGGTTGGCCTGCCTTGTCACGGATACAATCCAAGTCTAGGTCACCCCCTTAAGGGGGACCCCACAGATGGTACAGCATCTGGAAATACGGATGGGCCATACCCATATGATTTTTGTTAATATTTACATCCCCCTGTGAATGCTGAAGCCTTTGACACCAAGGCATGGGATAATTTGCAGGATTTCATGGAATCCATAACACTAACCCACCCAGATGCTCAAGTAATTTTGTTGGGAGATCTAAATGCAAGACTGGGGGCCTTAGATGAGGACTTAGTGCCATATGTGGACATTACTGCTCAGCCTAGGCATCCACCTTTAACTGCTAGGGTCGCTAAGGACCTAAAAATTAATTCTTCAGGCATTAGGCTGGCATCACTTGTACAGACTCTCTCATTGTGTATCCTAAATGGGCCGGGTTACCAGGACCAGGAAGGCAAGTTTACTTTTGTTGGCCATCAAGGATCCAGTACGGTGGATTATGTAGCAGTAACCCCTAGTATAGTTGGTAGGATAGGGACCTTTATGATCGATGAGGTTCTTATTAGTGACCATTTACCATTGGTTTTTTCTCTTAAGTGGGGAGCTACCGGCCAAGACAAGGGTATGGAGGATGGTTTGGTAATGCCGGACATGGGCTATGTCCCAATAATTAGATGGTCTCAGGCATTGGCAGATTCGATACAGGGCTACTTGTGGTTAGAGGGGCGTAAAGGACAGAGGGACAACTTGTTGGCAGCGCCAGGCTCTTTGGAACTGGTTAACATCTTTGATGATCTGGCTAAGGAGGTTACGCAGTACTTAACAGGATATGTGGGTGGGACAAAGAAACCTGTCGGAACCCAGGAAAATCAAAGATGGTTCGATGTTGAGTGCCGGCAGGCCCAGGATAAATACCGTCAGGTATATAGAATGTACCGACAGGGTTATCACTCAGTTATCCCAGGAGAATTTTTCGAGTTAAAGGAACAGTATAGAATACTGGTTAAATGGAAAAAGCAGGCTTTTTGGCAGGAACACTGGCAGGGGATTCTGGAAGCAGCCCAGAATAAGAGCTCCAGGCTGTTTTGGAAGCTGGTAGCCCGTCCTAGGGAGGGGACAGTCTCTATGGGGTATTACCCGGTACCAGCAGATTCTTGGGAGGCCCACTTCCGGAAGTTATACGCAAGTGTCGGTGAGCTCCCTGAGCCGTCTTCTTTATTTGATATTGTAAATACGCCCTCCTGGTTGCCGGTTACGGGAGAAAAAGTTACTGCCCATATTGCTACATTCTGTAATGCTAAAGCACCTGGGATTAATCTAGTTTGGATAGATTGTGTAAAGGCAAATATGGATTGGTGGGTGCCGGTCCTGGCAGCATTGTATACGGCAATAAATGAGACTGGCATTATCCCAGAAGGATGGGGGAGTGCTATAATTGTACCTATCTACAAGAAAGGGTCGAGATCAGACCCAGCTACCTATAGGCCAATTAGCTTGTTGAATGTAATTAGTAAGATCTATGGAAAGATTCTCTTATTGAGATTAAATCACTGGATTCGTAGTGAGAATATAAAGCAGGTGGAACAAGCAGGGTTCATGAAGGGAAGATAGATAATAGGCCAGTTCGGATATTACAAAATCTATCTGAAAAATATAAGGCTTTAAACAAGCGCCTTTTTGTGGCCTTCCTGGACTTCCACTCTGCCTTTGACACCATTAGTAGGCAACGTCTTTGGGGAAAACTGAGTGGTATCTCAATTGATAGGAGACTGTTGGTATTACTGTGTAACCTCCATGCAAATACATCATCGAGGGTTAGGCTGGATAAGAAGGGGTATCTTTCGGGCAAGGTTAACACTTTTAGAGGAGTTAGGCAGGGGTGTGAGATATACCCTCTTCAATGTATATCTTAACGATTTCCCCCCATTATTGGCTGCTCCAGAATTCTTTCCACCAAAGTTGGCAGATGCATCATTAGGATGCTTATTGTATGCAGATGATCTCGCAGTACTCTCCCAGACTAAGGTGGGATTAGCTCGGCAGCTAAAGGGAGTTGCTGGGTATTGTGCACAAAACAAGTTGGAAATTAACTATAGTAAGTCCAAAATTATGGTGTTTTCATCTGAGAGGAAGTTATATGGTTAGGAAATTGATAACCATCCACTCCAGCAGGTATCCCAATTCAAGTACTTAGGGGTGTCCCTCCAGAAAATGGGAAAATGGAATGAGCATATTCGGAGGGTGGTGGATGCCTCTCGAGCTCCATCTCTTTGGCAATAGCCAGGCTGTTTGTAAAAACTGAAAAAACGGCCCTGAAGTTGGCTATTCAGGTTTTCAAACGAAAGGTGGCTGCAGCACTTCTTTATGGGGTGGAACTGTGGAGACCCTTATCTAACTACTCATTAAGCTCGATACAATCTGCCTTTTTACGAAGCGTGCTGAGAGTGCCGAGGGGTACTCCGGTGGCAACAATCCGGCTGGAAGTTGGCCAAATGGACTGGGATTCACTGGCCTGGGAATCTACCATTAATTATTGGTTTAGGTGTTTGAAAGTTGGTAAGACTGAAGGGGGATTGGATTCATACTTGTCTAGGGATAGCTTCAATAGCCCATGGTTCCGCTGCCTGGAGGAATATCTGTGTAAATTGGGATTCTCCATGAATTATATACATATGAAGCCTCTCGATTCTGTACAAAAAGAGGTGGTGACCCGTATAAGGAATGTTGCAAGGCAACAGGACCAAGCTTCCACGTATGGAACTCTCCACCTCCGTGATTATCATTTATGGACACCGGGTGTGGATAATATGGCAGCCTATCTGCTTGCAGATTTGCCACCTAGGGGCAAATATTTAATAATGTGTGCTTGATTAAATGCACTACCTTCCAGGGTTTTTGAAGAACGGTTGGAGGGTATACCTTTTGCAGAGAGACTATGTCCAGTTGACTATGTTTCTATGGAGACACCACAACATATGCTCTTCGAGTGTCACCTGTACGATGTTCAGAGAATATATCTAAAACCCTTTTTGGAATGCTATCCGGGAAGGTCCCCTAAATGTCTATTGGTGTCTGCTCTAACAATCCCAGAACATGCTCGGGCAATCGCAAAATTCCTTACTCAGGCGTTTATTGCGTGACAATCTTTTCTAGAGTATAAAACTAAGATCAGAGTTGATGATTCGCCATTGTGAGGGGGTCTTATTGGGAGATATATTTAAGTATTTGAGTATGATATTATTACCATTTTATTTATATTTGTTAATCTGTGCCATTCTGATTCTATATCTTATTTTATATTTTTGAGTTTTTGGTTTTGTATATGGCTGCTTTTATGTTTTTTGTGGCTATAGCTCAGCTGAATAAATTTGAATTTGAATTTGAAGACTGATGGGATACCAGGGGGAGGAGTCCTATCATTTAACCCATTTATAATAGCTGTCCTTTGAGTCCCAATAGCCTCCCTCTCTGTTGTTCCACTTTCTCTCCTGTTTGTTTGTTTTGTCATTCTACACACACCCTCACTTCTGTTCCATATGACACACAGAGATAAACACATTTCTCCCAGAGCTTTTGAGTTCTTTGTGAGGGAAGTGGGGGTTCATGCAGATAGAAGTTAAGGTGATAGGACCAGAGTGGCCTGCATCTTAGACTGTTAATACACAGACGGGGATGGGGTGTGTGTGGGTGTTTTGACGTGGTGGGTGGAGGTGTGGTATGCCTCCATTTACACGGACACACACACACCTCCACCCATGGAGCCTCCTCCATTTTACCGGAGGGTTCCGTGGGTCGAGGTGAATGTGCTCCAGGAGTGCGCATGCATACGCACAAACACCCACCACCCATGGTGTTTACATGGGCGCACACCCACTGCACATGCACACCCATCCACCCACCCACCTATGGCCGTGCACACCCGCCCGAACACTGAGGGGGGAGGGACAGCATCCGTGTAACAACAGCCTTAACTCCTAATTTCAAGGCTCTGATGTTTAGGTTTTGCTGTACTCCATATTCAGAAAGGTCACAGACAAATTTAACTCTACATTAACAAAAATGGTTTTCCCTGCCCCAGTGGATAAAATTTATGGATCAGGTGATAGTTTCATGGCATTAATTTAATTGTCTTTATTCTGCTATTGATATAGGAACTCCTAAATATGAGACCTGGTATTAACAAAAGTGCCAAGGGAATAGCTAAAATTTAAAAGATGACTTGATTTAGGAATATTATGGTATGCTTATCAGACACCTGAAGTTCCTGGTGTTGTCAGATAGAACTAGGATAGTAACTTTTGCTAGATGTAATGCCTATTCAGTATTTTAAAGTAACTTATAACATGTTTGTGTCTTGATATTTCTTGCCATGCAGTTTGGGTATCTAGAAAAGATTAGCCCCTTCTCCTCCATCTCTCTTTGCAAGGCTAAGATGGCTTATTAAAGATGGCTTAACTGACTTGGTATGTGAGCAAAACCTTGTGATTGTAAATTCTGTTGATGTGACTTTTATGGGTGCTTAGTCTTCCTTAGAAAGTATGGCTGCTGTAAACATGGAAAGACGAATGACATATTATTAATCTGATAAAAGAAAACAGAGTAGTCTCCTGTCATTTGTTGCTTTCAAAGATAGAGTGATGCATCGGAAGTCAGAAGAAGCTACATAGAACAGACTTAAACAACCATGAAGATCAGAAAAGGAGAATTTTGTCTTGGTAAAACTGAAGCTGTTCTAAATCTCTGGAGCAATATATAAAAAAAATCTTCCTTTTTTGTTTGCTTTTAATTGTGAAATAGAAAGGAAGGAATATTTTAGAATGGAAATAAGTTTATCCAACTTCTCAGTTTGCCTCTGGAGAAGACATCAGATAGAAGAACTTGGCACCTCATTTGTACTTATTGCAGAGTGAGAACTTGTAGGTTATAAGTACTGGTTCAGTTTTCCTAGTTTAATCAAGGGAATATGACCCAAGTGTACAGGAAAGAGCAAATAAATGCAAAATGAGCAAGCCCTAAATAGATGGTCTGTGTGATATACTCTTATTATGCTAGAATCCTTTAATTTTCATCATCATAATGTCCATTGTTGTATCAAAGACCAAAGGGCCAAAATTATCTAAGAAAGCACAAAGTGGAAGAGTGTTTTATTATATACACTACTGTTTGTGTGAATAAAAAGAAAAAAATCCCCAGAAAATTAATTATAGCCATATTTTAAAATATTTATATTTACCCAGACATTACCAAATGCTATGCTATTTTCCCAAGTCCCTGGGTGGGCCGTTCAACTAAGATAAGCTACAGTAATTGCTTAACAGGAAGCTTCTTTATTATTCCAGTCAAGCATTATGACATTATAAAAGACATGATTGAATGAAATCTCATATATGGTATTTAAACAACTTATTAAAATATGAAACATCTAGGCACACATTTTAAAAAAATATAAAAGATGTTTGAAGTTATTGGTTATTTATTCATCAAAGAGAGATTTTTTTCCTCCAGTATATATTTAATCTAATTGGTTGTATTAATTATGTCATCCTTATTACTGTTCTAATACCACTGAAGTTCATTTATGGAAAAATTAGTGGAAAAATGTGAATGTTTATATGAGAAGTCCCAAACTTTTTTTGGCTCACACATTCCTATTCTTCAACAATGCTTTCATGAGATACCTATGCTTACATGTCCATATACACCATATAACCATGCACTTAAACAGAGTATAACACCGAAAACTCTTTTTTCAAATAAAGTCAAAATGAAGTGGGTGTTAACTAGACTAGTAAATTATCCACAACATCTACAAATACTATTTAATATCTGTTATAACAGCTGCAGCATGGCCTTGAAGGCCAAAGTTCATTCAGTAGCTATAATTATCTAAATTTTCATGGCACATTTGATAATCTGCTGAGGCCCGCCAGTGTCTGCTGTGACACATTGCTTGGGAACCACTGGTTTATATGCTGGAACATGATTTACTGGTCCTTTGAGATTCTGGGCCAGTGCACCCTCTCTCCCCTCAGTACTAAGGGATAAGGTTAGCTGAGAATAATTCTTAGCAACTGTCTCTTTAAGATCCGTGGAAGTAGGAATTTCTGGGAAATTAAGCATCCATTAGCAGTCACAATTTCAGACAACGTGTAGTTTGTTCCATTAGCAGTCACAATTTCAGACAACGTGTAGTTTGTTCCTCAGGCAGGTAAAAAACACATACGCAGTCAGCACAGATGCCAGCGTTGGGCTGGCATGTGCGCTGACTGCTAGTATGCACACTGGGTGTCTTCTAACGGAGGCGGAACTGGCCACCCCTGGAGCTGCACTGGGGTGCACCATCGTGTCCGCCTGCGTCCAGTCCTGCCTGGGTCTGTTTTAAATGGACCTACGTCTGCCGCAGCCCATAGTCTGCTCGCATGGTGCCCTCTCCTTCACACCATAGAGTTGCATGCAGATCACCTGATGCTCTAGGCTGCCACCTGCAATCCTATGGTGTTACCTGGGGCAACCCCAGCCAAAAGTGGAGCTGCAGCAGCTGTCCACTGAGCAGATGGACTGCAGCTCTCCCTTGGGCTGGAGCGCTGGGTTTGGCTGGCCCGCTGCGCTGGTGGTGCTCCAGGATGTTCCAGAGCACCGCCAGTGAGGCTGCCTCAGAGCAGGGGCAGCCTGCTCTACCTCTGCTCTGCCTGCACATCTGGTGGCCTGCCTTTAGATTGATGGGCCACCCGGATGTGTGGCAAAGCAGAGGCGGGGCTGCTGTCGGTCTGAAAACATCCATTATCTGCCAGAGGATTGTGCTGCTGGGCTGGAGGCAAGCTTGATGGAAATATGTATACATTACAAGCACTTTTCTTGCAAAGCAGGAAAAACCAGTTGTTCTGAGAAGTCTCTTCAAGACATTGGGGCTGATCCCAAGCCCTGTGGACCAGCACGTGGAGCATACACAACGTGCGCATGCAAACTGTGTACACAGCCCCGCACAGGGCCTACAGCATTCATGCAAACTGTGTGGTGACGTGTGCACATGTGCATGCAGCATCACACGCAGGGCTTGAGATCAGCCCCATTATGTGCAAATAAATAATTTTTTAAAATTTGTTTTTTTGCAGTTCTGTTTTGCTTTGTGAAGACTTCTGGATGCTAAAACAAAGTTGATTGACCTGGGGCATTTTTAATAAATATATATTCATACTTACATATTTACAGAAAAATGTTTCAAGAAGTAATAGCAAATAGACATTACAAGGCCATTAAATCTGTAGAGATTTTAATAACATAATAAATCACAAGAGCACAACATTATTTATAATTAGACAGGATAAGCAGCTGAACACATATAATTTAATGTGTTGTAAGTGTTCATCTCCCACTGTTGATTAGCAGTACTGAAAGGTCAAATTTGTGGGATTTCGTATACTCAAAAAAACATTTTTGTATTGAGTTAGACTGTACAACAACAGCCATCTTTCTAACCCTAAATTATTCTTGCATATGGCAGTTCCCTTGGCTTCAAATGATGGCGTATATCCCAGTAGGAAACAACACATTCTTATAGAAGAAATCATGGTGGTTACATAATTTGGCACAAAAAGTGTTGAACATAGCCAGACCTATCTTACTAATGTGTAGCAGCCTGAAACGTATTAGATTGGGTTGATCCTTATGGAAACAGGTGTTTACAGAAGTTTTTATTGGCTGTAAAAGTAAAACTAAAAAGAGCAGTTGAAATTTAATCAGTAGTATTGGAGCTCATTCGTGCACACACAAAATCTCTCTGTAGGCAGAAACAAGATTTTTCTGTGTATGGCAAAGGGCCTGCAAATTTTTTCATTCACAAAATAAAGAGGCAAAATATGCACTGATGATTGTTACCCTAAACATGGTAGAGCTGTGTGGTATATCCTGCACTTTTTACTCAAGCAAAATTCAACATTAGTGTAAGTTTTTGTAAAAAATATATGATTGAGCATGTAAAGGTGGAGAAAAAAAAAGGTTTGACACTCAAGTACATTGTCAAAGGTACTGAATTCAAGTCACTGTGTTGTCGTTTTTGTTTGCACTCTAAATTTACTGTGCTAGTCTTAAGTGGTTGCTGAAAACTCATTCACAGTGAGAGGCATCATTGCCCATTGCTCATTCTTACTTGCTCAAGCACTGTCACACCCCAGAGCCCACCAGAACCCTGATGCGTGGTCAGCACTTGTGTGCTCTGACCTCTTGTAAGCAAGCCTCTGCTACAGAGGTGCATTCTGTCCCACATTATAGGCAGCAGTCTGCTGACAGTGTTAAAACAGCACAATGATGCCTTTCACTCTGAATAAGTAATTGGTAACCACTTAAAGCTACTGTCACACTTTGGCATGCAAGTCACTTTAACACCTTGTTGAATGAGAGTTGTGCCCTATATTAATAGAATGACAGATCACAACCAATATTGCATGGAATGAAAATTAGCACAAAAGTCCATTCTGAGGACTTATATTCTGTTCATTGTTTTGTATAGTTTTGGATCATTCTTTGAAAAAAAATAATATCAAAGTTATATCTGGGGGTGCTCCTCGACCCGCAACTCCGCCTGGACTGTCAGGTGGAGGCTGTGGCGAGAGGTGCATTCCGCCAACTACATCTTGTGTGGTGGCTGTGGCCGTATGTCTCGGAATCGGATCTGACCACCGTCATCCATGCTTTCATTACCTCTCGACTCGACTACTGCAACGCCCTCTACGCGGGGCTACCCTTGGAAACTGTCCGGAGGCTGCAGCTGGTGTAGAATGAGGCGGACCGCCTGCTAATGGAGATGGGCCGCTGCGAGCACATTACACCAGTGCTCCATACTCTGCACTGGCTGCCTATTGTCTTCCGGGCCCAATTCAAGGTGTTGATTATGACTTATAAAGCCCTGAACAGCTGGAGTCCTGGTTACCTGAAAGACTGCCTCAAGCCTCGGGTCATTTTGTGGCCCTTGTGGTCGGCCGGGGGCACCCAACTCGAAGTCGCCCAGGTATGCCGGGTGGCGACGGCGGCGAGGGCGTTCTCGGTGGCTGCACCTCGGCTGTGGAACTCTCTCCCATTGGAGGCCCGTCTCTCCCCTGACCTCCCCTCTTTCCATTGATGTTGTAAGACCTGGTTGTTCCGCCGGGCCTTCAGGGAGGGGGGTGGGTAGGATGGGGAGGGGATTTTATTTTATCTGTTAGCCGCTATTTTATGTGTTGATTTTATATATTTTAGATTGTAATTAGGTTTTATTGTGATGTTTTCATGCTGTGCGCTGCCTGGAGCTGCCGAGTTGCAGGAGAGTGCGGGATATAAATGTTTTGTAAACAAAATAAAATAAAATAAATATCTGAGTTACAAGAATTCAAGAAAATAAAAAAACAAAACAAAAAAACAACCCACACTCCTCTTTTTTTGTTTGACCCTTTTCAATTTAGAGACATTGGGTATTTTCAGATGTTACGAGATCATAGTCAACCGCAGTGAACCACGGTCAATTTTGCTGCGGGGCCAAAGCGCCCTGAACGTCTGTTTGGCGGCCGCCAGATGTTCACCACGACCGATTCCCACATGGGGTCAATTTCAACTACGCTTCCGGGGCTCCCCGCTGAACAAACCCCAAAAGTATGGTCAAAGAGATTCCCGGCGGGAAGCAATAAAAAGTAATGTCTGGCCGGCGATCTCGGCCCGGAATCCCCAGCGGGATTCCGGGCCGTGGTCAAAGCGGCTGGGCGCTGCGGCCGCATTGGCCACAGCGTCCGCCTGTGTCCCCAGAGGGCGGGCGGCGTGGGGGGGCGGGGCCGTGTGGCCGCATGTTGCGCTGCACCGCGCGGCCCCTCCCCCTCCCCAATTCCCGCCGGGATCAGCCGGCACGTCTATTCGGGCCATTTTTTGACCACGGGGGGTGATTATTTCATTCACCCCCGCCGGGGATTCACTGGGACGAATCGGGATGGCGTAATGTCTGAAATCACCCTCTAATGTAAACCAAATTAAACAAACAAACAAAAAATAAAAAAAAAATCACAACCCTACTCTGTTTTTCAACTGTAACTTTTGAATGGAGCTTGGAGTAGTTTTTTTTTATGGCTGAGTTAGACCACTGAAAGCTTGGTCTCTAATGAAATAATTGCAGTACTAAAGGCAGTGGTAGTGGACTCTTGTAAAGAATGTCATCTGTTTATGTGAATAGTTAACAAGTAACTAAATATGCCATACTAAGAAAATCAATCTTGTGTAGGAATGACAATTATTATAAATTATTCAAAAGTGCCCCAGTATAGTACATGATATATTTTATTGTGACATAGATTATTATTATTATTATTATTATTAACAAACATTTATATAGCACCAGCAGTGTACCTGGCACTTTACAAAGTAATAAAATAGACACGGTCCCTGCCCCTAGGGCTTACAATCTGAGAGACAGGAGCTGGGGGAGAGACTTAGGAAGGGGAACAGAGGGAGAGACAAGGGGTCTAACATTCATGAAGATGCGAGGTCTCAAGTGCACGTACTTGGCTTGGTTACGATGAGAATGACAGCAGGCAGGTCCATGTTGCAAGGATAAGGGTAAACCGATCGTAGGTATAGGAATAGTGGCTCAGCAGGATAAAGAGTCAGACAGAGCAGAGCGAAAGAGGTGAGTTTTAAGGAGAGATTTGAAGGTATGAAGGGAGGGGGCAAGGCGGATGTGGACAGGGAGGGAGTTCCAGGCATGGGGGGCAGCAAGTGAGAAGGGACGAAGGCGCTTAGGGGAGCAGGGAAGGCGTGGAAGGGTGAGAGAAGGGACAGAGGAGGAGCGAAGTGCACGGGCTGGAGTATGGAGGGCGATAAGTGCAGAGAGGTAGGGGGGAGCAAGGTTGTGAAGAGCTTTATAGGTGAAGACTAGGAGCTTGTGCAGGATTCGTTCAGGAAGGGGAAGCCAGTGAAGCGAAGAGAGGAGGGGCTGCACATGGTCGAAGCGACTGGCGAGGTAGATGACCCTGGCAGCAGAGTTTTGGACAGAGATGAGGGGAGAAAGGTGAGACCGGGGAAGGCCAGTGAGAAGGAGGTTACAGTAATCGAGGCGAGAGATGACCAGAGCATGAACAAGAGTTTTGGCAGACGAGACAGAGAGAAAAGGGCGAATCTTAGCAATGTTATGGAGGGAGAAGCGACAGGATTTAGCAACAGAGTCAATGTAGGGTTTAAAAGAAAGGGGTGAGTCAAAGATGAAGCCTAGGCTACGGGCTTGGGGGACAGGCAGGATGGTGACTCCATCAATAGTTATTGACAGTGAGGAAGGAGAGGAAGGATGAGGGGGGAAGATAAGGAGTTCAGTTTTAGCCATGTTGAGTTTGAGTTGACGTTGAGACATCCAGGTAGAGATGTCAGAGAGACAGTTGATGAGACGAGCTTGAACAGAGGGAGAGAGAGAGGGAGTAGAGAGATAGAGTTGAGTGTCATCAGCATAGAGGTGGTATTGGAAGCCATGGGAGGCAATGAGTTTGCCTAAGGATGAGGTATAGATCGAGAAGAGGAGAGGGCCAAGAACAGAGCCTTGAGGAACACCAACTGAGAGGGGGAAGGAGGAGGAGGCGGAGTTGGAGAGAGACACATTAAAGGAGCGGTCAGAGAGGTAGGAGGAGAACCAGTTATGGACAGAGCCACAAAAGCCAAGGGAGTGAAGGGAATCCAGCAAGAGTGAGTGGTCAACAGTATCGAAGGCAGCAGAGAGATCAAGGAGGACAAGAATGGAATAGAGACGTTTAGATTTAGCCACCAGAAGATCGTTGGTGATCTTAGCGAGAGCAGTTTCAGTAGAATGAAGGGGGCGGAAGCCAGATTGGAGGGGGTCAAGGGAGGAGTTGGAGGATAGGAAGTCAAGGCAGCGGGAGTAGACAACACGTTCAAGCAGCTTGGAAGCAAAAGGAAGGAGTGAGACAGGACGATAGCTAGAAGGGTCAGAGGGGTCAAGAGTGGACTTTTTGAGAATAGGAGAGACTGTGGCATGTTTGAAGGCAGAAGGGAAAGAGCCAGTAGAGAGGGAGAGGTTGATGATGTGCAGGAAGGAGGGGGCGACAGTGGGAGTAATGGAGGTGAGGAGGCGGGAAGGAATGGGATCAAGGGGGCAAGTGGAAGGGTTGGAGGAGGAGAGCAGAGAGGAGTTTTCCTCAAGGGAGGCAGGGGAGAAGGAGCATTTTATTATAGCATTTTATTAATTAAATTAATTTCAAGTACAAACTGTATTCTGTTTAGCTATATTTGTACAGTAAAATAAAATTGTACATCGCAAGACTAGTGGGATATTATTTTTATCTGGATTTGGGTAAGCTAGGCTTGCTTGGTCCTAAGTAATGTGGATTTCGTTCGCCAAGTCACTTGTGTTCACTTTTCTCATGCAGTAGAAATGTACTCAGGTAGCACACATGGTGAATAAGCATAGATATTTCCCAAAGTTTGCTCTCAAATGTTCCATTCCTACAGCTTTTTACATGCTTGTGTAACTTTACTCACAAGTGTAGTTCAAATAACTTGGATGGGAGAGCATGTGCTTATATAGTAACAATGATCTGTTTTTGATATCTGTGACAAAAACTGTTTAAAAAGCATAGTTGTTTTCTTAGTGAGTATATGTCTAGTGGACCTAGGGATTATTTTTAGGAGGCTCTACTTCTTTGTTAGCTTCTGTAGTCCCAACAACTAATAGTTGAGAAATTAATTTTTACTTGATAAAGGTTTATGAATACTACATATTAAAATTTCTAAGATTCATAGACATTTCTCTAAACATATTTTGTGCATATACTATAAGGAGAGTATTTAATTGAAGTAAAAAACAATATATAATGTTTTTGTACTATCCTTGTACTATCCCCATCCTCTACTTGGGGTAGTGTGAGGTAATTTATTCCAGCATAATACATAGTGTGGGATAAAACAGCTGAAGCATAATGTAGTATTTATTTATTTTTTTAAATGGCAGCACTTTAGATTCAATTTTGATTGAGGAAGACATTCCTATGCACTACAGTACTTACACATATGCTTAATTTTAAGCACATACTAAAACTGCAGTGAAAGTAATGGGACTTCTGCATATGCTTAAAGTTAAGTATATAGTAACGGTGTTTTCATATGTGATGGTGCTGAGCGCCACCACGCTTTAATCCTGCCTGGAGTGAGGGTCCTTACTCCAGGCAGAATTTGTCTTAGCAGCCGAACAAACATAATGGCGGGCGGGCCAGGGAGTGGGCAAAGAGAGGGCAGGGTAATGTGCAGAAGTGTGTCTGCACGGCCCCACCCCCACGCTGCATAGAGTGGCCTGCCACCCTCCCTTACTAGCAGCCATGGTGGCCTATGAGGTTCCCATGGCTGCCCAGAAGTGTTGCGTACCCAGTAAGTGTGAACAGGCCATCAAACGTGATGGCCCACTTTACCCTGGTCTGGTGTCTGTTGCACAGGCTTTGGCGGCGCTTAGCCCAGGCTGTTCCTTGGGAATGCTTCCTTTTTGGGCCAAGTACCATCACGGCCCATGCTATGGCCTGGGACAACATCTGGCAGCCATTGATGTGACAGCAGCATGGATTTCCATGCGTGGCAAAACATAGAAATCTGTGCTATTGTCATGTCTGAAAACACTTTAAGTGTTGTCCCGAATGGAGTTCTTTATAAATGTATGCTTCAATGTTTTCTTGAATCAAAGGCTTCTGTTGTTGCTCTCAAATTTTCTGTGGTCCTCAATTATTTTAAAATGGTTCCCTCTTCCTCCTGTTTGTGATAGTTGTGTTCCTCCCTACCACATCCACATGCACACCCTTGCTCTCTCTTCCCCTTTCCACTCTCACGTTACTTGCCCTCTCTTTCACTCTCTCTCTGTCCCCCCTTTGCCACTCCCATCATTTTGGAAATTCCCCTCCAGCTCATTCAGAGTAGAGCTAGATGTTGTTGTTGTTATTAGCATTTATATAGCGCCAGCGATGTACCTGGCGCTTTACAGAGAATAAGATAGACATGGTCCCTGCCCAAGAGCTTGAAGGTACGAAAGGAGGGGGCAAGGTGGATGTCGGCAGGGAAGGGAGTTCCAGGCATGCGGGGCAGCGAGGGAGAAGGGACGAAGGCAGTTGGGGGTGTGTGGGAGGGTGAGGGAAGGGGTGGAGGAGGAGTGGAGTGCTCGAACAGGGGTTTGGAGGGAGATCAGGGAAGGAGAGGTAGGGGGGAGTGAGGTTATGAAGGGCTTTGTAGGTGAAAATGAGGACCTTGTGCAGAATACGCTCAGGAAGCGGGAGCCAGTGGAGAGAGGAGAGGAGAGACTGCACATGGTCAAAGCAATGGGCTAGGTGGATGATCCTGGCAGTAGAGTTTTGAACAGAGATGAGGGAAGAAAAGTGAGAGCGGGGAAGGCCAGCGAGGAGGAGGTTACAGTAGTCGAACCGTGAGATGACTAAGGCATGTATGAGAGTTTTGGCAGAGGAGAGAGACAGAAAAGGGCGGAACTTAGCAATGTTGTGGAGGGAGAAGCGGCAGGATTTGGCCAGGGAGTCAATGTAGGGTTTGAAGGTAAGTTGCAAGTTGAAGATAAAGCCCAAGCTATGGACTTGGGGGACAGGGAGGCTGGAGACCCCGTCAATGGCAATTCACAGGGAAGAGGGAGAGGAAGGATTGGGAGGGAAGATAAGGAGTTCAGTTTTCGCCATGTTCAGTTTGAGTTGGCGTTGAGACATCCAGGCAGAGATATCAGAGAGACAGTTGGTGAGACGAGCTTGAACAGAGGGGGAGAGGGAAGGAGTGGAGAGAGAGAGATAAGTGTCGTCAGCGTATAGGTGGTATTGGAA
>QEPC01008849.1:1020008-1077923 GCA_003113815.1 Sphenodon punctatus
AGGGGTGAGCCAAGGACGAGGGTTACGGGAGTGAGCCGGGCGGGAGGAGAGGGGGGCAAGGGAGTCGAGGGTGGAGGCGAGAGAGGAGTTGAAGGTGGAGATGGCAGAATCGGGGGAGGAGGAGAGGACTGAGGGGAGAAGAGGAGAGAGGGAGGAGGCAAAGTCCTTTGGTACAATGGCCTGAAGATTGCGGAAGGAACGGGGTGATGGGGAAGAGAAGGGGGAGCAGTGGGAGAGGTTGAAGGAGGCAAGGAAATGGTCAGATATGGGATAGGGCTCAAAGGAGAGATCTGAGACAGAACAGTTCCTAGAGAACACGAGTTCAAGAGAGTGACCATCAGTGTGAGTGGGGGAGCTAGTCCAGAGGTGGAGATTAAAGGAGGAGGCTAAGGAGAGGAAGTGGGTGATATCAGGCTGAGGCATGTTCATGTGTCAACATGAATGTTGAAGTCACGAAGGATGAGTGTGGGGATGTCATCAGAGAGGAATAAGGTGAGCCAGGGACATGTCTCTTTTATTCTATATGTGGTATGTGAAATTATCTTCATCAGTAAAGAAGCAGTCCTATTAATGTTAAAACTTTGGATAGATTACCTACCATGTGTAGGACTGTCATACTCAGCCCTGTGTGTGTCTGTGTTGGGGGAATTACGAACCAGTGTTGAATAAGAGGCACTCGCCCCCTTCAGACGTGCAGCTCGTGGTCCTTTATTATGTGGTTTGCATATAGCAGCTGGCTCCAAGGAAGCAGTTCTTCCCTCCGGGATCCATAGGTTCAGGCCCCTGGAGAGCTCACAGGCTGGAGCTTTACTGCCTGGATTTCCTAATTCTTCAGCCTCCATCACCAGACTGCCTCGCTGCAGCTCTCTGCAGTCATATCCCTCCATTGCGGGCATATCCCTAGTGATGGACAAGGCAGCTTAAAGGGGCCATGGGCTGGAACATCACAAGCTGTGGAGCTTCTTTAATACATCTATTGGCGCTAAGGTTTATGTTACTATTTATTTCTTTGATGTCCTTTGTTGTTAGTAC
The DNA here is from genome assembly GCA_003113815.1 of Sphenodon punctatus. Lineage (NCBI taxonomy): Eukaryota > Metazoa > Chordata > Lepidosauria > Sphenodontia > Sphenodontidae > Sphenodon > Sphenodon punctatus. The sequence continues at coordinate 1,021,041 of QEPC01008849.1, forward strand.
CTCAGCAGTTTGCTTTCTGGCTCTTAGTTTTTTTTTGTCCATCTTTATATATAATGGACTATAAATCGTATCATGAAAATATTCAATCCAAATGATTTGGGTTTATCTAGATAATATTGTTGTGTACTTTGGTAGTGACGGTGGGTAGTCACATTTTAGTGCAATTGACTTTAGCACTCATCCATAAAAAGAAGATGGGAAAGGTGTTACTGACATGTCTTCACAGAGCCAGGTCTATAGCTCATGCCATTCTTTGAATGGGCAGAAATGTAAAAAACAAAAACAATAGAATACAGATGTAGGATTTTGCCAAAAAGGTATAAAAAAATATTATCTTTACTATTACAACTAGTATAAAAATATCTCTAGGAATATGATCCAAGTATTATAATAAACAAATTTAATGAAAACCACAGACAAGGTAATACAGATTTTAAATGCTCTAATGCTATAGAATGAACATCTTAACAGAAAGCTGTGTTTGGAGTTTGTAGCTCTTACTCAGGGCTTTATTTTACATGTTAGTAATCAGCACTTTGGGTAAGACCTCTTACAGCCCTATCATAAAAGCTGCCAAATGAGAAGAGTGTGTGAACTCCCAAGTTTGATTGTTGTTGTTTTTTAAAACAAACAAACACACAACAAATAGATTAAAAGATGATAATTTGAAAAAGTTTACTGGGATCATGAATATGTCTCTATCTTTGATAGATTCCTCTAAAAAGCAACACCTAAAACACAATAATAATATCTTGATTACTGCTTGGTTTAAACAGGCACTGTTGTACCACTAAGGTTTTTCTTATTTTAAAAGCATTACTTTACAAATGTATTAGTCTTCAGAAATAGAGGATCATCATGAAATATCTCCTCAAGAGTCTGAAATGAAAATGAAAATCACAGTGTAATCAACAATACTTTATAAATGAAGATTCTAAGTAAATGTTTGAAAAAAGCTTTGTCAAACAAACTTGGAGTCAACCTTCTCCCCTCTCACAAGAACACTTCCTTATAGGAACTAACACTCGCCTTTTATATTCTAAAAGACACATAACTGTTAAAGTACTTCAACAGAACATTTCACAAAACCCAACAATCCTGTAATAACTGATTAACCAAACGTTAGTACAAAACTCTTGTATATCACGAGCATGGGTTGAAATAGTCTCACTGTAACAGTCAAGAACTTTCAACAGTGTTGAAGAAATAAAGAACAGGCTTCATAATAAAACAGAGAAATCGATCTCTTCATTCAAGCCCACAGGTGCTTCATTGTGTAGTTTGAAAATCCCAAAGCATTCTCGGACTCTCTAGGAGGACTTCCTTAAAATCATGTTGGTTATAAAACAATTGTTCTAACCCTCCCCCCAAACAAAACCAGTTGGTTCACAATTTGCCTCTATAAAATGCTTAACTAGTGAGGCTGTTTTGGGGGAAAGGGGTGAAAACAAATGAGACGGGGGTGAGCCAGATACCCTGGCTGCCCTGGGGAGAGCCACCCTGGATGACTCACTTTGGGCTGCCAGGGAGGGCAGTTGATGAGCAACCTCCCCAACCCCCAGGGAATCTGGTTGGGGAGGCTGCTGTCGCAAGTCCCTCCATGCCACGGGTCAGCCGAGGATCCTGGACCTTTGCTACCCAGCAGGATTGGGCCCTGAGGAGGAGCTGCTTCCAAACAGCTGATCAGGGAGGGCCCGGAGGAGTGTGTTCACCTGGCCCAGGGTGAGCGCATTCCTCTGGGGCCCAAAATCAGCTGTTTGGCAATCCATGTGAGCGCGCTCCTCAATCCGCTGTTTGGCGGGGTCACCCGGGCTAGGTGAGCATGCTCCTCCTGGTCCCACTGATCAGCTGTTTGGCAAATGCACCCTGGTTCGGTGAGCACATATGTCCAGCTCCCTCCCCCTCTCCGATTAGCTGCTTGGCATGGCTGGGTGAATGTGCTCCTCCATGCCCCCATATCAGCTGTTTGGCAGGTGGGGTGACCATGCTCTTCCAGGCCTGATCCTCGGACCTTGCCTTATGGCTGGGCTGGGCAGGACCTAACAGACAGGAGGGTGCACATTAACCTGGATTAGCCCAGCTGTCCGAGCCTTACCTCATGACTCATCAGCAACCTTCTCCGGATTACATGTCTGGTAGCAGCCAGCTGCCTGCCCTGAGGCATAAGTAGATGAACATCTGGAGAGCAGGTGACCTGTGGGCTGCAGTCTCATTTTTTTTTTCCATTTACAATCTTTATTCAGCATCTGTGCTCACATACATACTCTCTAAATCCTAATTATTTTGCCCTTATAGAATTTGTTACATGCAGATCTAATACATCTTACATAGATTGCCTTTTACTGGCACAAGTAGTGTGGTTTCTCAAGATGTAAGCTTTGCTGTCTGCAGGATAAATGGCATAGTTTATTTTCCAGATAAGCAGTGGCCACACAGCTGATGTTGTTCAGGAGCAGATGTATTTAAAAGGATGTGTGATATCTCTTTTAGACTGATATCACTTTAAACTAATTTATCAGAGATTATTTGTTTTTTTGAAACCCAAAATGACTCTCTCTTGATATGAGGCGATGTCTTGTACCAAGTGCCAATGTCTGAGGATGATACATCTTGCCATCTTAAGGCCTGATGGAAATGTGGCCGGCAATGTATAGGTTGTTAAAAAATGGCACAATAGCTATGAGTAAGAGCGTGTTTGCCTGGCTATTAGGTATTCAACTTCACTGAGTGCATGGTTACCTTGGGTGTTAACAGAAGTGATGGCAGAGTGCCATCATTACAACGCGATCCAGACCAGGAAGCCTCTGGCACCATGGTCAGGATTGGGTCCAGCCAGCCAACAAACGTGCCAGGGAGGCCAAAGAACCACATGAACGTGCAGTTGGCTGTTCCTGCCCCCAGGCTGCGCCCAGTGCCCCACCTCTGCCACGATGGTCAACCATGGTGGCCAGTGACAAACACCATGGTGGACCTGATCTGGACTGGGCCACAGCGGGCTATAACAAACAATATAGCCAGGGTCCCGATTCTCCTCAATAATTTTTTTTGAAAATTCCATGGGAGCCTGGGAGACTCAGGACCTGATTCTGTGCCTCACCACGCTGGGCTGCATTGGAGGGGGGAGGGGGCTTCCAGGGCTTGCTTCCCCCCCATGCAGTGCAGGGCCTCCTCCCCCGCAGGGCTGCATCAGGTCAGGGGGCTGCCAGGGCTTGCCTCCTCTTCCCCTTCCCAGCCTGATAAATAAATGCACCTAGCAGCAGTGGTGGCAGCAGCAGCAGCTTCATTCAGCACACTCCCCATGCGACAGCTCCAAGTCACTTGATGTCATCTGGCCGCGTTGCTCTGGGAGGCCCCGTTTGGAGCGACCAGAAAGTGGCTAGAAGGAGCTGCATGGGGAGTATGATGAATGAAGCTGCTGCTAGGTGCGTTTATTTACCAGGCTGGAAAAGGTGGGGGGGAGGCAAGCCATGGCAACCCCTCCCACCCAACACAGCCTTGCAGGGAATGGGGGGAGAGCCCCAGGATTTATTCATCCCTCTCCCTCCTTGGAATCTCCTGTCCCATGTCTCCCCAGCACAGGCTGGAAATTCTGCACTGGGGGAAGCGGGGCAGGAGATTCCATGGGGGGAGAGGGATTCTGCGGGAAATCTGTGAATTGCGAACCCAGATTTCAGTCGGGGCCCTGGTTATAGCCCACTCTGGTCTAATTGGGTAGACGGTATCCTGGACTGTGATCCCGGAGCTCTCTGGGATTGCAGCCTGTGCTTGTTGTTACCACGCCTGGGAGCAATTCCAGGTAAACATCTGGCAAAGCTCCAACAAACGTGACTGTGTCCCGCGGTCCTAAGCAGGCCACCATCATGTTTGTTAACACTGCTTCTGGTGCCCACGTATGGTGGGGGTGGCAGAAAATGCGAAGTATGCCATGCATGTGAAAGCAGACAAATATGTACCCACATGGTGGTGTGCCATTTATTATGTTGGTGACTAAGTGTACAGGTGACCGGGCCTCCAGGAGAGCAGAGATGCGTTTGTGTGGTGGTGGCACAGAGAATTCCATACAGTATCCACTTCTTGTGCATCTCTCTGGTTGTGCTGCCAGTGTAACATCTACCTTAAAAGCAACTAGCCATTTTCAAACATCTTCTCCATACTTGGGGTGTGAAGGATTTGCAGCTTGCTGTTTGCTAAGAGCTGCATTCTGTGGAGCTACTTTCAGAGGCTCACTGTCACCATTGCTATGGCTCACTCTGACAGCAAAGGAATCATGAGCACCACTACCACCAATGCTCCATCACAGCGCTCCATCATTCCAGACTCATCCCACCAGCATAACGTGCAATGGATCATTGAGGAGACCAAGGTGTTGATTTGCATCTGGGGTAACGAAAAGTATCCTTGTGAACTGCTACAGAAATGTTAAGGTGTTCCATGGAATTGCAGACGAGATGGTGAAGCTGGGCTACCGAAGGGATATGGATCTGCAACATGGCTGCATCTGATGAGGGGATGCTCAACTTGACAATGTACTTCCTTTAGACCTAGAGACATCTATTCATTCTGGATGAGCCAGAGGTTTGGTGGCCTGCACCAATGACCTGAACTGACCGTTGTTGATGGGGATAAAGCTGTTGCCCACAGTAAGTTGCAGGAGCTTCAACGACAGCTATTATTGATAAGAGTTATGTGTGCTGTGGGTTGGGGACTGGATGGTAATGGCATTGCAAAGGCTGGAGACTGTAAACAACTGGAGCATAACATTTGCTTATATGCATCTTGTTTGTTTGTCTTTTTCTGTAAAAACGATGAAAGGACGAATACCTGGTGGCAGAGAGCAGTGAGGGCAAGCCCTGGAACTTGCCACACGTGTCCGTGGCAGGTATCAATTGTCTTTTGTTTTTTTGGTGTGTGGAGGGTTGTGTGTTAGAGAGAGTTGGAGGTAACTGTGGGGTATGATGGTAATTCACTGGGCAATATGTAACAGTCTCCTTTTTTCCCAGTAGCTACACCTGTTGACAGCAAAACTGGGTACGATTGAGTGTATGTTTGAACTCTTGCAGTCTCACAGTTTAATGGTGCTCACTGGATCAGGGTCATTGGATCCCGATGGGGAATTTTCTTTCCTCAATTTTAATGGGAGAAGCACCATTGATTACATAATCATCTGCATTCTCCAAAGGGTTAATTTTATTGGTTTTGCCTTGGTTTCAAGGGTAGAGAGCGATCATCGAGTGCTAATAATGTCTATTAACATTCAAGTCAATCTCGATAGCCCCCCTTCGCGACGGGTACTTGGCACATACCCTTGCGACCCAATGTCTGAGAGAATAATTAAAGCATGATGGAGCAGGGAATTATCCCTGGCTCTCTCTGATATCTTTTTATCTGAGGGACCTGGGGTTTTCATTCTCTTTCTTCCAGGACAAATCCCCTTTATTACAGAAAACATTGATTCGTCAAAGAATATTTGATATAGCGAAACAGGAAGATTTGGAAAAGCTCCCCTCCTGGAAGGTCTCTCCCTGTTACCATTTGATAAAAACCATCCACAATCTTGAGCCCTACTTGGACAAATTAACTAGACCTGCCTTGCGAAGGGCTTATACTTGCCTCCTATTTCAGTTATTTTGCTCGGCTGTTACTGAGGGAAGATATGCAAATATTGCATATAAATCCTGCACATGTCCCTGCAATGGGCTGGAGGTGGAAGATCTGGCCCATTTCCTTTTCATTTGCCCTAAATATAAGGCCATTAGGGCTGTTTGGCTTGAGCCAGTTTGGGGGCCTTATATCCACAAGCTAGACCCAGCCAGAATTGCAGCTCTGCTTTCCTCATCTGATGAGGGAATTTTTTATGCTGTTGCATTATTACGCTGCTCGCCATGAGGGAACGGGAGAAATGGGTCGAGTGAGGTTGACCAATATTGAGATGTTGTTTCTCCCTGTACCTTGTATTCCTTATTTTGCCAGTTATAAGTTGGTTTTACTGACCACAGTTTGTCAAGTGTGATTTTATTTACATTACTATTTTTATTGTTATATTTTATTAATATTATTTTTTTAATGTGTGTTAATTGTATATCTGGCTAAAGCGGAAGCTTAGTGCCGTAATAAAAATTGAATTGAATTGACAGCAAAGCTATGAAGCAGGAAACAAACGATGTCCCCTACTTCTCAGCAGGAAATGTCTGCCCCCCCCCTTTACTAGGGGTTGGTTGGGTATTGTGTGTTTTGTCAATAAATAAATAAATATGTGGACAATGTTGGGAAAATCCACAGTCTTTCCAAGGCCAGGTGATCTGACCTTAGGAATAGAAAAGGGGGAAGGAGGCAGGGAAATCTCAGACTAATGATTGCTGTTTTTCATTTCACCAAGTTTCAGCCAGCACGCTCACCACAATGCCGTCTTCCAATGCTCAATGCAGCAGGGCTCCCTGGATGTAATAGCAAGAACAGGGAGCTGCTGGACCTGGGTGAGACCACCCAAACTTCCAATGAGTTGAGGACACTATCAATGAACTAGGTTGAGGACAATGGCAGCTTCTTTGAGGGATGAGACAGAGCAAAAAAGGGAGGAAGCCGAACTGAGAAGGGGCAGCAACAGGAGGATCACAACTGGGACTATTTGTGGATGACTCAGGGAGTCAGACAAGATTTATTTATTTATACTTTAATTTCTATGTAGCCGCCTCCGGCAGCTTGGGGCAGCTCACAACAAAACAACAATTTCTTTTTTATTAGAATAAAAACAGTCTAATAAATAACAAATTACAAGAAATATAAAAATTAAAAGATCAATAAAACCAAAACAGGAGTCCATAAAAGGCATCATCCCACCCCACCCCACCCCACCCCAACTACCCATCTCCCCTGCCAAAAGCCTGGCAGAATAGCTAGGTCTTACAACGGTGCCTGAAGCAGGGGATATTCGAGGACAAACGGGCTTCAGCCAACAGGGAGTTCCACAGTCGTGGTGCTGCCACTGAGAACGTCCTCTCATACATGGCCCACCGTCGCACCAGAGGGACCTCCAACAGGGCATCCCCAGCTGACCGCAGGGGTCGATCTAGGACCCGGGAACTGAGGCGGTCCTGCAGATAGACTGGACCCAGATTTTAGGTGACATGAGCAGGAATATTTCCAGGTTGGTCAACGCTCAGTGTAGCCTCCTTGAGAAAGTCAAGGTGACTGTCAGCAACAATGTTGCCCAGGCGCCATTACACAACTCCTGCATTACCATGTTCCCTGAGTTCAACATGAATGACCTAACCACCATTCCACCCTCAATCCCAAATGCATTGGGATCCCACCCCCCGGCACTTTCCCAGCTGCCAAGATCAAGCAGGTAGGCTGTTCCCCTGTCGTCCCCCCAGGGGCGTAGCTAGGTTGGAGTGGGCCCAGGGACAAGAAATGGACTTGGGCCCCCCTCTCCCCCCCATCCTCTCCTCTGACCCCCTCCTTCCTCTCCCCAGCATCCTTATTGCAGGAAACTGTCCCCAATTATATTGGCAGGGATGCAGTTTTCAGAAAACAGAAGAACCCCATAGCATGGACAACTCCAGACTAGAGCCAGCCCCACAACACAAACACCTCTTAGCTCCGCAGAGCCCGTGGAACAGCCCCCCACAGTGCCACTGGATGCCCCGCATCACAGACACCCTCAACAGCACCATAAAAAACACCGGGACATCTCCTAGCTAGCTCCACAGAGCCCCATGCAACAGTTGCCCTCTAATTCCAGAGAACGCTTCCATAAAACTGTTCCAGAGACACAAAGAGAATTCCAGACATACCTTCCTCCTCTTTAAACATAATTTTGGTACCATCAAACAGTAAATAGAAAACAACATTGCAGTAAATCTTTGTCACCTTAATAATCTGATACTGCTATAAAATTAAATAAAATTCTACAAAACTGGGGCACCGGGATTAGGGGGGGCAGTAAATCTTTGACATCTTAATAATCTGATACTGCTATAAAATTAAATAAAATTCTACAAAACTGGAGCACCAGGATTTCGGGGGGGAGGGGGGAAGACAGGCTGGGGCACCGGGATTTGGGTCTATTAAGAGGACATGTATAGTTTCACTAGCAGTGCATATGTAATTTCAATTTAGAAACTCCTATGGTCAAGTTTAGTGTCAGTGTCATACAATAATAATTAGTGTCAATAATTAGTGTCAATAATAATTTAGTGTCATACAATAATAATCTAATTGACAAGAGATAGTAGCGTGATTTTTAAAATCTCACACATGCAATTTATAGATTATATAGACTAAAATGATTTTCCTTAGAATCAGGGCTGGCTTTAACAAGTGTTGAAGCCTTGTGTGAAATCAGCTCAAGTGTATGTATGCAGGGGAGAAAAATTGCATGCAGTGTTGGGAAGGGGGGGGGGCAGAAATTGTGAAAACTAAAGCTACTTTGCTTAAATTAAGAGTCAATATTCAGAGGAAATTAAAGTACTTTTTAGCATCCTTCTAAAATCTGAAACAAGAAATAAATTCTCTTTATATGTTAAGTGCTTCCTAAAGGGAAAGACCCTATGTAAGGGCACAGGAGGTAGGTGCCTTAATTCAGCTCTGTTTGGAGTTTAAGAGTATCTTCTATCCCCTTTTTCCCTCAGTAGCAAATAACTATTATGGTTCATCAGTCTCTCTCTAAACAAGTCAGTAATTTGTGTGGGTCTCTTCCTCAGCCAGCAATGGGAATATCACCCTTTGTATCTAATAGATGGGGGGAGAGAGAAGGATACACCGTACCCCTCTCTCACAGGAACCCATTTACAAATTAACTTCAATGATGTCTCTGACCCTAAATAACGTATGGGGTGGCTCACCCCTCCAAAGTTTCTGAATCCTTCACCAATCTCCCTCTTCAACATTGTGAAGAGTGGGGAAGAGCAATCCCCTCACAACCCAACTGGGGGAATGTGGGAGTACGGAGCTCCCCAAGGGCTCCCTGGCTGCACCTCCATCCCCAAACTATGCATCTGTGTGGATCCACTCAGAGGAAAGCAGCAGCTACTAGTAATACTTTCTGGCTGTGACTTGGCGCTGGAAATGATAAGTGAAAAGCTGATCCTACCCCCTGCCTCTCTCCTCTCTCAAACCCCACAACTGAGAAGTGGGGCGGGAGCTGTATGGAGGATCCCCAACACCTGTGCCAATGCTGCTTTCCTCTGAGTGGATCCGCACTGAGATTGCTCCTGGACTCGCTTTTTTGTTGTTGTTGCTGCTACTGTAGTGTCTGTCCAGGGTCCATCTCAAAAGCAGGAAGTTGAAAACGGGAATGTGAAAAAAAATGCCCAAGACCAAAATTCCTGATGGCTGATTCAGAGAGGGGAGGGAGAGACACACAGAGAGGAGAAGTGAGGGGAAAGGAATGGATTTAGGTGCCAAAGGGCAAGACACTCACCTGGAACAGAGCAGGAGTTAAAAAGTCCCCAAGTACTACATGTGCAGGAAGTGGGGGCTAGAGAGGAGAGGAGGTCCAGTAGTGAAGGAAGGGGCCTGCAGGGGTGGGGAAGGAGCCAGAGGGGATTGTTGTCCTGAGTGGCTGCAGGGTGAGTGTGTGGGCGGCGGCAGCTGCGTGTAAGCTTGGGCCGGTACTTGCAGCCCTAAGGCTGCTCTGCCTGCCCCTCCAAGCTCCAGTGCTCCCATGCAGCGAGCGCACGAGCCTTCCACATGGCAGAGACCCGGAAGTAACTTTGGGTCTCTGCCATGTGGAAGGCTCGCACGCTTGACCAGCCCACCCCCCCATAGCCATAAATGGCTATGGGGGGCGGGTCAAGCGTGATGTCATCCTACAGCTGACCAATGGGGGGGCCAGCAAGCACACTGCACTTTCGTCAGGGGGGGGCCATTTGTGAGCCGGAGGGTGGCAGCAACGGGGGGTGGACCGGCCGGGTTAAAAAAAATTAAATAAAAAACCCTCAGGGACAGGCAGCCGGGGTGGGTGGCTTAGCTACCTAGGGATGACATGGGCCCCCAGCCACGGTGGGCCCCGGGACAAATGTCCCACCTGTCCCTATGGTAGCTACGCCCTTGCGTCCCCCTGCATCTTGCTGCATGCCTAACCCAGTCCATTCTGCACTTCTCCAAAGTCCTGGCCTCCACCAAAGGCCATGAATGAGCGAGAGAATACCCTCCCCCTCACCACCAAAAGGACATGCAAAGCCCTCACCAAAAAAGGGGGGACATGCAGATGACAGTAGGCCCTTCAGGCCTTCACTCACTGACTTTTTCAACTAATGGGGAAGGGTCCAGTGGCTTGCATGGGGCAGGGAGCGGTCCATGGGAAGGAGGGTTTGGAAATGCATGAGGGCAGTGAGGGATGCACATAGGCAAGTGGTGATGGGGGTGGGGGAGGGTGTCAGGGTGAGCTGGTCCTTGGGGACTCAGGAGTCACAGGGGAGGAGGCTAGGCCAGGGGATTATTACTGTGGGACAGCCAGTCTATCACTGGCCTAGTTGTGTGTGCTGGTACACCATGATGGAGCAGTGGTTTGCACTGTTGGATGTTTTTATTTTATTTATTTATTTTATATTTATTTACTGTTCTTCTACCCTGCCCCCTCCTCCTCACAGAGCAGCTCGGGGAGGCTTACAACATGCAGAACATGTAGTGTGGAAGCAGAAATTACACCACGGTACTAGTTTCAACTGTTTAATAACATTCTTTATTTTACTATGTTTTTTGGACATTACTATGTTTCTTGGTTGTTCTGCGAGTGCTGTTTATGTGTTGGTAGAGTGTGGCCCTGATCTCTGTTGTGATGCGCTGCTCCACCCAGTTGGGACAATCCATTAATAGGACCACCAGGTCATGGGAGGTGCAGGGAGAGAGGTAATGCAGGCCTGTTTCTTTGGTCTCCCATATGTTGTCTGCCCAGCACACAGGCTGTGTTAGCATTAACAAACTCCAAAATAAGCTGCAGGCATGCATTCCATGTGTCCCCTCCCTGCCCACCAGTACAGCTGTCTGTCTACTGTCTCACACCAAGCAGTCTCCGACTTTCTCTGCTCTCTATCTGAGTTGCTGTTTCTGTGATCAGAAACTGTTGGTGGCCCTATGCAGCAAGGAATCACATGTAGAGTTTTAAATACTTAAAGTGTTTTAAATACTTAAATTGTATTTTGATGTATTTTAAACTGTTTTATATTTGCTTTTTATATGTATTTTATTGTCGTTGGAAGCCGCCCCGATCTGTTCTCAGGAGGGGCAGGGTATAAATTCAGAAAATAAATATAAATAAATAAATAAATAATAGAGTTCTGCCTGGCGTGGATAACTGCAAGGAGTTGGTAGAGGGTAGGTGCTATGACTGCCCAGGTGTACTTGAAGTATCCCAAAGTAAACTGAAATTGTCACAGCCTGCCACAGGCTTTTGATTGCTAATGATATCAAAGGCCATGTGCAAACTGCCGGTGACTGGGAGTCCATCTTGTTTTTGGACATAATGCTGTTGCAGGATTCAAAACTTAAGATTCCGCTAGCTGAGCCCTGCCTGTCCTATTACTTGGGAGATACTGATAGAAGCAGACGGGACCTAAACCTAATAGGTAGAAGATGTTGCAGTTTTATGCTGTAGGCTCCAAAGTGGCCTTGGATTGTGGAAGTGGCTGTCAATGGAGATTATTATTCTTGCTGACATTTGGTTGAGGGAAGATTTACAGAGGGAACTCGCATACCCAAACTCCATAGAACTGTAACATTTCATTTCTTGGTTTATGCAACTGTCAGGCTGTGCTGTCCGCAGTGAGGACTACCGTCCTGCATGCTGTGATGCTGGAACTAATACAGTTCACTGTAGGAATCGTAAGCATGAGTCCCACCAATAATGGCTGTGGACAGAAGGACACTGTAAACCTCTTTGATGTATGGGAGCTGCTAGTTGTGCAGGTGTCATTTCAAGACTGGCCCATTGGTGCCATTCTTCCTCATTGCCAGCCTTGTGACAGTGAAGGGATGCACAAGGGACCACAGGGAATGCAGGGATTGTATTGCTATGGTTAGGTTTCCAACCCATTGGCCCCAAGAAACTTAATAGCCTGGAGCTGTCAAACACACACACACACACACCCGCCGCCGCTGCTTGCCAGCCAGGAGCAGCCCTGATCAGGGATCTTTCCTGGGGCCCAAGACAGTCACCCCGGCGCCCCCCACAGCAGTGCAGGACACCCCCCGCCCCCGCCTGCACAAGACGTGCCACCGGCCCGATCACGGGCAGCACAGACAGACGCAGGGCCCTACGGTACAACAGATGTGGCCACGCCCCCTGTGCGCCGCTCCACACGCTTGCAGGAACGCATAGCTTCAGACATAAACACCAGTGCCAGGGAGCACTCGGCGCTGGTGATTGAGGTGGAGAAACCGGCCGACTGAGCGAGAGCTAAGTAGTGTTGTCGACGCACCCCCTCCCCCCAAAGAAGACGAGGACACAGTATATGGGTTTGAACGGCCGCACTCTTTATTATTTAGCCAAAAGGGGGAAGAGGTAACCCTCCCACTTCCCCCTTTGAACTGGGGTCCTATCAATCTCTTATCCCTAACTGTTAACCTTCCCAACAGGAGGTTCCCCTATTGTGCCAGGCGTTGTCCTGTTTGCCTGGTGCCATCCTCTACCGTCTTCGGGTTAAGCCCGAGGGGAATCCTCCTGTGCCCTATCTTAACCAACTTTTCCAACTTACACCCTACCCCTACTACCGGTTTAACCGGGCCAGGGCGGGTTGTTCGCACCTATCCCCTCGCCCACCGAGGCGGGGGGTTTAAACAACAAGGATGAGGACACCGTAACCTCCTGTTTGGTGCATGGTCCGCCCAGCAGGCTCGGCCGCTCGTCTCTCACCCTTGGGCTGGCCATGCAGTGGGCCGCACTGAGCGGCTATGTCTGGCCAATACCCATCTCTTAAGGAGATGTTGCTACCCTATGCTATCCTAACCGTTTCAACTTTTAACCGTTGGCCTGAACTCAGCCTACCGCCAAGAGTGCGACATTTCGCCTAGCACCGGCAAATTTGCCTCCTCATCTTCTCTTACATTAGGTATATCACTCCGGGAAAGGCGAAAAACCCCTCGCCGTTAAGCCAATTTGGTTCAGGGAAAATTCCTTTCCGGTCCTAACTCGCAACCAGTATTTACTCGGAGTGCTGTCCTTGAGAGGGATGGGTGGGTGGGTGCACGTCCTTCTCCCCGCTCCCGCCTGGCCGAATGAGGCGGTTGAGCGGGGAGCTCTAAGATGGCGCCCGGGACTTCCGCTCTCGCAAGAGTCCTGGGCGCGCTCCTCACGAGGTTGCCGTGGCAACCAGGCCTATTCAGCCTCCCCGCCTACCCCGCCGCGGCCGCTCCTTCCTCGCCTCCCTTGGCCGGAGGGAGGAAAGGGGGCGCCGCCAAACCCCCGCCGCTGTAATCGCGGAGGGGACTTCTGTGAATCTTTGAGAGTCATTGTGCTTGTATTGTGTGTTGCTGCTAAGTCCTAGTGTCTAAGTGTTGTATCCTGCATATTTATCCCTGTGTGACTGCGACAGTGAGTGAGTGCGAGCTTTCGAGAGTGTGAGAGCTGAGTGAGAGATTCCTCCCCCCCTCATCCCCACCGGAGCCTTATCCCCTTCCTCTGCTGGCGTGCAAGTCCCTACCCTAACTTCCCTGTTCCTTGGGTCCCCTACCCCGGTTCTCCATTCACTCGCCCTTCACACCTCCCCATCCCCCTTCCTGGTGTGGGCATTGTGTGTTGGGAGACAGAGTGAGGCCCAGACTCCCTCCAAATGCTTGGCGCCCTATGATGATAGGGATCTGGGCTCTTTTAGGCGTATAGGTCCACTTACTATCCTGATGGGCATTTTTCCCCCGAGAGATCCTCCAGCATCTGGAGTCTGGACTGGTGTGTGGGTAGAGCGAGCGAGTGGGTGCATGGAGCCTTTGCCCTTGTGGTCTTGCAGTCCCCCTTAGCCCCCCCCCCCCCTCTGTGACAGGTGCCAGGAGCGTGGGAAATGATGGAAGAGGAGGGGAGTACCCTCCATGAAATTTGGATCCTCAGCAAAGCCTCAACAGAGTCTTACCTTCGGCTACAGACTCATCTCTTGCCTTATGAATGCAAGAAAGTACAACTGGGACCTTGGCAACTGCATAGTGCTTGTACAGTGCCAGGGACTCATTCTCAGGAATTCTTGTGGTGAGAACCAGCAGTGATCTGGGGTATAGCCAAGGAAAATCTGATCCACAGGCACAAAACATTGGCATTTAGGAGGTTTTGCTAGAACAGACCACTTGAACCTAGGATGGGGCAAGTGTCCCAAATTAGAACTTCAGGCTTTGACTTGATGGATAGCAGGCAAGGGTTTTTTGCTTTTATTTTTGTTTTTTGTCATGACTACGCAGAACAATAACAGCACATTGAACTGGCAGCATCACTGGTTGTTCATGACGGGAGTGGATGAGGATGGTGGGGGCAGGTGTTAGTATGGTGTGATGAACCACTGCCTGGAAATTCAGGGATTAGCTGGGTTCATCCTTCTTCCCACCAGCCACTACAAAACAGCCCCACAATGTGCAGTGCAAGAGCGTGAAATGCAAGATGGGATACCGATCAAGGTACAGGCAGGAAAAAAGAGTCTGGTGGGTGGATGCCAAAGCAAATGTGACTACACAAGCAGGAGCATTTGTTAAAATTCGCACACAACACATGCAGTTGAGTGCAACACACACATGTGATTACTCCAGCATGGTTAGTGTGCAGTTTGTTAACATCAATATAGTCTGCCTTTTCCAGACATCCTCTCTGGAGTATGCAACACTGGTTGCATTTTCCCTGGGGCATTTTTCAAAACTTATTCCATGGGAGACTTTCCAGTGGGTTTAGGTGGTAACTGGATCAGGCTGTTTCTGTTCCTAGATCATAGCAGCATTATTGACTTTCCCTATGTAATACTTTAACATGATTCAACATAGGGTGCAGCCACACAGTCTGTGGAGGGCCTGATTCCTGCATGGCCCCGTGGTGGGCAAGTGCTGCCACCACACTCAGGGCAAGTGCAGGGAGCTGGGCAGACAATTGTCCCCCTTCCCCCATGGGACAGCTGCCACTGTTGGAACTCCTGCCATGTCCGGGGGGGGCCATGGGACCGACCACATGAGCGGGCGCCTGTCCCATCTCCCTGCCTCTGCCCCACCTCCCTCCCCCGGCCCGAGCAAGATCCCGCACCTGGTTGTGACGTGGCCGTGGGCAACAACAGTCACCATTCAGAGCCCCTGCAAGAGGGCAGACGTGGCCTAGCTACAAGACTTGGGGAAACATCGGTCTGCTGCTGACCACATGATGTACTGTCTGTATCACATGGCCTGGCTGCCCAGAGTAGGTTAAGGCGACCCAAGGTGTGGTAGCCTTCCTATGGAGTCTCATGTGGCTGCACCCATAGTAATGCAGTCTGAACGTATTCTATGTTGTTCCTACTGATAACATTGGCCCAAATTCACTGATGATTTGAGTTTTCCAATTATGTTTTGCTGACAGGCTAAAAAAGAGATGGAAAGAAGATGGTTGTTTATAGTCAATGTGTATTTTTTTCCTCAATGACACCTGCACATGCGGTATGAAGATTGTTAGTTTTTGTTTTTTCACTGTGCTAACCATACATATTGTTAATGGTTGTATACATAGCCCAGGCTGATATAGACAATGCAATACATGTAAGTTTGAGATGCATTCTATTATTTTAATAGTACATTTGTTTGCCACATTAGAAAAGGATTTGGTTTGCCTATCATGGTGATTTCTGATTTGTATTTGTTATCCATTAACAACAAAGAATTTCACGTTATGGTTTTCATTACTTGCTATAAGCACATTGAGTACAATTGGCCTTGCAACAGAGATTGGCTTTCTTTGATGCTGGGATTTTTTGGCTATTTGCTGTATAAAAGATGCAATTTAAAAATATTTCAATGGCTTTCTATTTTATGAGATTTTGCCATATCATAGCATAGGCCAAACATCAAGAAATTAACAAGGCTTAATCCATAAAGACAGAGTTCCATATTTTCAATAGCTATTATGTGATTTGTGTTCTGGGAAACAACTATAAAACAGTGTGATTTATAATAGATATTTTTTGTTGGCATTCAACAGAAAATAATAATGAACTTTAATTGCGCAGCGACACAAAGAAAAAAGGCTGTACAAGGAAGATTGTTACCCTTGGAGTGTTTTTATTGATGTGTCAGGATTTTCGGAACATTTTCTCCCATTTTTTATAAGTTTTAACTCTCTTTATTTACATAAGGAACGAGTGATATTTTTATCACTCTAATAAAAAGCATGTTACCACATTGTTGAAATAAAATTCTGAGTGTAGATCGACATGTTATTTCTGCACTTGGATGTCAAGTACTGCTGAAAGGAAAAGGAATGCTCAGTGATGCTCTAAGGTTACTTTAATTTGGGGGTATATTGTAGTAAATGTCAGGATCCTCTGAAACATTTGAAGCAGATGTTCTGCTACCAAGCTGAAGTATTTGAACTCAAAATGAAACAGTTCTCTTAAACGTTGACATTAAGACTTAACAGTTTCTCTTCCCAGTTGGATGTGGTATGAAGAAGATAAATAGACCTGTAGTGAGATAAAATATTTACTCTCCCATGAGTTGGCAAAGAAAAACATGTTAAGAATTTGCTTTGCCATTTTATTTCTTTTGGCTTATGTCCCTCTGATGTGTGTGCATATACAAATCCAGGGATATGTTAAAGGCAGTAGCTAGCTATTTCTTGATTTGAGCCCTGTGACCTTCTTTTCCTCCTTCCTTCTTTTTCTAGGTTTTCTTTCAAACATCCTTATATTGGTTCTTTTACTCTTTCTCCACCTTTCCCATTTCCATTAGGAAGCATGTACCAATCTTTTCGACTTGTCCCAAATTCTAAATGATTAGTTTATATTGCACATTGCATATTTTCTGTATTACATTAGTTCATTAAATGTTTTTAGACCGGTGTGAAATATTTATCTTCCTCAGTTAATCTGCCTAAATTGATTGCTGTCTTCAATGGCAATTTGGGAAAATCAGGACACTGTGCCCGATACCTAATTTAAGCACCTAATTTTGTGTACCTGATTTAAGTTTGAAAATTGTGACATATGTTTTCTGTCATTGTTCTTACATGACAGGAGCATCTATTCCTCACAGGAGGTTCCATCTAACATTCTGCGTGTCTAATTGGCTTGGATCCATGTGTTCATGTACTGTTACTTATAATATACAGTATGTAGACTTGCAGTGGTACCTAGGGCTGAGATGAGAGCAAGTGTTCCTGTTCTGAAGGGAAATACTGACCTTTCAGAAGTGCTTGTGAGTGTCTATTGATACTTCATTAGTTTCTGGCAATTCTGTGCTCCTGCCATTTTTGGGGTCATTTTTATCACTTTTCAGGAGTCTTCATCACTTTCCAGAAATTTTACAACCGTTTTACAGAACTTTTATGACAATTTCCACACTTCCCTGGTGCTTAGCTGGCAAGTTGTGTGAGCATGACTCAAAGAAACCACATGAGACACATCAGCTTGGGTTAAGGTCTTGGCAGCAAATTTATTATTATGGAGAGTAGCCAATACTGGGCACCCTGTGACTATAGCAGTGAGGAATCATGCCTTGAAAACCAGATGGGGGTGGGTGGGCCAGGCTAGTCCCACCAGCCTCCCCCACCCGGGTTGACCCAGCAGCCCCCTGGTGTCACCTTCCCCAGGGAAGGGGTTGGCAACCCTTCCCAGCCGTACTCAGTCTTGAGCTGGGTTCTGCCCCGACATCCCTGCCTCCGCTTCAGCCCCTGCATCAGGTGAATGAGGAGGAGCCATGTCTCCCCCTGCTTTTAAGGAGCTCTGCCCAGGCCTGTTTCCTATGCTGGTATCTGCTGTACAGTTGCAGCAGATTGAAGCCAGTGTAACACATTCTATGATTCAATCTGCAATTGAAACAATCCCCAGAACAACCTGGTAGGTACTGCTGGGGAGAAGGCAAAAAACTACCTGCCCGCTCACACCAATTCTAGCAAGTGCTGCAAGGAGTTGCACAACTGTCTTAAATTACCCCGGGCACCCAGCCCCTTGGCCTGTCCCATGCCCATGTATGGGCCCAGCGTTCCCCAGATCTGTGTGTGCTGGCGGCAAGCCAGGGCCGAGCCAGAGCCAAGGAGGCGGGCATCGCCACCGCAGCAGGGTAAGGAGTGGGGGAATCCCTCAGCCAGAGAATCTCTAGGCCGGGCCTGAGCCAAATAGACCCAGGCTGAAGGGGAATCTCCAGTAGGGGAATCCCAGACTGCCAGGGGAGGCTGCTCTGGTAGCAAGCCACAGCCAGTTAAGGGGGGTGCATGGAATACCTCAACTGGGAATCCGCAGGTTGGGTCCAATCTTGGCCTCCTGGCTGGAGGAATCCTAAGTTGCCAGGTAGGCTGTGCTGGCAGCAAGCCACAGCTGATTAAAGGGGTGGGGATATCCCTCAGCTGTGGAATCACCGGGCTGGCCCCAGTCATGTAGGAGGCCCTCCCGGTGGAGGCTGAAATGGAACCTCCAGGCCACCAGGCAGCTACCCCAGCAGTGGGTCACCCGGATGGAGGGCGCTGGTGGGGGAACCTGGCTTCCCATCTGGTTTGGGGGGGGGGGGAGTGGAATCCCTCAGCTGGGCCTGAGCTGTGTAGGTGGGCCTTCCAGCTGGAGGCTAAAAAGAAATCCCCAGCAGGGAAATCCCTGGCTGACAGGAGGCTATGCTGGTGCTGCCAACAGGTTGCATCAGCCAGATAAACCTGTGCTAGGCGTGGAGGTGGAGTGAGGTGGGTGTAACTCACTGACTCCCGTTTATGTCTGTGCCAAGCAGGAAAAAAGGCTAGCCACCTCCACATGGCCAAGGAACGGTAAGCGGGGGTGGACTCAGTGCAATTGGCATAAGAGCCCAGCACTGGCCTACTCCCAAGTATCTACACCAGCTCATTGGTTGGCCGGTTACCCGGCTGAAGACGTAAGGGAATCCTCCCACCCCTTTTCTGTAGACAGGCTGATTTCAGGAGGCCAGCTCCCACAAATACACCCCCCCCCCTTAAGGGCCTTGTTTTTGTCTCCAAAGCCCCTGGGGGCCCACGGGTTTGGGACTGGCCCATAGCCCTGTTCAACTTACGAAAAATAACAGAAAATCGTGAGATTTCTCGTTTCATGCCTAGTGGTACCTCCGTTTGCAGTGAGCTGGTAAGATCCCACAAGATAAGGAGAGTAAGACTTATTCATTATGTGGATAAGAGGTTTGGAGGAACATAGGTGATACTTGGGCAGGAAATAGAGTTTTTGATTCTGTGGGTAGTTCTCTTCCCTGTGCATCAATATTAAAAGAAAAAGCTGGTCGGATGAAAGATAATTGTAATGACTGAGGTGCATGCTTTTAGAAAGGATATAAAACTGTAGTCCTGATCATTTGTGGTTATTGAGTTCCCACATCACTTTCATCAGATTAGGTGGGCTAGCTCTGGTGTTCTTAATATTTGTTTAACTACATAAAGTCCCTTTTCAATTTCCCATTAGGCACCATACCTATTCTTCACTTGCTGTCAAAAATGTTGTTGTAATTGTTAAACAATTAATACATTTTATCCTCATAGGCACCTGCATTTCAGTGATGAATGAAGTGATTTTGGGGTGTCATTTCCATATAAGTTTAAATGTACAAAGCAATTTGTGAACTTTTGGGATGCAAAATGCTGTGTAAATGTAACAAATCGGTGTCACAGGAGAGCTAGGGCCATTGCCTTCAGAAGACTCTAGGCAACAGTAAAGGTGGACTAGATTTTGTAGTTATAGTTCAGGAGGAGGATATTATGGAGGCAATCCAATCTCCTAAATCCAATAAAGCCCCAGGGGCTGATTTTATCTCGGCTGAAATGCTTGAATTATGTCCTAACTGGTGGGCCCCAATGCTGGCAAAGTTTTTTACTAAATGTGTGCATCAGGCCCCCTTTTCGTTTTCGTTCAAAATGTCATTTTTGTTATTGCTATTAACGACAATCTTGTTTTCATTTTTGTTATTGTTTTTGTTATTTTTGGTATTGTTTTGATACCGTTTTCATTATCGGTATTGATATCATTATCGGTATCAATATTCATTATCAATATCATTATTAATATCGATACCGTTTCAAATGAAGATTTTATTTTTGGTATCAGTATCGTTATTGATTCCCATGCACAACTAATATTTATCTAAATCTAAGGGAGACGGGAAGGGAAAAGGAAAACTATTATCTAATCAGTTATCTATGTAACTGTTTGAATCTAATCTATATGTCTATAATATATATCTATGTCTAATCTATACTTCCTATCTAAATATAATGTACAGGGGGGAGAAGGGCAAGGAAAGTGAGAAGGTAAAATGTAGGGTATGAGGAAGGAAAGGTATTGGTGGTAATACCTAATAAATAAATAAATAATACAATGAGGGCTAGGGAGATTTTTTATGTGCAAGCACCACAGTTCTGTAAATGCAACCTGACAAGCAGAACTCTCACATAATGGGTATAAAAAACCTGGCCCTCCCATTATAAAGGGTTGCAGTACCCTCCCCCAGAGCACCCCTGATTGGTTATGGGAGGCAGCAGGCATTGAGCAATCGCAGAGTGCCATGAGACTGCTGGGGCCTGCTTGCGCTGCTCATTGGCCAGCAATACATCCATCCGATACTGCTGAGCTGCTCGCCCCTCCCAACACAGGCACAGTTCAAGAGTTCAACCCTGTCAAGACTCCGAGCTGTCTGCTCCCTCCTCCCCTCTCCACATTTCCCCTCCAAAACCCAACTGCCACAGCACTAATAATGACAATGATAACGATATTGACATTATCATTTCTCGTTATCGTTTTTGGTATCATTATCGATATCCGTATTCTTGGTTGTCGTTTTTGGTATTTTCTGTTGTCGTTTTCATTATCAACAATGAAACAATTCTCGGTTGTCATTTTCGTTATTGCAATAATGAAAATGCCAATTTTCGTTATCGTTATTGTAATAAAAAGACATGCACACCCCTACTTTTTACTTCTATTAATAAATTTAAATGGATTCCGGTAGAGTAGAACACCAGTATAGTTGTGTCACTATTCAAGAAGAGAGAGGTTACGACCCCAGCTGTTACCGACCAATATGTTTACTGCCAGTATTTGGGAAAGTATATACCAAGGTCATTTTGAGTCAATTGGAAGCTTGGGCATATGGCCAGAACCTAATTCCAGAGGAGTACGCCAGCTTTCCTCAGCATAGCTCCACTACAGATAATTGTTTTATACTTTTGCATTTGATAATGAAATACACACGTGTAAGGAAAGGTAGTTTATTTTTAGCTTTCATCGACTTAAAGAAAGCATTTGGCTCAGTAGACCGAGGCATATTGTGGACTAAATTAAAAGTAATAGGCATTAATGAACACCTACTTGAGCTCATAATTCTGCTACATAGTAATAATAGAGCTAGAATAAGATAAGGACCAGATAATAGGCTCTCAGCCCCTTTTAACATAAGTGGCGGACTGTGGCAGCATTGTGTATTAGCACCCGTATTCTTTAATTTGTACCTGTGTGATGTAATCCAAGTAATGCAAACAGTAGAGCACTGGCCTCTTAAGGTAAGGAGCTGCCGGATATCTGCGTTGCTTTATGCCAATGATATAGTCCTGTTGTCCCAGACAAAGAAGGAACTCCAAAGATTGCTGTAGAAGTTCAGTGGTTATTGTACAAGCAACAGGCTAGAAATGAATTATAATAAATCACAGATAATGGTGGTAGGGGAAAAAATCCATGACTGGAAATTAAGTGATAACCATTTGCAACAAGTTTCCTCTTATGACTATTTGGGCATGACGTTTACAAATACTGACTAATGGCCTAGACATAGGAAGCAAATGTCCCTGAAGGCACTCTGCTCTTCATAGGGAATCTTGAAATTGGCAGCAACATCAGCCTTTTCTAAAATATCTGTAGCCATAAGGATTTATAAGTTTAAGACGCAAGTGAATTAGTTTATGGAGTGGAGATTATGCACCCCACCCCACCCCCCGCCCCATGATTGATACTCTAGAAATTGTTCAAAATAAATTCTTGAGAAAATTGTTGGCAGTTCTGCAGAGTGTCCCTGGTGCTGTGACATGAGCGTAAGTATGACTAGATTCAATCTATTGTTTGAGTGTTGCCACTATCCTAAGGTACTGGGATAAGCTCTGTTTCTTGAGTGCCGGATCTATATTCCATATGTGTTTAACAGAGCAACTTGAGCATCAAGGTGCCCATAGGTACTTTTGGACTGATCAGATATTTAAGCTTCTAGCCAGGGAAGGGCTCTAAATTAATTTTTTATGGGGAAAAACACCAGCCCAATAAAAGTTTTTGATTAAATTAAGGATGAGAGATATCTCACGTCAAGAAGACCTGGCTACGGTGGCTACCTGGAAAGTGACCCCATGGTATACCAAGCTTAAGACAGTCTTCAAATTTGAAGACTGTCTAGAGATAATAATCGATCCGACTTTGCTCAGGAGTTATACGTTACTGCATTTTGATTCGGCCGTAACTCAGGGTATATATGAGCAGAGGCCCTATAACCAATGTTTCTGATCATGTAAATCTGGAGACATAGGAAATCTGGAACACATGATTTTGGATTGCTTAATTACTGAAGTAATAAGGCAACAATGGATTACTCCGTCGCTGGTCAGAAAGGTACATTAATCATCATCATCATCATCATCATCTGTATGGCGCCAGCTGTGTACCTGGCACTTTACAGAACAATAAGAAAGATGCGGTCCCTGCCTACGGCTTACAATCTAATAGACACGGAGGGGGGAGACAAGGAGAGGGGACATAGGGAGAGACAAGGGATAAATAACATTCAAGTGGATGCAAAGTCTCAGGTGCACGTGCTTGACTTGGTTGCAGTAAGGCAGGAGTCTGCGGGGAGGGAAGACAGTAAATATTGAGAGAAAAGTTCTAACAGGCATCGGGAAAGGCGGTGAGGAAGAGGTGGGTTTTCAGAAGGGATTTGAAGGTGCGGAGGAAGGGGGCAAGGCGGATGAGGGCAGGGAGGGAGTTCCAGGCATGAGGGGCAGCAAGGGAGACGGGACGAAGGCGGTTAGGGGAGCAGGAGAGGCGGGGGAGTGCAAGGGAGGGGACAGAGGAGGAGCAGAGAGTGTGTGTAGGAGTGTGTAAGGAGTTTAGGGCTGAGAGCCAGGTTGTGAAGTGTTTTGTAAGTAATTACCAGGAGTTTGTGAAGGATGCGTTTGGGAAGGGGGAGGCAGTGAAGTGAGGAAAGGAGAGGCTGCACGTTGTCGACGCGACGGGCTGAGTGGATGACCCTAGCAGCGGAGTTTTGGATGGAGATAAGGGGGGACAGGTGAGAGCGAGGGAGGCCAGCAAGTAGGAGGTTGCAGTAGTTAAGGTGAGAGATGACGATGGTGTGAACAAGAGTTTTGGCCTAGGAGACAGAGAGAAAGGGGCGAATCCAAGCAATGTTATGGAGGGTGAAGCGACAGGACTTTGCAACAGAGTTGATGTAAGGTTTAAAAGACAGGTGAGTATCAAAGACGAAGCCGAAGCTACGGACTTGGGGAACAGGACAGATGGTGACCCCATCAATAAGGATGGACAGGGAAGAGGGAGAGGAAGGGTAGTGAGGAAAGATAAGGAGTTCAGTCTTAGCCATGTTAAGCTTGAGCTGACGGTGGGACATCCAGGCGGAGATATCAGAGAGACAGTTGATGAGGCGAGCTTGGACAGACGGGGATAGAGAGGGGGTGGAGAGAGAGAGTTGAGTCTTGTCAGCATAGAAGTGATATTGGAAGCCGTGGGAGGCAGTGAGTTTGCCAAAGGGACAGGGTGTAGATACAGAAGAGGAGAGGGCCCAGGACAGAGCCTTGGAGAACCCCAACCGAGAGGGGGAGCGAGGAGGAGTTGGAATTGGGAAGAGACACATTAAAGGAGCGGTCAGAGAGGTAGGAGGAGAACCAGTCAAGGACAAAGCCGCAGAAGCCTAGGGAGCGAAGAGAGTCCAGTAGGAGTGAGTGGCCGACAGTGTCAAAGGAAACAGGACATCTTCGTCAGAATTAGTTATTAAATCTGTGGCAATCTTTGCTCTCTTAGCAACAAAACTACACAGGAAATGGGTTGAATAGTTTTAAAAACTGATACTTCCGCATGAACGATCGGTGTTCCTTTATGCTTTTGTTTGCTTATTGTGGGTAAATAATTAAATTTTATATTGAGTCAACAGATTTTAGCTAGAATTATTGTGTGTTAAGGAGACTTATTTCTTGTAATTGTTTTATGATGGATGTACTTTGTTTTCTATTATGTGTTCAGACCTTGGCGAGTAGCTGGTGTCCTTAATAATAAATTTGAATTTTGAAATGTAAATGTAAGATGTTGTCATGCAGCGTCATGCTTTATGTAGTAGATAATCTTTAGAGATTTAATGATGAATTATTTTAGTAAAAGTTATTTATGTATCATCATTCTATAAGGTTTGCACATTATAAATGTTATAGAAGCCATCCAATGCAGTTCATTGGATTTTTGAGCCAGATTATACAAGCCTGTTCTCAGTAGTTAACCTTATAAAAGTATTTTATAGTGAGACAACACTGTTTTATAGCATGTCACACTGTGTTGCTGTACTAAATTGTACTGTTAGGGGTTTCAGTTGAACCATTTAATATTTTGGCTCCTTTATTTGACTTTTTGCAAAAACTTTGGTTGTAAGCCTGGAAGCAAATGTTTTCTATTCAAGGGTGTAAATTGGTTAATATTTTCTTTAGATCATCATCAATGTAGGCCCTTGTAGGGTAACTATTTGTCTTTCCACTGACTCTGTCCCTCATGATAAAAGATTTGTCCAGAATATTTTAGTAGTCTGTAGAGCATTATTCATGGATATGCTTTTAAAATATCTTTTATGGGGGCATAAATGCTGTTGAATTCTAACTTAACTGCTGGTTCTCTTTATCTTCTGTGTCACTGTAAACTGAAGAATGACAATAAAGAATTTTAGAATTCCTTTGGATCTTCAAGGATAGAAGGGATGAAAAGAGATTTGATTTGCCCCTAGTATGGGACAGTTTATTCTTGGGCATTTATGTGATGATAAACTTGTGCAAATCCATACTGTGTTGAAATCAATGACATCATTCTGGATGTTTAGCTGGATGAACAGATGTTTATGCCGCTGCATGCTTGTAGGATAGAGAGGGGGTAATAGGCCCTTTCCACACAGACACTCTAACACTGATAAAATGGGTGCCTGTCTCAGATACTGGATCAGGTTGTACAACCAGAATAGTGACACC
Source organism: Sphenodon punctatus (assembly GCA_003113815.1). NCBI lineage: Eukaryota > Metazoa > Chordata > Lepidosauria > Sphenodontia > Sphenodontidae > Sphenodon > Sphenodon punctatus. The sequence continues at coordinate 1,046,398 of QEPC01008849.1, forward strand.
TTGACCCACCAGTGCCTGATGGAAGAGTTGGAGTGTCAAGGTGCACGGCATTACCCCTGGCTAATCAAAATGTTGTTCCACCTGAGGAGCACGAGATTATCGACCTCATGTTTCTGGGGGGAAAATGCACTCCAGCAAAAAAAACTTGGTGTCTGTTAGGATGGCCAATATAGCCAGACAAGAGGAAATGGCAACAGCTGCCTCTTGGAAAATTGCTCCTTAGTACCATCAATTTAAGCAGGAGTATAAGTTCAAAGAATATTTAGATAAACTGAATGAACCAATGTTATGTAGAAATGTTGTGCTGTTGCGTTTCCAACTGTATAATTCAGCAGTTACTTTTGGACGTTATGCTGGCAAACTCTATGATAAGTGAATCTGTCCCTGTGTTACCCAGGAAGTAGAGGATTTACAACACGTCCTGTTAAGATGCCCCCTTTATGCGAATATAAGATAAATTTGGATAAAGCTGCTGTGGGAAGGGAAGGAACATCTGTTATTGCACCAAAAAATAGAATTGCTACTGGCTACCCACACAGAGAAAGGTATGAGATCTGTAGCATCCTTTGCACTTCTAGCTGCAAGAATATGAGAGGAATTTGCGCATTAACATAGGAATTAAGGACTAATTTATGTATACGACTTAAATTTAGTGAGAGCTAACCCAGGCTGAAATGACCGTAATCTGGTATGATCTAGTATAGTGAACTTACATGAAGGAGTAAGGACAGGCAGGTATAAAAGGGAAGCCTTGTGTATAAGAGAACAAGTGGGGATTTTAGACGCGGAGGATTGTAATGGCATATTTAAAACATATGTAGTGGTACCTTTCCTGTTCTATCAAGTTTTATTACAGGTCATTACCTTTTAATTGTATGTTGATCAAGGTGTAGGCTAGTATCCATAAATAAATAAATTTGAAATTTCTGATTTGTTTATGAAGTTGAATGTACAAGATTCAAGTAACTTATGATTTAATTGTGTTTTTCTATTCGTATTATTGTATTTTTTGTATTTTTTGCTGCTTGGTGTGTAAAATCTTTTACTTTTAAATCTTTTTACTCTTGTTCGCTTTATTGTTCTATTTTTTAACCTTGGCCATGGCGAAAGCTGGTATCTTAAATAAATAAACTTGACTTGACTTGACTTGATAAAATGGGTGTTACAGGTTGCAGGGCACCCATAATGCACACATGCAGCCCTGCAACATGTATAATAAAATGTAACATCCATTTTATCAGTGTTAGAGTGTCTGTGTGAAAAGGGCCTATGTTGAAAAGGCCTCCAATCCCAGAGAGCAATAAACAGTGAGGGACATATTACCATTTGCTGCTCTCCGGGACCAACAAGCTCTCTTCCCCTCCAACAGCTTGTTGGTAGCCAGCAGTGACCCACTGGATATTCACAAGCTATACATTTAAAAAAATAAGTTATGTGTCCAGGATTGCCTGTGTTGGCAGTAGGGATGGGCGAACAGAACCTTCGGAAATTCGGTTCGGTTTGAAAATTGAGTTCGGTTTTGAAGTTCGGTTCAGTCGACTGAACTATTCGAGTTTGGTCCGAACTTCTGAACAGAGTTTGGAAATTCAAACCCCATTGAACTAAATGGAATATTGTCTTATAGGGATGGGCGAACAGAACCGAGTTTGGAAATTCGGTTCAGTTCGAAAATTGAGTTCGGTTCGGAAGTTTGGTTCGGTCGACCGAACTGGTTGAGTTCGGTCCGAACTTCTGAATCGCGTTTGCCCATCCCTAGTTGGCAGCCCTGAACATGTAGCTATTGTTTTGTTTGTTTATACCCCATATGTCTCTCTGATCCCTGCATAATCAAAGCACAGTACCATGGTAGCGCAAATCTCTAGATGTAACAGTGGCTACTAGTGGTAGCTACTTGTTGTCTGCACCCAGTAGTAGTAAGTAGTAGTAAATAATTTATTCACGTGGCCGAAGCCATAGCATCAACATACAAACAATAAACAACCACATTAGTAAAATATATTAAAATTATATATATATATATATATATATATATATATATATATATATATATATATATATATATAAATGGTAATTTGAAACATAAAATAACTTAACTATAAGTCAATCCTATACAGGCCATCCCCTTTTCCTTAGGGCAGCGTGTAACACTTTGGATTGGCTTCTCTTGAACTTCTATCTACAATCCATTATATTTATATGTCCCTAAGTAGTTTAGTTAAGTTTCCATCATAGCCATCCATAAACCTACTCTCCCAATTGCCTTACTTTGTACTATCAATATCTCCTTAATCTCCATCAAATAATCATATATCAAGGATGCTAGTTATAACCCCATGGGGAATAAGTCATACATCAAATTTCTTTTAAATCCTTCCTTCCTCCTAATCATTACATACTCTCTTGTGTCCCATATCAATATCAATCTCAATATCAATTTCTTCTCCTTTTTCCAAGGTCTATGACTGCGTGAATCTAGTTCTTATAATGATAGCTTGTATTAGGTAATTTGCTGCAGCTGGAATAAATTCCCTCGTATTGATGCGTACCATAATAAATTTAGCTCAGTCCTTCCCGGGAACTTTTCAAGCAGTTTAGACAAGTATTTTCTCCTTTTTTCCCTATACATCTGGCATTCAAAGAAAACGTGCTGTACCGTCTCTACGCTAACCTGCTCAAATGGGCATACTCTATCACTGAAATTCATCCCCTGTATCCGTCCTTGTAGTAGTTTTGTAGGGACAGCATTTAATCTTGCACACATTATGAGGTATCTTCCCCTTGCTGTTAATTTACCTCCCAAATAAGGTGCCATCTCTCCCATACTTGGGACATATTTTAAGTACTCTTTAAGATGATGGGTGCAGTTAGCTACAGCTCTATCTTCTTGACGAGCTAAATCCTTTAGCCGTGTTGATATCATGTTCCTTAGGTTCCCTATTTCCTTCCCATCCAGGTAATCCCTAGAGAACACCATTTTCTTCAAATAGCTTGAAATTGAAACTTCCATGAGTTCTGAAACTCATCAGCAGAGTAATATGCCATAAGGCCCTTCTGGGTATTACTATGGATTTTTAACCACATCCTAAGTGCCATGGACCAACCCACCTGTTCCCAGCCTAGTTGGCCTGTTTCCAGTCAAGCCACTGCTGCTGGAGTACCTGGGGGAATCCTCAGTAGTTTTTGCAAAAATTGAAATTGTAAGCTTCCCCACTTAGTTGTCGTCAAGGGAACCCATAGCTCTGCTCCATACAGGACCTTAGATCTAACCATTACATTGCATACTTGAATTGCCGGTTTTACCTCCAGTCTATTGGAATTATAAAAATATAATTATTTTTAATTATAGCCCTGATCACCGATTTAGAGACCTCTATTGCCCTTTGAACATGAGCTTTCCATCATCCTGACTGCTGAAAATACATCCCCAAATACTTAAATATGGGTCCCTGCTGTATCTTATTCCCTTGTATATCCCATTTGTATGTTTTCTTGGAGTTTGTAAATATCATTATTTTGGATTTATCATAATTTTCAGATCGTTTGAGTCACAATATAATACAAACTCGTTTAACTGCCTCTTTAGACCTATCCTAGTTTGCGAGACCAAGACCAGATCATCAGCAAATAAGAGACATCCCAGCACTCTTGATGCCAACTTCGGAGGATGAAATTGAGCTTCTGACATCTTGGGTATCAAATCGTTAATGAATAGGTTGAACAATGTGGGAGCCAACACACATCCTTGTCTGACTCCCACGTTTGATTCCACCCTTCTAGATAGATGGCCAGTTCTATCAACCCTTATTTTAAACGCTGTATTCTGATGTATTATTTGCAAAAGATGAAGGAGCCTGCGATGCATAGAGGTCTCTCTTAATTTTCCCGACAATAAACTCCGATTTACTGCATCAAAAGCAGTACGCAGGTCCAAAAAGGCTACATAAAACTGCTTATTTTTGGTCTTATACTTTTCTATTAAGTGGAACAGCATAATGCAATGTTCCACTGTTGATCGCTGCCGTTGGAACCCTGCTTGCTCCGGGTGTAGAATTTGATTGTCCTCTATCCATTTGGTAAGTTTTCCCAAGAGTACTTTAGCATAGAGTTTACTAACTACGCTAATTAGACTCATTGGCCTATAATTTGAGGGGTCCGAACGCAACCCTTTAAAAAATATTGGTATCACAACTGCAGTTCCCCATGATGCTGGCATTTTCCCTGTTGCGTTAATTGAATTAAATAGGGCCACTAGCATTGGCACCCACCAGTCTAAATTAGCTCTTATACATTCTATCTGTATACAATCCACACCCGGGGCTTTCTTACTTCTAATTGTACTTATATAGATCATTAATTCCTCTTTGGTCAAGTTAGGCCATTCCGGGCTATCTGATAAATCTAACTCCTGGTAACTCTCCTGGGTTTCTATAATTTTATCAGTGTTAGAGTGTCTGTGTGAAAAGGGCCTATGTTGAAAAGGCCTCCAATCCCAGAGAGCAATAAACAGTGAGGGACATATTACCATTTGCTGCTCTCCGGGACCAACAAGCTCTCTTCCCCTTCAACAGCTTGTTGGTAGCCAGCAGTGACCCACTGGATACTCACAAGCTATACATTAAAAAAAATAAGTTATGTGTCCAGGATTGCCTGTGTTGGCGCAGTAGGGATGGGCAAACAGAACCGAGTTCGGAAATTCGGTTCGGTTTGAAAATCGAGTTCGGTTCAGAAGTTCAGAAGATAACTAAAGAAGAGGTGAGACTTGGCTAATTTGAAGCAATTTAAGTTGCGAGAACAAGGTCACCAACTGATGGGCATAGGTAAAGGATCTTGAAGGAATTAGTTGAAGGAATCTCAGAACTACAAGTGATTATCTTCCAAAACTCATGGAGAACAGATGGCATCCCAGAGAACTGGAGAGGAGCAAACATAGTGTCTATTTTTAAGAAAGGGAAAAAGAGAATTATAGGCCAGTCAGCCTGACTTTGGTAGCTGGAAACATTTTTGAAAAAATAATAAAATAAATCAATTTATGAGCAGCTTGAGAAAAGAAAGTGGTAACTAATAACCAACATGGATTTGTTAAGAACAAATCATACCAGACCAATCTAGCCTCCTTCTTTGATCTGGATCAGGGCTGAAGCGAGGAAAAAATATTTTCCATGAATAATGTGTGAGAATCGAGAGGGGGGGCAGGAACTCGGGTGTTCTCGCCCCCCCCTTGAGTTCTTGCCAATTACTTGAGGGTCCAGGGTTGTGGGGGGGGGGAAGCACGGGGGCTGGAGGTGAGCAGGGGGCAAAGACAAGCCCCGTGGGCACCTCTAGCCCCACCTGGCCTCCCTGCCTAGGAGGAAGAGAAAGTTTGGGTGGGCCCAGGAGTGGGGGTTTGGGAGCCTAGCAGGGGTCAGGCAGGGGTTTACTCACTGTCCGGGGGGGGGGGGCACAGTACTGACTCCCCGGCTGTGCTCCGCTTTGTGTTGGGCCTCTTCTCAGTTTAAACTAAGAAAAAAAAAGCCTTGAGCATTGTAGCAGGAAGCAGTCCTGCAGGGCTGATGCCCCTTTAAGAAGGGTGCTGCATAGGTCAGCCAGAGGGCTGAGCATGCCTAGGGATGTGGCAGGGCCAGAATCAGCCAGTGAGGAAACAGGCTGAGAGATCCTGGGACAGAGTGGGTAGGACACTGGCCCTTTAAAACTGAGAAGAAAGCTGGCCACGCCCACTCTGCTGGGATATAAGGAAAGACAAGGAAGAGAATTAAGCAGTCTCTGCCTGGGAGCTGAAGGGGCCACATCTCCCTGACAAAGCCTAGCCACTCTGTGCTTTCCTGGGTGCTGAAGGCTAGAGAAGCAGGGTGGAATCAGGTACTAAGGAAAGGCTGTGCCCAGGAGGGAGCCTTGTCCCTGGGGAAGGCTTGGCCAGAGCCTGGGGCTTTGAGGCCTGGTTAGATGGACAAGGGATGTTGATGTTGTGTTGTTCCTGATCTTGAGAGAGACTGACTTGGGCCTGCAGGATGGTGACTGAGCTGGCAGTCCCAAGGATTGTGTACACTGAGTCCAATAAAGACTATTGTGATACCCTCTGGACTTAGCCTGTGTGGGGGTCCTACAGGAGGGTACCCCCTTCCCAAAGGGGTGGTGGGATTTGGCTGAGTAGGTGTAGCAGAGGGGTGAGCTAATTCACTGAGAGAGACCCAAGCGCTCCCATGTGGCCCTGGGAAGACCCCCTGCTACAAGCATGCTCAGAATAGCTGCTTGGCCCTGGTTGCGTTTTTCAAAGATGGTGCCCGCAGAGCCAAGCAGCTCTTCTGCGCATGCTTGGCCCTGGAGATGCCGTCTGTGGAAAGGACTGAGCATGCGCAGAAGAGCTGCTCGGCCCTGCGGACACCATCTTTGAAAAAGGCAGCCAGGGCCAGGCAGCTATTCTGAGCATGCTCAAGGCTTTTCTTCTCCTTTTAAACTGCAGAGCCGGGAAGAGGCCTGGCACAGAGAGGAGCACATTCGGGGGGTCGGGACCCCCCTGGACAGTGAGTAAACCCCTGTCTGATCCCTGCTAGGCCTCTAAACTCCTGCTCCTGGCCCAGCCTGAACTTTCTCTTCCCCCCCCCCACCAGGTGGGGAGGCCAGGTGGGGGCCAGAGGTGCCCAGGGGGCTTGTCTTTGTCCCCTGCTCACCTCTGGCCCCTGTGCCAGCCCCCCCTACCTGCAATCCTAGCCCCCACCTGACCCCTTCAAATTCTTGCCAGTTCCCGACGAGAAGGGGGATGTTCTCGTCTTGAGGCGACATGAGAAAATCGCCCGTTCTCCTTGGGAACCGGAGAGAATTACAAGCTGGGTTTTAGCCATAATCTGGTGGTTACTAGCCTGGTTGATAAGGAGAATGCAGTAGATGTAATACATCTCAACTTTACTGAGGCTTTTGACTTGATCTTGCATGCTATCATAAGGAAGATGGTAAAATATGGGCTGGATGGGATTACCATTTGATGGGTTTACAATTGGCTGAAAAGCCACACCCAATAAGTAATAATTAATGGAACAGTATAAAATTTGGAGGAGATATAAAGTAGCATGCTGCAGGGATCTGTCCTGGCTCCATTCCTCTTTAGCATCTTTATCACTTGCAGCAGCACAGGCCCACAGGTAGCCCCACTGGTAGACCCTGTTGATGAGAGATCCTCAGACCGCAGCAGCACAGGCCCACAGGTAGTTTCTGCAGGTGAGGGATTGCAGGCCCCAACAGCATTCGGCCACAGACAGCACCTGCTCCAGCTAATGAGGGCTCCACTGACCACACCAGCACCAAACTTCATGTAGTGTCTGCCATGGAAATTGCTGTCTTGGCCAATCACAGTCAGCTCCAGGTGTCCTGGGGCAGGAAAGGAAGCCTGAGCATTGCTTCCACTTTTCCTTATAAGCAGACATCACCTAGCAGCCTGCGGCTTACCAACTAAATCCCCTGGCTAAGCCTTCCTTGTTCCTTCTTGCCTTGTCCTTGCACCCCTGCTGCCTCCTTGTCCTTCCTGCTTGTTGACGCTCCTTGTTCTACTGACACCCATGCTAACTGCCTGACTTGTTCTGAACTGTGCTGTGACTTAACCATGCCTTTGCCTACACCCACCAGTTGGTGACTGTGCTAACTGGCTTTCTGGTTTTGACCTGTGCTACGACTTTGGCCTTGCCAGCCCTTACAATCTTCATTAATGATTTGGAGGACGGAATGGAGAGTTGCAGATGACACAAAACTCGGATTGGTTGCAGACACTTTGCAAGACAATATTAAAATACAAAATGATCTAGTAGAGACCTGGGCTGAAAGAAACAAGGTGAGATTTAACAAAGACTATTGCAAAGTATTGTACCCAGGAATGAAAAAAATACAAGCACAATTAAAAAATGAGGGAGAATTGGCTAGGCAGTAGCAATGGAGAGAAGGATCTGGGAGTTATGGTGGATCATAAACTGAACATGAGTCAGCAGTGTGATGCTGTCACAAAAAAGGCAAATGCCATTTTGGGCTGCATTAACAGGAGCATCGTATCCAAGACATGAGAAGTGGTAGTGCTGCTTTTACTTAGCACTGATGAGAGAGATCTCACCTGGAATATCATGTCCACCTTTGTGCCTGACACCTCAAGAAGGGCGTAGATGGGAGAACATTCAAAGGAGAGCAACTAAAATGATAAAGGGGCTGAAGGATAAGCCATATGTGGAAATACTGAAAGAAATGGGTATGTTGGGTGATGGAGGTGTTTTTAGATTTGCGTGGTTTTAATTATCTATTTTATATTTGTATTTTATGTGGTTTTTGTAAGCTGCCCAGAGCCTATGGGGATAGGGTGGGATATAAATCAAGATAAATAAACAAATATTCAGCCTCAAGAAAAGAAGACTAAGGGGGGCATGATAACATTTTTCAAATAGTTAATGGATGCCACAAAAAAGATGATAAACACTTGTCCACCACTGTCACAGAAGGCAGAACAAAAGGGAATGGGCTTAAATTGCAGGAATGTAGGCTTCAGTTAAATATCACAAAAAACTCGTACTGAAGTGAGAACCCTGATTGTTCTGGTGAGAATGCACGAGATGTTCGCAGCTTCACATGAGACCTTCCTGCACATGCGTAGCCCCTGGAGTCCATTTGTGCATGTGCAGAGTGTTTTTTGAGGGTTATCACAAGATTCTTGTTGTCCTTAAAACACTCTGTGCATGCACAAAATGGCCTCCAGGGGCTGCGCATGCTCAAAATGGCTGCAGCGACTATATTATGTGCAGTGCCAGGTTTTGGCCCATGCGAATTTCATGTGAAACTGGGTTGAGAATCAGCCGATTTTTGACCTATTCACGCAAATCTTGCCAAGAAGCCAATTCTCACAGAGATTTAGTGAGAATATGAGGGCGAGTTTCAGCCCTAAAAACTTCCTAACTGTGAGAACTGTTGGGCAATGGAATATACTGCACAGGCAGGTTACGAGCTCTCCTTCCTTGGAGGTTTTCAAAACCTTTCTGGACAACCGTTTGTCTGTGATGCTGTAGACCGGGATATCCTGATTTGGAGCAAGTTATTGCAGTAGATGACCTGTAAGGTCCCTTCCAACCCTAACATTCTATGATTCCTTGATGGTTTGGGGTGTTTTGGGTATTTCTGGAAGATTTCTTTGTGTAAATGGGAATAGTTGGCCCACTTATAGAGAACTGACAGTGACCTGAACAGAACAGTTTTGCTTGAAATGTGATTGTAGTGTAAATCTGATAATGGTATCTTCCCAAATTTAGATGATGTTTTCATGCTGTATAAGTAAGATTGGAAAAGATTTGCTGCGGCCGGAAGCAATCTCTGTTAAAACCTTCTCTGAAAAGTAGAAGAACTAAACATACAGTAAGATTTATGTTCAAAACTCATCAAAGTAGATTTTTATAAACCTGTTTAAGTGTGTTTGTAAAATAAAGCTGTGGTCTTTAATATTTTCATGACAATGCTGCAACAATGTATTTCTGAATGAGACTTTCATAAAGGAGCACATGGATAACAAGAACCATCGTTCCTGCTCTGATATAACAAAACGCAGAAAAGTTTACTTGATCAGGGTTTACTTGACATGTGGACCAGACCCATTCCTGGCCCACAAGAGAATAACACAAATGAGTGGATTCTAGTGTGAAATATTATGAGTGTAAGCCATTGGTACGTAGCAATGAATGTTTTAGCACTGCTGTGATTCCACTTGGTAATGACGGCAGACTTAACAAGAGAATATCAAGATTCCAGTATGCTGCAGATCTCTGTTCAGTAGTGGCTTCCTGTCCAAAACAGCTTGGTGAAAGAACTAGGTGGTGAGATAGGTGTGGATTGGCAGAGAGAGAAGGGGCTGGTGGTTCTGCCAGTTGTCTGAACCCCATGTATGGAATATTGTGGGTGGCAGGTAATTAGTCCGTATGTAGTCAACAATTTTCAAGAAAGGATTTCTCCCTCTGGATCCTCTCATGTCTCAAGCACAAAGCCCATTTACTTGGGGTTTGCATGAGGAGTTGGGGATGACAGCATTTGCCCCATAGCAGATGACAATTACATTCTTCTGTGCCCTATAATCATTACTATAGTTGCTCACATCTACTCAGGAGTAGGAAATAAACCAACATAGTTCTAATAATGATGTTTAAAAAAATCCCATGACAATATCCCCTAGAGGAAGCTGCAGTTGAGTTTAACTTGTGTTCAGCCATTGAAGCTGTGAGTTTTATTTTCCAACTATGTGTCTCTTGCTAACAAATGTTTCATTCTATAGTTAAAATGCTATTTTACAAGTGCATCTGGATTTTCTTTATTGGCTTAAAACATTTGAGATTATATATATACAGTTTATTAATAACAATGGTAAATGATTGTGGAAATGAGAGTAGTATAGCTGGAAATACGATTCCATTTCTTTCTTTTTTTAAGAAAACAAAAACCAACAGTCTGTAAAAGTTCTTCACATTGATTCATCCTGGCTTGTCAGGACCCACCCTCTTCAGGGTGAGAGGAAGTTCAGTTTCCAAACAGCTTAATCCAGGTCTCTCTTGAACAAGGATTGCCAAATTTCTGAATTATATGTGGTTTTGGTGATGAGGACTACCGTCTTCTAGGGACCGAAGTGAGAACACTAGTCTTTCCACTGGAGAACACGGATATACCATCAACCATTTCCCACTAGGTCAGAGGCAACATTGAACAACTATGTTCACAAACTTATAAGACTTATTAAATTGTTATTAACTTACTATTAGATTTGTTTTCCTTCTACACATACTTTCCCCCCTTGTTTTTCTATATAGCCTACATTATTACATGCATCGTCCCATTTTCCTGTCCTTTGGTCTGCGTTGGACTATAAAATGTTTTAAAAGCCTTTGTTTTCTCTTTGCTGTCATTTTCCATAGTAGTATTCGGTTTAGTACAAAAGTTTAAGTCCTTTAGCTGCCGACATAGTAGAAAATGTAAGGGTGTGGATAAGCCCAAATAACGTTAAATACTTTGCTTCTAAAGCTGAAGAAACCCATGCAAGTTTTATTTTCTAATAAATAAAACAAGATATGTCAGCTTGAACAAATTTGTTTGTAAAGCTCTATCCAGTATACAGTTGTGATAAAATATGGCACAATACAAGAAACACAATATAGTACAATATGCACTAAACGTATCATACAGCAAGAGGATGGAAAACTTCAGAGGAACTCCAATTTTATTTGGAGAAGTGGTATGAATTGGATTACATAGGAATATCCGCAAATATACAATTGGAATTTATAATTGTCTTGACTGTTACAACATAGAAAAGGAGAGAATCAAAAAGGTGAGAAAATGAACAAAGCATAAATACAAAAATTCTCAAGTCAAGTAGAATTGTTTGCAAACTATTATGGAATATATATAATAGGAGGGAGAGGAATTATTCCATCTTTGGCCCCTTTCACACGGGTCCGGGAGGAGCCCTGGTGTGGGGGGGATGGGTGGCGGCTGCGGCGCGTGGGTGGTCCGTTGCACTGACACCCGCCCACCTCCACGCACCTCTATCCATCTAAATGGATCTAAATCTAAGTAGTTATAGTATTTTTACTTATCTCTAATGTTTGTTTTGTTCAAGTTCTTCAAAGCGAAGGAAAAGAACTCGTGTTGATTCGTGAAGAGTATTATTATAGAAGAGTTACCTGCAATATAGATGAAACATAGGCTCAGTGGAAGGCACCACAATTTCTGAGGAGGAACCAGTTTGAGGCACGCAGTTCTCTGCATGCTGAGGGGACAAAGTTCTGTGGCAGTTAACACTACGCAGCTGATAAATGCAAGGCTAGTTGGTTCACATAGTACATGATCCAGCAGTTAAGAGTCCCAGAATATGGCACAAAGACCTTGCTAAGGATAGTCTCTGAAGATTAGTTTGTGCCTTTTTATTGCGTTTGGTGAGAGGATTCCATCTCCTCCACAAGCCTTGTATTAGGCCATCATGAAAAAGACAATTTACTGGATATTTTAGTCTTGGTTATTATATTAAAAACACAGTAGACCTTTAAAATTTGATCTGGCCAAAATTATTATTATTATTATTATTAACAAACATTTATATAGCTCCAGCAGTGTACCTGGCACTTTACAAAGTAATAAAATAGACACGGTCCCTGCCCCTAGGACTTACAATCTGAGAGACAGGAGCTGGGGGAGAGACTTAGGAAGGGGAACAGAGGGAGAGACAAGGGGTCTAACATTCATGAAGATGCGAGGTCTCAAGTGCACGTACTTGGCTTGGTTACGATGAGAATGACAGCAGGCAGGTCCATGTTGCAAGGATAAGGGTAAACCGATCGTAGGTATAGGAATAGTGGCTCAGCAGGATAAAGAGTCAGACAGAGCAGAGCGAAAGAGGTGAGTTTTAAGGAGAGATTTGAAGGTATGAAGGGAGGGGGCAAGGCGGATGTGGACAGGGAGGGAGTTCCAGGCATGGGGGGCAGCAAGTGAGAAGGGACGAAGGCGCTTAGGGGAGCAGGGAAGGCGTGGAAGGGTGAGAGAAGGGACAGAGGAGGAGCGAAGTGCACGGGCTGGAGTATGGAGGGCGATAAGTGCAGAGAGGTAGGGGGGAGCAAGGTTGTGAAGAGCTTTATAGGTGAAGACTAGGAGCTTGTGCAGGATTCGTTCAGGAAGGGGAAGCCAGTGAAGCGAAGAGAGGAGGGGCTGCACATGGTCGAAGCGACTGGCGAGGTAGATGACCCTGGCAGCAGAGTTTTGGACAGAGATGAGGGGAGAAAGGTGAGACCGGGGAAGGCCAGTGAGAAGGAGGTTACAGTAATCGAGGCGAGAGATGACCAGAGCATGAACAAGAGTTTTGGCAGACGAGACAGAGAGAAAAGGGCGAATCTTAGCAATGTTATGGAGGGAGAAGCGACAGGATTTAGCAACAGAGTCAATGTAGGGTTTAAAAGAAAGGGGTGAGTCAAAGATGAAGCCTAGGCTACGGGCTTGGGGGACAGGCAGGATGGTGACTCCATCAATAGTTATTGACAGTGAGGAAGGAGAGGAAGGATGAGGGGGGAAGATAAGGAGTTCAGTTTTAGCCATGTTGAGTTTGAGTTGACGTTGAGACATCCAGGTAGAGATGTCAGAGAGACAGTTGATGAGACGAGCTTGAACAGAGGGAGAGAGAGAGGGAGTAGAGAGATAGAGTTGAGTGTCATCAGCATAGAGGTGGTATTGGAAGCCATGGGAGGCAATGAGTTTGCCTAAGGATGAGGTATAGATCGAGAAGAGGAGAGGGCCAAGAACAGAGCCTTGAGGAACACCAACTGAGAGGGGGAAGGAGGAGGAGGCGGAGTTGGAGAGAGACACATTAAAGGAGCGGTCAGAGAGGTAGGAGGAGAACCAGTTATGGACAGAGCCACAAAAGCCAAGGGAGTGAAGGGAATCCAGCAAGAGTGAGTGGTCAACAGTATCGAAGGCAGCAGAGAGATCAAGGAGGACAAGAATGGAATAGAGACGTTTAGATTTAGCCACCAGAAGATCGTTGGTGATCTTAGCGAGAGCAGTTTCAGTAGAATGAAGGGGGCGGAAGCCAGATTGGAGGGGGTCAAGGGAGGAGTTGGAGGATAGGAAGTCAAGGCAGCGGGAGTAGACAACACGTTCAAGCAGCTTGGAAGCAAAAGGAAGGAGTGAGACAGGACGATAGCTAGAAGGGTCAGAGGGGTCAAGAGTGGACTTTTTGAGAATAGGAGAGACTGTGGCATGTTTGAAGGCAGAAGGGAAAGAGCCAGTAGAGAGGGAGAGGTTGATGATGTGCAGGAAGGAAGGGGCGACAGTGGGAGTAATGGAGGTGAGGAGGCGGGAAGGAATGGGATCAAGGGGGCAAGTGGAAGGGTTGGAGGAGGAGAGCAGAGAGGAGATTTCCTTAAGGGAGGCAGGGGAGAAGGAGGACATGAGAGAAGGAGGGGGAGGAGGGAGAGGGGTGGGAGTGGGAAGAGAGGAGTGGGAAGCGATGTCGAGGCGGATCTTGTCTATCTTGGAGGTGAAGAAGGAGGCAAGATCCTGAGCAGAAAGGGAAGAAGGAGGGGGAGGACAGGGAGGCTTGAGGAGGGAGTCAAAGGTAGAGAACAGGCGGCGAGGGTCCCGAGAACAGGACTCAATGCGGGAGGCATAGTAGTGTTGTCTAGCAAGGGAGATAGCAGAAGTAAGGGTGGAGAGACAGAATTTGAAGTGAAGGAAGTCAGCGTGAGAATGGGATTTGCGCCAGAGTCGTTCAGCAGCACGAGTGCAAGAACGGAGGTGGCGGATACTAGGGGTGAGCCAAGGACGGGGGTTGTGGGAGAAGGCAGGGCGGGAAGAGAGAGGGGCATGGGAGTCAAGTGTGGAGGAGAGAGAGGCGTTGAGAGCAGAGACAGCGGAGTCAGGGGAGGAGGAAGAGAAGACTGTAGGAAGAAGGGGAGAGAGAGAGGAGGCAAAGTCCAGGGGATCAATAGCTTGAAGGTCACGGAAGGGGCGTAGAGAAGGGGAAGAGGAGGGGGGACAGTGGGAAATGTTGAAAGAGGCAAGGAAGTGGTCTGATATAGGATGAGGATCGAAGGAGAGATCAGCGACAGAGCAGTTTCTAGAGAGGACAAGATCAAGAGAATGGCCATTAGTATGGGTGGGGGAGTTGGTCCAAAGGTGGAGGTTGAAGGAGGAGGCTAGGGAGAGGAAGCGAGAGACTGAGGGCTGAGATGGGTCATCAACATGAATGTTGAAGTCACCAAGGATGAGAGTGGGGATATCAACAGAGAGGAAGAAAGTGAGCCAGGACTCAAAGTCAGAAAGAAAGGAAGAGAGAGGACCAGGGGGACGGTAGATGACAGCAACACGTAGATGGAGGGGGGAGTAGAGGCGCACGGAGTGAGCCTCAAAGGTATGGAAGGAGAGAGAGGGGGGAGGAGAAATTGGTTGGAACTGACAGGATTTAGCAAGAAGGAGGCCCACCCCACCACCCCGTCCTTCAGGGTGGGGTTGGTGAGAGAAGGAGAGACCCCCACAGGAGAGGGTAGCAGGCGTGACAGAGTCCGAGGGAGTGATACAAGTTTCAGTAAGGGCAAGGAGCTGGAGGGAGTGAGAAAGGAAAAGATCATGGATATAGGGAGCTTTACTGACAGATGAGCGACAGTTCCAGAGGGAGCAGAAAAATGGTAGTTGATGAGGTGGGAGGCAAGGAATAGGGATAAGATTGGGAGAATGGGAGCGTCGAGGAAGCCTAGAGACAGGAGGAATAGGGATAAGATTGGGAGAAGGGGAGTGTCGAGGAAGACTAGAGACAGGAGGAGTGGAAGGAGAACAAGGAGAGAAGGTAGCCAAGGGAGAAAATGATGTATTGGGGAAATATATCAGCTTGATTCAAGAGGACTTAATACTACATGTAATAAAACATTTGATGATGCAGAAATCTGTAAGGTTTCCAGGTGCTTAGTTTGGAGATCCAGTATTGCAATAAGCTTTTGAATGGCTAGCATGTGATGCTGCCTGTGCTTGACTTATTCAAGTTGATGATTTTTTCAAAGTATGTATGTTCATAGTAATATCATGATTAGTCTAGTTTTCGGCATGACATGATTATTATATGGCAGGTCAAAGCTTCACTTATTCTTTTTTCTTTCAAAGCCATTTCTATCTTTTGAATATGTAATGGACATCTTTACTATTTATTTAGTAGGAAGGAATTGAAAAGCACAGATAAACCCTTATTGAAAATAGAAACACCAATATTATTCTACGGCAGACATCTGGTGGGTCATATGGTGCTAGCTCCTTTTTTGTGTCTATTGAAATTATATAAAACTAAGAATACATTAATTAGAATTGCTTATATGAAAATGTATAGTTGCTACAAGAATGAGATATGACTGTAATGTAGAGGAAGAGAAGGTGACCAATGCAATTGGAGATGAGAGTAATGGTGGTTTACTCTATTCAGTGCTACTCTTAACAGTTTGAGCATTAGGGGACACTCCATGAAACTCACAGGTGGCAGAGTGAAAACAGACAAAAGAAATTATTTTTTTCACTCAGCGTACAATTAGGTTGTGGAATTTACTGCCAGGGGAGGTGGTCAAGGCCAGCAGTATAACCGAGTTTAAAAGAGGCTTGGACAAGTTTCTGGAAGATAGTTTTATGAGCAGCTATTAGCCAGATAGGGTTGGGGAACAAACCCCTTTACTGTTGGGAGCCTGGGGATGACCCACAGGGAATGGATAGCATGGTGACCTGTTGGGTACTTCTCCCAGGCCCCCGTGACTGGCCACTGTCGGAGGCAGGATGCTGGGCTCGATGGACCATTGGTCTGACCCAGTATTGGTGTTGGTATTGGTGTTAATCTTTAAGGCCCTTCATGGTCTGGGCCCCTCGTACCTCAGGGATCGCCTCGCTCTCCGCGCCTTCGGTCTTCGGGGGGTGCCTTCTTGGAGGTCCCCCGGGTTAAGCGGGGGGCCACAATGGAGAGGGCATTCTCGGTGGCCGGGCCGCACCTTTGGAATTCCCTCCCGGAGGAAGCTCATCTGGCCCCAAACCTTTTAACATTCTGGCAAATTTGCAAGACCTGGCTGTTTGCCCAGGCCTGTTGGGGGAGGGGGGTTATCTCCCGCCACCCTTGTATATTGTATTTTTTACCCTAGCCGTGTTTTATTGTTGTGATTTTATGAGTGTTTTCATATATTTTTATACTTGTATTTTATGTTTTGATATTGTTAGCCACCCTGAGCTGTTCTCAGGAGGGGCGGGATATAAATTAATATAACCTAACAAATAAATAAATAGTATGGCACTTCTTATGTTCTTATGAGCACTTTCACAGTAGTTCTAAAATTATTTTGAGTCATGACTACTTCCGAATACTGTAGTATTATTTAAAGAAGGGAATTCAGATAAATAATACACCTCTCATTTTCAAAATAATCTATATACATATATATGTATGAATTTACTTGATGAATAATAATGAATAAAATAAATAATATTTAGTGCTGAAATGTTGTTGTTGAGGGTTTACTATATTTTGAGACTTGTCCTGTCACCACCCGGCCATGTAACGTACTGACATCTGAAAAAATATTCATGTCCTCATGAGATTCCATGACATTGTATCAAAATCATCATATTCACCACACAAGCATTAAAATTATCATATTTGATGGCAACTTTCTGTTTTGCTAGTGGACTAGAGTTGGATCAGATTCTGAGAATTACTAAGGCTGTTTTTAAACGAGACGTTCTCACTCATGTCCACCCAGTGGACATGAATGGGAACATCCCATTCAAATGTGGAGGTGTATGGGTGCACGCTCCCATGACCCATGCACCTCCCCTTATCTGTATTCCCTCCCCCCCATGGAGCAACTGGCAAAAATGCGAGTTGCTCTGCGTAGAGGTGGGTGGAGATGGGTATATGCCTGTCTGCTCCCTCCCCTCACTCGTGGCCCCTGCAGCGGCGCTCCACCCACCACACACAGACTGCCTCCCACCGCCACCAACGGTCTGTTTAAAAACGACCTAAGAATTACAAATTATGAGAATGATTCCATCTTCTGTACAGGGGGAACCAAGCACCCATATGTAAACAGACCCGATCCTTATAGTATTTGAGATTTATCTGCTTTAGATTCCTGGCAAAATACAGTTTTTACTGTCTATCAGATTTGGTTGCTTAGGGAAGAGAAGGAAGATCTAATATTTCTAAAGGAAGGTGGGGTATTTATATGACCAACAAGAACTTCTACAGTTACATTAGACAGGATATTTAAAAGACCTGGGTTTTCTTCTCAGCTCCGCAAGTCACTTCATCTCCCTGTGGCCTCTCAAAATACTGATTGCCATGCACTGCCTGAATACTTTGGGGTAGACCACATTTTTTGTGAATGTGCCCTGTGCCTCAATTTATCCATCTGTAAAATAGGCATGATATTTCACTTCTTTTTAAAGTCCTATGAGAACTATAGAAGAGCAGCACTGTGTAAGAGGTAGGTCTAGACAGAGAATGTGGATGTTGTGGTGTTCCCCATAGTAGCAGATGGAAACAAGTAATTCAGATTATCTCTTTTATTGGACCGACTTTCGTAAGTGAGAGTATGCAAGATTTTGAACCACACAGAAGAGTCCATTGCATGCTCTCATCAGCAAAGGTTGGTCCAATAAAAAATATCATCTGAATGACTTTGGGTAAAAACAGATATGACAGCGGCCTGCTGTGGCCAGGACCTCACTGCACGACTGCTCTGGGCCATGTTGGCGGTTGGCCAGGCTCTAACCTTGGCAAACATCTGAAGTTACAGTCCGGGCGTAGTCCTGCCTGATTGGGTCACACCAGGCCATTATGTCTGCTCAGGTTGGCAGACACGGCCTGGGTCTGGTCTGCCATGGCTGGCTGTTATTGGCCACCATAGCTGCCCATCATATTAGGGGGGTGGGGCACTGGGCACAGCATGGGGGTAGGGCCAGCCAGCTACTTGTTGGTGGGTCTCCTCGCTCTCCCCAGGCTCCAGCTACAGGCGCGTGTGTTCTGTGGTCTGGCTTGGCCTGTGTCCATCACGACTTGCCGCCCCGGTTGGGTTGCTGCTGCACTGTGGTCACCTTTGTTTTTACCCTCTGTCTCCATGTAAAAGGTAGGTGTTACTATTCAGCATTTTAAGAAATATGCTCAGGGTATTGGGCATAAGCCAATCCCTGGCTGACCAGAGTCAGGGAGACATTTTGTGGAGTGACTGTTTGTAGCTCTCTGTAAATTGTCTAGTCAGACGTTAGAGGGGCCACTGGCGTGGTCAGTTCTGTTAATTCCACATGCTG
The DNA here is from genome assembly GCA_003113815.1 of Sphenodon punctatus. Taxonomy (NCBI): domain Eukaryota; kingdom Metazoa; phylum Chordata; class Lepidosauria; order Sphenodontia; family Sphenodontidae; genus Sphenodon; species Sphenodon punctatus. The sequence continues at coordinate 1,065,211 of QEPC01008849.1, forward strand.
AGGGTGGGACTCACCATGGAACTAAAGCGGTCTCCCAAGAAGTGTGTGAGGGAGGGGGGAATATGTAGGAGAAAGCTGGGAAGAGAATGCCAGTTTGGATGGTGGGAGCTGTTCCTACCCCCAGACCACACACCTCACTCAGGTTGTCCTGCAGGAGTCAAGCTGGTTCCTTCCCGCTGCCACTCCCCTTAGGGCAGCCCCCCTTGCCATCTGGGAGACCTTCCACATGGCTGAGCAGAAGCAAGCATAGCCACAGTCCGGAATCCTGAAGTCCAGCCCGGAGGCAGGCGGGGAGGAGGAGACTGAGTTTAAAAGTGCCCCTCCCCCGTCTGCTTCCGTCAGATCACCTGAACCACATAGGACATTGCCTCTCACTAAGCAGCCCCTGTCTTGCTGCCGCTACTGCCTTTGGGAGGTGGGATTGATTGTCCAGCCTCAGAAAGGGCTTGGTGTCCCAGCACAGCTGGAGGAGGCTGGGTCCAGGCAGGGCAGAGCCAAGCACCTCTCACTCTAGAGCTGTGGGATGCAAAAAGGAGAAGGGCTCCAGAGCCGCCGCCTCCACTGGCAGGCAGAGCAGCATCAGATAGAAAGCTGCGGTGGAGGCTGGACCATGTGACTCTGGAGTTCCGCAGGGTTTCCAAGCTTTGCTTGGCAAATGGGGTGGGGTGGGGTAGCACATGACCCTTCATCCCCCTGCCCCACACACATCATCTCTGAATTTACTATCTGGGCTCTGCGTGTGTATTTCAGTATTTCGTATATAGGCACAATGTAGTGAGTTTGGGAAAATGTTTCAGGCTAAACTCTGAATTCCTTGACTTTTGCTTACTTAGCTCATAATCTTAATATTTTAACATATCTTCTGTGGTTTAATTTTAATATTGGAGTTTTTCCAGAAATAAAAATTCTTGAGAAACTACAAGAAAATAAAGCTTCCCTGCCCCCCCCGCCCCCTGTGTATTTTCCCAACAACAGTGTGTCATTGCGCCACCATATTGTGGGAAACCACTGAAGCAGCATGTGTGAAGCAAATGCAAATATTCACAGGAAAGATCTATACAAAGAGATACATTTTGCTAGCTTGTGACCTTTTCTGTATTTATTACAATCTGTTTCTGTGCAGCTGTAGACAGTTTATTTTAATTTTGCATTGAGCAATTCCCACTTCCTCCAAATACAAGCATCCAGCACATATTCAAAGCAAAAATCACACAGAATATTTTCAAATAAGGCTGGTGCAAATGTGTAAATCAGAGTGGCCCCAGACTAATTTGCATTTGATTAGTAATTAAAGAGTACTAGAAATTCCAGCTGTGTAACACTCCAATGAAACCAGTGTTAAAACAATATTTGAACTCCTGGTGGATATGATAAGCTGACTGACTCATGGAGGATACTTATGATATAGATGTAATGAAATACAGCTAGATGAAACACAGATTGTCACGTTTAACATGCTTAAATTAAAACTGTCTCTGTAGGAAACATCCATAAATGTGTTTTAACTTCAGGGTATTTTGAATTATGAAGTTAAAAGAAGACACATAGCATCAATTTCAAATGGTTTTAAAAAAATTAATACAGTCAAGACACACTTGTATCTTTATCAGTTTATCTCCTAATTTCCAGCTGTTTCATAAATACACAGCAATATATTAATCTGATTGTTGCCCTATGCACTGATTATGTTCCTACAGTTGATTAACAGGCACCCCCGTCCCAACTTCTCTGCGACCCTCAGAGCTTATGTAAACTTTCAGAGTGGCCCCCGGGAAGGAAAAGGTTCCCTACCCCTGGTATAGAGCATAGCCACCTTCTGAACAATATCAGGATCTTTGATTGTATTCATAATTTCTTAATTATTGTGATTAAATTTGATTAGTGATTAAAGAGTACTAAATTCCAGCTGTGTAAAATATTGTTTTACCTAGTGTTTTACACAGTAATTATTTTAATTACATTGATTAAAATGTTGTCGTATATATCCTGTCAGCACAAATCTTCATGTCAGGAAGGCTGAAGATATGTGTTACAGAACATCCAGTCTCTCCACCTCCAGCTCTCTGGATATACAGACTACACTGACAGTCAAGCAGAGCTGTGTGTGCATGCACATACATGTAATTCTATAGTTCTGACTCTGGAAGTCTCAAGAGGGCTATGAGGAAAGTGAGCACCAGGTTTCCTTGTCTCCAGAGGCTGAACTGACAGGATTTCGTGCACATAGCTCTGCCCTGCTGTCTGCTCTGACTCTCTGCTTCTCAAGAGAGGGAAATAGGCTGGAGACAGAGAAATCTGGTGCTAACTTAATCAGAACATCCGTTTTCTCCACCCCAGGTCTATTTTATTAAGGTCTGCTTAAGCAGAATTTCTAATAAGTCAAACTTTTTACATGGTCAGAGAAATTGAACTTAAGCAGACTCAAGTGTATCCCACATGGAGACTTTAGAAAAAAAACGTGGTCTTATAATCTCCTCACAAGCTTATTAGTGATCGCATGGTAACTATGGAGCTATGATAATTTGAAATAAATTTTCAAGTGGTGTAAATTGGCATAATAATATTGACTACAGCATCCAGTTTAACTGTGCTAGTTTACACCACCTGAGAATTTGGATTTGTAACCGAAAAGCACAAAAAGGAATAAAAATGCATTTTGACGAATAAACAAACTTCTTTCCCCTGGCTGAGTTCTAGGACCTAAACCTCAGCTAGTGTAAAGTGGAATAGTTTGAGTAAAGTAAATGGAATTATATTGGGGTGGGAATCTCTGACTGGTAGGCCAGATACAGCCTGCATCTAGTCTTTATTTGGTCTCAATCCAGTTGTTAGTACCCAGATTATTACCACATAACATACCATCAGCACAACTGGTACCATTCTCTATAATCTCAGTGGCTAATCGTGATGATTGAACTGACATTGCACTGCTTGAGGTGGTGTCTTTGTCAGGCTGATTGTGGCATAACGGATGGAGTGTGTGGAACAGTTTGTGCCATAGCTGCCTACTTGATAACTACTGTGGAGGCATAAAAGGGATGTAATCCCTAGGGCTGTTATTTCTTTGATCGTTAAAAAGAGAAACTACTTCATGCTATGCAATAAAGTAATATAACGTTAAAAGCAAATGCCAGAATAATGCTTCTCCTTATGTAAAATTGTAAAAGGAATGACAAATATGTAACTTTTATAGTTTCTTGTTAACTATAAAAGTTACGTATTTGTCATTCATTTTACTATTTCAGTAGACAGAAGGAGAAGTATTTTTATTAAAATTGTATTTCTTTTTGTTTTTTGATTATTCGTTTTTATTTATTTTTGTTTTCATTATTTGCATTATTTTTCAGTAATTTCTGGTATTAGTATTTTTCAGTTAAAGAATGAAAATGATTTTTTAGTTGTTTTCATTTTTATTACAATTATGAAAACAAAAAATGTCATTTTTGTTTTCATTATTATAATAATGAAAACAAAATGCACACCTCATGAAAACAGGAACATTCTCTCCTCTGGTCACCATGCAAGCCCTGGACTCAGGACTTGCATGGTGGTGAGAAGAGGCGCTCTGGTGATCATGTTGGGGTTATTTGGTTTCTTGTGAAGAGTTGTTTTTTTGTTTTTTTTAAACTGGGTAATTTCAGACGTTACGCACTCCCAGGTCGCCATGGTGGATCCCCAACCGTGGAAAGCCGCCCAAACCTCACCCGTGGTTCAGACAGGCCCCAAACAGACATGATGGGAGTGGGACCACAGCAAGGAAACAGACAGCCAGGCCACGATCTAGGACAGTGCAACAGATGTGACACTGATCCCGGACCATGTCAAGAACCCCCAGAAGCCACTGGGGTGGGGCGGGACACAGGCATGGCCGACCGAGGGCAAACAAAGCCAAAAGTGCCACAAGGCCCCGTCCATGCTAGGGAAACTGGAAGGGAGGGGGAGGAGGGAGGAGAACAGCAGAGCCGTGCGCACGCAACAGGGGGAAGGAAGCCACGGACAGAGCACAACACAAACCACACACACACATGTGAGCACACGCACAGCCGACAGGGAAAGGAAGGAAGGAAGGGGGAGACACACAGGGGCACACAAGGGAACAACAACAGGACAGGAATGGACACGCAGACAGGACAACCCACGCAGCCAGGAGCAGCCTCACACAAGGGGGAATGAATGGGGAACACCACACCGGGAAGCCCAACAGACAGTGCCAAAGGCATGGGGGAGTGGGGGAGGCCAAGAACCGGCAAAGACAGAAGAGGGGGAAGGGGCCGGAATGGAGCGGAACATGGGGGTAGGCAACCAAAACCCCAGGGGCAGCACGAGGCACCCAACAGCAACACAGGCCGCTGAGCTGACAGGGGTCCCCACAGCCACAGAGCAAGGTCACGGGATGATACACCACTCCGATGATGACACTGGAGAGGGCAGAGGCAGGTCCCAACAGCAAGAGAACTGGTCCCTGATGTAAATGCACAGCCAGTGAGCGAAGCGAGCCTCAGGTCGCAGACAGCTGATGGTACCTTCCCCCCTTACAAGGGGCAGCTGGGTGGCACGAGCACGAGAACCCCAGACACAAACAGTCATGGAGGCATCGTGGGGGTGGGGGCTGATCATGGACACAGGCAGGGAGCCAGCTGAGCAAGGGATGCAAAGGTCCATGGGGATCCCCAGTACAGTTGTGGGATAGCACCAAACAGCAGAACAGGGGGCAGGTCATGGAAACAAACCCCTCAGTCACTTATGGTACAGTAATGTCACAGAGACGGCCCTGGGGTGTAGCCAGACCGGCACAGCCAAGTGGAATGGAGGTAACAGATGAAGCCGGGATAGCAGCAGGTCCGGAAAGGGAATGCTGAAGTGAGTCACAGAATGGAACAGCCAGGGAGCTGCAGGGTGCGCATGGTGGTGATGACAGGTGAGACACCAATGCCCCTGGGGGAACCTACAGCCAGCTGCATGGGGTCATGAAGAGGGGCAGGACGGGGTGACCCAACAGGTGAACGTAGTGCGGCCACTGCAACATGCCCCGGCGATAGCTCATCCGTGCCATGTGGTGGACAACCAGATAGCAGGCCTCAAAAGGATCGGGACCGGCAAGCCCAACCTGAACATCGGCACGGGACCACACCTCAGAGAGTGCCAGCAAATTGGGTCCTGTGGGATTGGGCAAGGCATAGTCAGCCCCAGGGGGCCACGACAGCCGTTCGAGCTCTAACAGGTGGTAATACGAGGCCCTACGTAAACGCTGGTAGCCACGGGCCCCAGGATGAAGCGGAAGTAGGACACAGCCAGGGCAGGGCCGCCCTCCGCCAGACAGGTCTGGAAGCTGGACAGGGCACATACAGATAGAGCTGACACCATCTCAGCAGCAGACCATGACACCTGCGACCCCCACAACTCCAGAAAGCACCCATCTGGAAAGGGACAGAGGCCCAAGTCCCCTGCATGGCGCCGGCACTCGCAAGCGCTAGACACATATCCAAAGCGGCGAAGGCCTGAGCTCAGACACCTATAGGCTTCCAGGAGGGTACCAGGGGAGCTCAGGAACAGCTGAACAGGCTGGGAATGCCACAGGTCAGCCAGAGCCATGGTCTCGCTGTAGGTTCAGCAATGCTCACCAGCTGTGGAACCGCAGAGTGGGAGCTGTGAAGCAGCGGTATTGGACATGGTGCAGCTGCCAGAGGGTCTGAGAAGCAAGGAAAGCGGGGTCCCACAAACCACAGTAGGCAAAGGACACAACCAGGGGAGCTCCAAGCATACGTGATAAGGGTACAGGCAGCACTATGGGACGACTAGGAAATGATGCGTGGGGAGCAGCAGACACAGCACAGCTGCAGGAACCGAAACTCAGGGATGGGCTACACACAGACAGCTGTGTTAAGCAGACAATGTACAAACACCCACACACCGCCCCCAACTAGCCACATACATGCCCTAACCAGAGCCACCCCCCTGCACCCGAGCAACCAACGCCACAATACCTGCCAGCCATGGGTACCAGGGGGCCCAGGACGTACAGGCGGAGCCCTCCCGGTACGGGTGCATAGCCCCATGCCACCCAGACCACCCGTCAATGCTTAGGCCACAACCAATTGGCGAAGCACCACAGTGCAGCCCACAATGGACATCCGCTGGCGTGAGGACGTGTTCCCGCCACAGGCCCCTCATAGCGAACCTCAACCTGCAGCACAATGGCAGGAGCGACCCGCTGGGCTGTGTGCCTCACCACACCCGGTGTTCTAGGGGCACGTACCTCGACAGCTCCTCGCTGTTACCAGCCATGGATACCAACCAGTGGGATGCCCATTGGCTCATACTGGAGGTCATCGCTAAGTGGTACCGCCAGCACACCAAGCTCCAGCGGGCCTGCATGGAGCTGCTCCACATGGACGCAGGGGTCCAGGACAGCCTGACTCGGTTGACTGCAAGCAGCCTGCTCACCCACAACAGACGCCGTCGCATCCAGGCCATGCACACAGCGCGCAGGCTGTCTGGGGTTTACCGCAGGGCCGTGCTGATTGCACGCACCCGTCCAGCTGCCCTCAGGCAAGCAGCAGCTCGTCACTATTGGAGGAGGGCAGTCCTCTGAGTGCAGTCATGCTCGCGATGCCTACCCAAAGGTGCCTCTGGGCTGTGCACAGGGCCCAGCAGTAGTGGGAGGGGACCCTGACACGATGGGACGATGTTGCTTGGAGGGTCCACTTCAGGATGGACCGGCGTACCCTCCAGCGGCTAGCAGAGCTCCTGCAGTCCTGGCTGGAGCGACAGCACACCCCCATGCACTCCCCTATACCTGTCGTGCAGTGCGTGGGCATAGCGGTCTGGGCCCTGGCCACCCTGGAATCCTGCCATTTGGTGGCGCAACACTTCAGTGTGGGCCTGACAACTATCACCTGCATCATCCGCGACTTCTGTGAGGCTGTGGAGGCAGTCCTCCTTGACCACATGATCCAGCTTGTGGATCACGAGGCCATGATGGTCAGCTTCGAGGCTTCTGGGTTCCCGAACTGCCTGGGCGCTATCGATGGCACACATGTCGGGATCCTCCGGCCCCCCCACGATGATGCAGCCGAGTACATCAACAGGCATGGATACCATTCACTGCAGCTGCAGGCCATTGTCGATCACCAGGGCTGGTTCACTGATATCTTCACTGGCCACTCCAGCCGCAGCCATGATGCTCGGATCCTCGCCATCTCCCCCCTCTTCGCACGGATGTACAGGGGCGACTGTGCCAACATGCGGATGACCCGGATCGAGGGGGTGTTGATGCCCCGCTGCATAATTGGGGACCCAGCCTATCCGCTGCTCCAGTGGCTCATGAAGGCCCTTCCAGTCACCAGGAACCACATGGAGTCCCTGTACAATACCTGGCTGTGCACCTCGTGGACTGTGGCCGAGAGGACCTTTGGTGCCCTCAAGCAGAGATGGAGGTGCCTAGCCGGGCATCTGGGCTACTCGGTGGGGACCTCTGCGCACGTCATTAGTGCCTGCTGCGTGTTGCACAATATCTGCAAGACCGATGGGGCTGTTCTGGGCTGTCCCATGCCTCCGCGGCCAGCTGGCCCGGTCCCACTCTATGTGAACAAGGCTAACCCTAGAGAGTACCAGTATGCTAAGCGGATCTGTATAGCACTTACCAGGTACATATCACGGGTGCCCCTGCCCTGAGACTCCCAGGGTGCCGCAGAGCCGGGTGGCCTGTGGATCCCCTGTAGTCCCCAGTGCCTGTGGTCCGTGGCCCTGCACCATGTCCCGTGGGTGCTTCCTCCCCTCTGGGTCCCGCGAGGTGTTGGCCCCATTACCCCAGGGTCCATAGTGTCCCTGGCATAGCCATGCCCAACAGGAACACACAGGGTCCCCACACAGATTACCCAGGAATGACAAATATGATGGTTAGAGTGTATAACAGTGCATTTATTCTATGTACAGTGCCCTCAGTGCCCTACTTCCCCCTCCCCTTCCCCCTGACTCGTCCTGCTTCCGGGGCCGACTTCTCCGTTGCCTGGGTGCCAGATCCATGGCCTGTGAGCCGCCCTTGCCTGCACTTTCATCCCCCTCCAGCAGTTCCTGGCTCTTCCTTGGGTCTTGGCTGTCTGCGGTGGCAGGTGGTGGGGGTTACACCAGGACTAGAGATCGCTGCTGCACCAGCCTGAGCAGCTGCAGCCGTCACATCCCCGTGGGACGGGCAGTTTGATGCGTGGGCCCTGTGGTTGGGGCTGCTCCAGCTGCTGTGGGATGGGCGCTGGCGGTGGGATGGGTGGTGGGTGCGGGGCTGCAGCTGGTATGGTGCCCGGGGGTGCAACCGCCATTATGTAGGCGCTCATAGTTCCTGTGTGGAGCAGCAGCGAGGTGCCTATCTCTAGCGAGGGGTCCATTTTCACGGAGTGCTCAGCGCCCAGGCGGTTTATGGTAGCGGTCATCTATTCTGTCGCCTCCGTTTGTCTGGTGTAACCCCGTCTCTGTAGCCTCCTCTCCTTCCGCATCTCGGCCTCCAGTTGCTTGTCCTGTCCCTCCACCTGCTGCATGGCTCGGTCGGTTGCCGCCTCCATCCTCTCGATGGATGCGATCATTGCCTCCCCCTGTTCCGTGCTCGTATGCAGGATCTCCTCTGCGAGATCCTCCCGGCGGCAGCGTATGTGTGCCCTGTGCTTGCGCATATGCTGGGCTGGTGGCACGAGTCCCTCTCCTGGCCGGCCTGGCTGCGCGGGTCGTGGGTCTGTGGGATACAGGATTGGTATGCTCTGTTGGGCACCCGTTAGCTGCATGTGTACCTCCACGGATGGGGGCTGGGGGGGGCTGGGATCCCTGCCCATCCGTTCCCCCTTCCCTTGGGTGGCCTGCTCCCCCGCCCTCTCACCTTGCTGCTCACGCTGTTCCACCTCAATCTCGGCCGTCTGCGGCTGTGGTACTGCTCCTGTGTGGGAACAGGTGTGGTGCTGTCCCATCCCCTGTGTCCCTCCTGCACCCCCTTACATCTCCTGGCACCTTGTGGGCCCCGTCCCTTCTGCTTACCTTCCTCAATGTGTTCCACCGCTCCTGTTGCACCTCCCACTTCTGTTGCCTCCGCACCTGTGGTAAGGGGGGGTGGGGTTTGGTTAGTTCTGTTACCTGCCTTTTGTTCCTCCCCTCCTCCCACAGCTGTGTCCGTGCTGGCTACAGTACCATCCTCCCCCTGTGCCTACCTTCGATGTCCGTCTCCAAGTCCTCAGTGGCTGACTGCTGTATGGGGCTCTGCTCCAAATGCTCCCCTCGCGTCCACTGGCTCAGGGTCACCAGTGTGTCGTCATCTGAGGTCCCCGACCCGGACATGGGTTGTGGGCTCCCCATACCTGTCCGTGATGGCGACCTGCTGTTCCCCAAGGTCCCGAACTGTTCTTCTTGGGGTGGGGGGGTCAGTGGTGTGTGAGGGTGCTGCCATGGGTGGTGATACCTTCTCCCTTGTCCGGCCCTACACCGCAGTGATCCCCACCAGCCTGGAGCCCAGGATGTATCTCTTCATGTGCCGGATCTGGTCAAGGGCATCATAATAGGGTGTGGTCCGTGCTGCGTGACCGGACCTCTGGTTGTTGTCCTTAATGTTCTTGTAGCCCCTCTTTAGCTCCTTGGCCTCGGACCTGCATTGTGATGCAGACCTGTGGTATCCTGCCTCTTCCATCTCCCAGACTATCTGGTCGAACATGTGCTCATTCAGCTTGTTGACCGTGAACTCGATCTGGTTTTCAAGGGACCCCCAGATCTTTATGAAGTCCTGTGTCTCCTTGAAGCCTCACTGTCCCCCTCTCTGGTACCTCTATTTCCCTGCTGGTCCCTCTGGCTCCGGTGCCGCTTCTGCCTCCTCCCTGCCGGTGTCCTGTGGGGGTTCCGGGGCTTGGGCTCTTTTACTGGTCTGTTGGGTAGACACGGGGGGTTGGGTGCTGTGCATTGTCCGTTCCGGAGCCAGACCCCACCTCCCGCCCTCCCTCCCTCCGTGGCAGTCCGCCGTCCCTCCACCCATTGTGGTATCCTTACCCATTTGTGGGGGGGCCTCCATCCCCTGTTGAGTGTCCCCCTGTGGGTCCTGCTGCTCCTCATGCTCTGTCACAATCTCGTCTCTCTTCCTGTTCTTCGTTGTCTCGCTGCCTCATTCCCCTATTGGTGTGTGCCCTTTAAATATCCCTCCTTGTTCCATTTGTTGGTTGTTGCCTGGCCCCAACGCTGCGTGCCTTCGCCATGGCTGGGAATCATTCTGTTTGATCCCACCTGGTGGTTGCCGTACAGACATTACTTTTGGTCGTTTTCCGGTGGGAATTGCATTGACCCCAGTTCTGGACCAGATCCCATCCCGAGTTCCAGAACCGTGGTTGGCTTTGGCCCCTACCGGTGATTGACTGGGGTGAACATCTGGATGCCGCTGAACATCCGGGGCTCTTTGACCACGCTGCGGGTTTGTGTGTGATTCAGTGTGGTTGACTGTGATTTCGTAACATCTGAAATTACCCTTTGGAGTTGTAATTTTTAAGTATTGTTGTGGCAAAGTAGCAAAAGTTTGAGAAAATACCAAGTAATGGAATTTTTCCATTTGATCCAAGAGGATAAAACATTTACTGGGGAAGATGGGTAGGGAGGAGAGAACCCATATGTAGGGGGAGGTGCAGAGGGAGGAGGGCAATGCAGGTGCATGGGGTGGGGGAGAGACTCAGTGAGACAGGGAGGTAAGAATTGGAAACCCTGGAGGAGGGAAATGTGTTTGGGAGGAGACTTTGGGTGATTTCAGATGTTGCGGGCCGCTAGGCCTGGCACGCTGAACCACGCACCGGGATCCATTTTGGATCCCGGTCAGGAATTAGTCCGGCCCTCCTTTAGACGTGCTGGTCTGATTCCTCCTGGGGAGGGGGCAGGGCTGCGCAGCGCAACGTGATGCCGCACAGCCCCGCCCCCCGTGCTCCCTGGGCCGCCCGCCCTCTGGGAGACTGGCGGGTGCATTGGCGAGTCCGGCAGCTGCGCCTGATCCCATATTGCGGTCAGGGCCACGATCCGGCCGGGCTGCAGAATACAGACGTAACCTGCAGCCCGTCCCAGATTGTGGCCAATAGATCATGGCAGGGGCCCGATCCTACCACAGTTCTGGATCTCTGGCCGGCGGGAGGTCCAGAATCGTGGTCATTGGGATTCCAGCCAGGGATTCACGGGGGTGAACATCTGACAGGAACCCCAACAGACGAAACAGTGCAAATGGCCACCACAGGAGATTCACTGTGGTTGACCGTGGTATCATTTCATCTGAAAATATCCAATGTGGGCAGGTGTGGGATTTGCTGGGGAGGCAGACAGTGTGGGTGGGTGGGTGGTTGGAGATCCCAGGTGAATGGGGATGCACAGGGTGAGGGGGCAGTGTGGGCTGGTGGGAATTGAACACCTGGGTAAGGGGACATGCAGGTGGAATGAGGCAACGTGGATGAGTCGTGGAAGACTTCGTACCAGTGAGTACAGGGATGGGTGGGGGCATATGTGTAGGGCTGAGAGAGTGTGGGTTTGGAGTCAAGGGGTTGAGAGGTACAAATGCCCCCCACCTCCATCTCCCAGCAACTCTCAAAATGTGGGATAAAATCTGCATATATATAAAAATTTCAGACTCTCTTAACTAGAAGCTTGAGTGGGTTTTTTTTTAAACACTAAAAAAAATAAATCTTAAAGGATTCACATAACCATACAGTAATCTCACTTGCTCATAAACCAGACTTAAACCCTCATCCTGGCAGTCTTTAAGTTCAAGCTCTGTCACAGCACTTCCCTCAACTGCATGGCCACCTCGCTCACATGCCTAGTGATATTTATGCTGAAACGGGAATCAAATTCATTCTCACAAGCATCTTCCAAGAATCTCACAACCCTGGTGAGATCTCATGAGAATCTTGCGAGAATCTTGCGAATCTCAAGAACACCCCCAAAATGGTCTGCGCATGTGTAAAATGGTTGCACATGTGCAGAACAGCCCCGGTGGCCATTTTTGCACATGTGCAGATCATTTGGGGGTATTTTGAGGTAATCAAAAATCTCACAAGAATCTTGTGAGTATGCCCGATGCTCAAAGATTCTCAAGACGAGAAAATATCATCAAAGCTGTTCTGAATTATTATTTTTTTGTAGTTTTAAAAGAAAAAATTAATCACAACATCAGCCCCTTAGAAGGGGCCCGGTCTGAACCCTTAGAAAGCTGATTTGTTTTCAAGAGAAATGCTTAGAAACCAAGTTCCACATTGTCCTAAATGTTTTTTGTTTTTTTTTAATTCCATAGACTGACAATTTTCTCCCAGGTGTTGGGAGAACAACAAACAATTCTTCTACCTGCAAGGAGAAGAGTCATGAAGTTATAAGTGAGCACAATATGTGAGACTGTACAACATCTTTATTGCTTACATGGCACACGAGTTAAGGCAGAGGCCTTAACTTCTAATTTCCATGCTTTTTGAAGCTCACGTTTGTTAATCTTCACCTTAACTACTTTGTTAAACTGTAGGTTTTCTGGTCTAAGAGTAAGTAGTTGCCTTAGTGAGTCTTTTGGGAGGTAAGGCAGAGAGAGTGAGAGCTGTGGAAGACTACAGTCAATTTCTTTCTAAATCCATAAAATGAGAGGGCATTGCCAAGGAAAATGATATCCTTTCCATCATACATTCATTTGGAACCGTATGGAGAATAGATTCAGTATTATTTAATTTATGTAATAAAAC
>QEPC01008849.1:1078068-1102843 GCA_003113815.1 Sphenodon punctatus
CTTACAAGGGGCAGCTGGGTGGCACGAGCACGAGAACCACAGACACACACAGTCATGGAGGCATCGTGGGGGTGGGGGCTGATCATGGACACAGGCAGGGAGCCAGCTGAGCAAGGGATGCAAAGGTCCATGGGGATCCCCAGTACAGTTGTGGGATAGCACCAAACAGTAGAACAGGGGGCAGGTCATGGAAACAAACCCCTCAGTCACTGATGGTACAGTAATGTCACAGAGACGGCCCTGGGGTGTAGCCAGACCGGCACAGCCAAGTGGAATGGAGGTAAAAGATGAAGCCGGGATAGCAGCAGGTCCGGAAAGGGAATGCTGAAGTGAGTCACAGAATGGAACAGCCAGGGAGCTGCAGGGTGCGCATGGTGGTGATGACAGGTGAGACACCAATGCCCCTGGGGGAACCTACAGCCAGCTGCATGGGGTCATGAAGAGGGGCAGGACGGGGTGACCCAACAGGTGAACGTAGTGCGGCCACTGCAACATGCCCCGGCGATAGCTCATCCGTGCCATGTGGTGGACAACCAGATAGCAGGCCTCAAAAGGATCGGGACCGGCGAGCCCAACCTGAACATCGGCACGGGACCACACCTCAGAGAGTGCCAGCAAATTGGGTCCTGTGGGATTGGGCAAGGCATAGTCAGCCCCAGGGGGCCACGACAGCCGTTCGAGCTCTAACAGGTGGTAATACGAGGCCCTACGTAAACGCTGGTAGCCACGGGCCCCAGGATGAAGCGGAAGTAGGACACAGCCAGGGCAGGGCCGCCCTCCGCCAGACAGGTCTGGAAGCTGGACAGGGCACATACAGATAGAGCTGACACCATCTCAGCAGCAGACCATGACACCTGCGACCCCCACAACTCCAGAAAGCACCCATCTGGAAAGGGACAGAGGCCCAAGTCCCCTGCATGGCGCCGGCACTCGCAAGCGCTAGACACATATCCAAAGCGGCGAAGGCCTGAGCTCAGACACCTATAGGCTTCCAGGAGGGTACCAGGGGAGCTCAGGAACAGCTGAACAGGCTGGGAATGCCACAGGTCAGCCAGAGCCATGGTCTCGCTGTAGGTTCAGCAATGCTCACCAGCTGTGGAACCGCAGAGTGGGAGCTGTGAAGCAGCAGTATTGGACATGGTGCAGCTGCCAGAGGGTCTGAGAAGCAAGGAAAGCGGGGTCCCACAAACCACAGTAGGCAAAGGACACAACCAGGGGAGCTCCAAGCATACGTGATAAGGGTACAGGCAGCACTATGGGACGACTAGGAAATGATGCGTGGGGAGCAGCAGACACAGCACAGCTGCAGGAACCGAAACTCAGGGATGGGCTACACACAGACAGCTGTGTTAAGCAGACAATGTACAAACACCCACACACCGCCCCCAACTAGCCACATACATGCCCTAACCAGAGCCACCCCCCTGCACCCGAGCAACCAACGCCACAATACCTGCCAGCCATGGGTACCAGGGGGCCCAGGACGTACAGGCGGAGCCCTCCCGGTACGGGTGCATAGCCCCATGCCACCCAGACCACCCGTCAATGCTTAGGCCACAACCAATTGGCGAAGCACCACAGTGCAGCCCACAATGGACATCCGCTGGCGTGAGGACGTGTTCCCGCCACAGGCCCCTCATAGCGAACCTCAACCTGCAGCACAATGGCAGGAGCGACCCGCTGGGCTGTGTGCCTCACCACACCCGGTGTTCTAGGGGCACGTACCTCGACAGCTCCTCGCTGTTACCAGCCATGGATACCAACCAGTGGGATGCCCATTGGCTCATACTGGAGGTCATCGCTAAGTGGTACCGCCAGCACACCAAGCTCCAGCGGGCCTGCATGGAGCTGCTCCACATGGACGCAGGGGTCCAGGACAGCCTGACTCGGTTGACTGCAAGCAGCCTGCTCACCCACAACAGACGCCGTCGCATCCAGGCCATGCACACAGCGCGCAGGCTGTCTGGGGTTTACCGCAGGGCCGTGCTGATTGCACGCACCCGTCCAGCTGCCCTCAGGCAAGCAGCAGCTCGTCACTATTGGAGGAGGGCAGTCCTCTGAGTGCAGTCATGCTCGCGATGCCTACCCAAAGGTGCCTCTGGGCTGTGCACAGGGCCCAGCAGTAGTGGGAGGGGACCCTGACACGATGGGACGATGTTGCTTGGAGGGTCCACTTCAGGATGGACCGGCGTACCCTCCAGCGGCTAGCAGAGCTCCTGCAGTCCTGGCTGGAGCGACAGCACACCCCCATGCACTCCCCTATACCTGTCGTGCAGTGCGTGGGCATAGCGGTCTGGGCCCTGGCCACCCTGGAATCCTGCCATTTGGTGGCGCAACACTTCAGTGTGGGCCTGACAACTATCACCTGCATCATCCGCGACTTCTGTGAGGCTGTGGAGGCAGTCCTCCTTGACCACATGATCCAGCTTGTGGATCACGAGGCCATGATGGTCAGCTTCGAGGCTTCTGGGTTCCCGAACTGCCTGGGCGCTATCGATGGCACACATGTCGGGATCCTCCGGCCCCCCCACGATGATGCAGCCGAGTACATCAACAGGCATGGATACCATTCACTGCAGCTGCAGGCCATTGTCGATCACCAGGGCTGGTTCACTGATATCTTCACTGGCCACTCCAGCCGCAGCCATGATGCTCGGATCCTCGCCATCTCCCCCCTCTTCGCACGGATGTACAGGGGCGACTGTGCCAACATGCGGATGACCCGGATCGAGGGGGTGTTGATGCCCCGCTGCATAATTGGGGACCCAGCCTATCCGCTGCTCCAGTGGCTCATGAAGGCCCTTCCAGTCACCAGGAACCACATGGAGTCCCTGTACAATACCTGGCTGTGCACCTCGTGGACTGTGGCCGAGAGGACCTTTGGTGCCCTCAAGCAGAGATGGAGGTGCCTAGCCGGGCATCTGGGCTACTCGGTGGGGACCTCTGCGCACGTCATTAGTGCCTGCTGCGTGTTGCACAATATCTGCAAGACCGATGGGGCTGTTCTGGGCTGTCCCATGCCTCCGCGGCCAGCTGGCCCGGTCCCACTCTATGTGAACAAGGCTAACCCTAGAGAGTACCAGTATGCTAAGCGGATCTGTATAGCACTTACCAGGTACATATCACGGGTGCCCCTGCCCTGAGACTCCCAGGGTGCCGCAGAGCCGGGTGGCCTGTGGATCCCCTGTAGTCCCCAGTGCCTGTGGTCCGTGGCCCTGCACCATGTCCCGTGGGTGCTTCCTCCCCTCTGGGTCCCGCGAGGTGTTGGCCCCATTACCCCAGGGTCCATAGTGTCCCTGGCATAGCCATGCCCAACAGGAACACACAGGGTCCCCACACAGATTACCCAGGAATGACAAATATGATGGTTAGAGTGTATAACAGTGCATTTATTCTATGTACAGTGCCCTCAGTGCCCTACTTCCCCCTCCCCTTCCCCCTGACTCGTCCTGCTTCCGGGGCCGACTTCTCCGTTGCCTGGGTGCCAGATCCATGGCCTGTGAGCCGCCCTTGCCTGCACTTTCATCCCCCTCCAGCAGTTCCTGGCTCTTCCTTGGGTCTTGGCTGTCTGCGGTGGCAGGTGGTGGGGGTTACACCAGGACTAGAGATCGCTGCTGCACCAGCCTGAGCAGCTGCAGCCGTCACATCCCCGTGGGACGGGCAGTTTGATGCGTGGGCCCTGTGGTTGGGGCTGCTCCAGCTGCTGTGGGATGGGCGCTGGCGGTGGGATGGGTGGTGGGTGCGGGGCTGCAGCTGGTATGGTGCCCGGGGGTGCAACCGCCATTATGTAGGCGCTCATAGTTCCTGTGTGGAGCAGCAGCGAGGTGCCTATCTCTAGCGAGGGGTCCATTTTCACGGAGTGCTCAGCGCCCAGGCGGTTTATGGTAGCGGTCATCTATTCTGTCGCCTCCGTTTGTCTGGTGTAACCCCGTCTCTGTAGCCTCCTCTCCTTCCGCATCTCGGCCTCCAGTTGCTTGTCCTGTCCCTCCACCTGCTGCATGGCTCGGTCGGTTGCCGCCTCCATCCTCTCGATGGATGCGATCATTGCCTCCCCCTGTTCCGTGCTCGTATGCAGGATCTCCTCTGCGAGATCCTCCCGGCGGCAGCGTATGTGTGCCCTGTGCTTGCGCATATGCTGGGCTGGTGGCACGAGTCCCTCTCCTGGCCGGCCTGGCTGCGCGGGTCGTGGGTCTGTGGGATACAGGATTGGTATGCTCTGTTGGGCACCCGTTAGCTGCATGTGTACCTCCACGGATGGGGGCTGGGGGGGGCTGGGATCCCTGCCCATCCGTTCCCCCTTCCCTTGGGTGGCCTGCTCCCCCGCCCTCTCACCTTGCTGCTCACGCTGTTCCACCTCAATCTCGGCCGTCTGCGGCTGTGGTACTGCTCCTGTGTGGGAACAGGTGTGGTGCTGTCCCATCCCCTGTGTCCCTCCTGCACCCCCTTACATCTCCTGGCACCTTGTGGGCCCCGTCCCTTCTGCTTACCTTCCTCAATGTGTTCCACCGCTCCTGTTGCACCTCCCACTTCTGTTGCCTCCGCACCTGTGGTAAGGGGGGGTGGGGTTTGGTTAGTTCTGTTACCTGCCTTTTGTTCCTCCCCTCCTCCCACAGCTGTGTCCGTGCTGGCTACAGTACCATCCTCCCCCTGTGCCTACCTTCGATGTCCGTCTCCAAGTCCTCAGTGGCTGACTGCTGTATGGGGCTCTGCTCCAAATGCTCCCCTCGCGTCCACTGGCTCAGGGTCACCAGTGTGTCGTCATCTGAGGTCCCCGACCCGGACATGGGTTGTGGGCTCCCCATACCTGTCCGTGATGGCGACCTGCTGTTCCCCAAGGTCCCGAACTGTTCTTCTTGGGGTGGGGGGGTCAGTGGTGTGTGAGGGTGCTGCCATGGGTGGTGATACCTTCTCCCTTGTCCGGCCCTACACCGCAGTGATCCCCACCAGCCTGGAGCCCAGGATGTATCTCTTCATGTGCCGGATCTGGTCAAGGGCATCATAATAGGGTGTGGTCCGTGCTGCGTGACCGGACCTCTGGTTGTTGTCCTTAATGTTCTTGTAGCCCCTCTTTAGCTCCTTGGCCTCGGACCTGCATTGTGATGCAGACCTGTGGTATCCTGCCTCTTCCATCTCCCAGACTATCTGGTCGAACATGTGCTCATTCAGCTTGTTGACCGTGAACTCGATCTGGTTTTCAAGGGACCCCCAGATCTTTATGAAGTCCTGTGTCTCCTTGAAGCCTCACTGTCCCCCTCTCTGGTACCTCTATTTCCCTGCTGGTCCCTCTGGCTCCGGTGCCGCTTCTGCCTCCTCCCTGCCGGTGTCCTGTGGGGGTTCCGGGGCTTGGGCTCTTTTACTGGTCTGTTGGGTAGACACGGGGGGTTGGGTGCTGTGCATTGTCCGTTCCGGAGCCAGACCCCACCTCCCGCCCTCCCTCCCTCCGTGGCAGTCCGCCGTCCCTCCACCCATTGTGGTATCCTTACCCATTTGTGGGGGGGCCTCCATCCCCTGTTGAGTGTCCCCCTGTGGGTCCTGCTGCTCCTCATGCTCTGTCACAATCTCGTCTCTCTTCCTGTTCTTCGTTGTCTCGCTGCCTCATTCCCCTATTGGTGTGTGCCCTTTAAATATCCCTCCTTGTTCCATTTGTTGGTTGTTGCCTGGCCCCAACGCTGCGTGCCTTCGCCATGGCTGGGAATCATTCTGTTTGATCCCACCTGGTGGTTGCCGTACAGACATTACTTTTGGTCGTTTTCCGGTGGGAATTGCATTGACCCCAGTTCTGGACCTGATCCCATCCCGAGTTCCAGAACCGTGGTTGGCTTTGGCCCCTACCGGTGATTGACTGGGGTGAACATCTGGATGCCGCTGAACATCCGGGGCTCTTTGACCACGCTGCGGGTTTGTGTGTGATTCAGTGTGGTTGACTGTGATTTCGTAACATCTGAAATTACCCTTTGGAGTTGTAATTTTTAAGTATGGTTGTGGCAAAGTAGCAAAAGTTTGAGAAAATACCAAGTAATGGAATTTTTCCATTTGATCCAAGAGGATAAAACATTTTCTGGGGAAGATGGGTAGGGAGGAGAGAACCCATATGTAGGGGGAGGTGCAGAGGGAGGAGGGCAATGCAGGTGCATGGGGTGGGGGAGAGACTCAGTGAGACAGGGAGGTAAGAATTGGAAACCCTGGAGGAGGGAAATGTGTTTGGGAGGAGACTTTGGGTGATTTCAGATGTTGCGGGCCGCTAGGCCTGGCACGCTGAACCACGCACCGGGATCCATTTTGGATCCCGGTCAGGAATTAGTCCGGCCCTCCTTTAGACGTGCTGGTCTGATTCCTCCTGGGGAGGGGGCAGGGCTGCGCAGCGCAACGTGATGCCGCACAGCCCCGCCCCCCGTGCTCCCTGGGCCGCCCGCCCTCTGGGAGACTGGCGGGTGCATTGGCGAGTCCGGCAGCTGCGCCTGATCCCATATTGCGGTCAGGGCCACGATCCGGCCGGGCTGCAGAATACAGACGTAACCTGCAGCCCGTCCCAGATTGTGGCCAATAGATCATGGCAGGGGCCCGATCCTACCACAGTTCTGGATCTCTGGCCGGCGGGAGGTCCAGAATCGTGGTCATTGGGATTCCAGCCAGGGATTCACGGGGGTGAACATCTGACAGGAACCCCAACAGACGAAACAGTGCAAATGGCCACCACAGGAGATTCACTGTGGTTGACCGTGGTATCATTTCATCTGAAAATATCCAATGTGGGCAGGTGTGGGATTTGCTGGGGAGGCAGACAGTGTGGGTGGGTGGGTGGTTGGAGATCCCAGGTGAATGGGGATGCACAGGGTGAGGGGGCAGTGTGGGCTGGTGGGAATTGAACACCTGGGTAAGGGGACATGCAGGTGGAATGAGGCAACGTGGATGAGTCGTGGAAGACTTCGTACCAGTGAGTACAGGGATGGCTGGGGGCATATGTGTAGGGCTGAGAGAGTGTGGGTTTGGAGTCAAGGGGTTGAGAGGTACAAATGCCCCCCACCTCCATCTCCCAGCAACTCTCAAAATGTGGGATAAAATCTGCATATATATGCACATTTCAGACTCTCTTAACTAGAAGCTTGAGTGGGGTTTTTTTTAAACACTAAAAAAAATAAATCTTAAAGGATTCACATAACCATACAGTAATCTCACTTGCTCATAAACCAGACTTAAACCCTCATCCTGGCAGTCTTTATGTTCAAGCTCTGTCACAGCACTTCCCTCAACTGCTTGGCCACCTCGCTCACATGCCTAGTGATATTTATGCTGAAACGGGAATCAAATTCATTCTCACAAGCATCTTCCAAGAATCTCACAACCCTGGTGAGATCTCATGAGAATCTTGCGAGAATCTTGCGAATCTCAAGAACACCCCCAAAATGGTCTGCGCATGTGTAAAATGGTTGCACATGTGCAGAACAGCCCCGGTGGCCATTTTTGCACATGTGCAGATCATTTGGGGGTATTTTGAGGTAATCAAAAATCTCACAAGAATCTTGTGAGTATGCCCGATGCTCCAAGATTCTCAAGACGAGAAAATATCATCAAGGCTGTTCTGAATTATTATTTTTTTGTAGTTTTAAAAGAAAAAATTAATCACAACATCAGCCCCTTAGAAGGGGCCCGGTCTGAACCCTTAGAAAGCTGATTTGTTTTCAAGAGAAATGCTTAGAAACCAAGTTCCACATTGTCCTAAATGTTTTTTGTTTTTTTTTAATTCCATAGACTGACAATTTTCTCCCAGGTGTTGGGAGAACAACAAACAATTCTTCTACCTGCAAGGAGAAGAGTCATGAAGTTATAAGTGAGCACAATATGTGAGACTGTACAACATCTTTATTGCTTACATGGCACACGAGTTAAGGCAGAGGCCTTAACTTCTAATTTCCATGCTTTTTGAAGCTCACGTTTGTTAATCTTCACCTTAACTACTTTGTTAAACTGTAGGTTTTCTGGTCTAAGAGTAAGTAGTTGCCTTAGTGAGTCTTTTGGGAGGTAAGGCAGAGAGAGTGAGAGCTGTGGAAGACTACAGTCAATTTCTTTCTAAATCCATAAAATGAGAGGGCATTGCCAAGGAAAATGATATCCTTTCCATCATACATGCATTTGGAACCGTATGGAGAATAGATTCAGTATTATTTAATTTATGTAATAAAACGGGGGAAATATTATAGCAATATCTGCTAAAGCTGCCATATAGTTAATGGTTTGTTAGCATTTCTCTCATAACATTTTTATTTTAAGAGGTCTACTCTATTTCTTGGTCATTTGTATGGGGTTAAGCTGAGCAAGCCTAGAGAAAGGAGCTGATCTACAACTCTCTCCCTTCAACCAAACATTTTAAGAAGAATACTCAAGTTAAATGCAACTAAATTTTTAAAAGAGAGCTTTGCTTTTTCCACTATCTTGTAAGTGCATAATTCTAAAACCCAATTGGTTGAAGAAGCTAGGAGACCGTGCTTCAATTCCCATCTCCGTCATGAACTCCCTGGGTGGTCTTGGGTAAGTTGCTGTCTCTCTGGAAATTGGGAATAATAATAACCAACCTCACAGGACTGTTGTGAAGATGAGTTAAATGAAGACTGTAAAGCACTTTGAACACTGAAAGTACTATAGAAATTATTATTGTTATTAGTTCAGTTTTGGACCACTGATTAGATTTATAGCTTAACTTCTGGTTATTATTTATTAAACACTAATGTGTTTATTACTATATGTAGCAAGATGTTTTGCTGATCCAAGTAAGTTTAGCCCCATTGAAGTCAATGCTGTCTTTTAAGCGTCCACAAAAAACGTCAGTGCAGCTAAACTGATTTGTGTTGAAGCAAGAGGCAGTGGAAATGCATAGTAAGGTTATTTATTAAGACATTGTTTTCCTCTGTATTTCAAATTCATTTTATCCCATATAGGCAAAGGGAAACCATATCATCTTAAATTATAAATGCATAGTAATTGTACTAGTGCTGTGGACTCTATATTATTATTCCATGTAGAAGTTTTGATTATTTAACCTTAAATGATATGGTTTGTGTGGTAAACAGATGGAAATGGTGGCTAGTGTGTTACTTTGTGCCATCACTCACTGCTGTGTAGTTATATGTAAACACTTAAATTCACAAAAGACAAGATAAAAATAAAATAATTGTTTTCTGGCTCAAGATCATAAAAGCAAGGAAATTCAAACCTAAGAATCCAAACCTCAAATATCTAAGCACAATGTAGTGCCAGCCTTAATTTTATACAACTGCAGTGCTCGCTGTTGTGAGGAGATACTGGAGGCTTAATCCCAAACTATGGATTTCATTGCTTTTGTGACCTTGAGCCAGAACAATAATTATATTTTAAAGTTGCTTTTATTTGATGAGTAGTCTTTTTGGAATGATTTTAATTATTTCCTTCATGTTTTCTTGCCAACCAAAATTAAACACATCCCTACTAAATATTCTTTTTTTCTGTGCCATGCAAGGTTTTGTCATAATGGAAACAGGAAATTTTGAAGGGTACCCACTGTCATGCTTTGACTTTAGGAATGTTTTGAAATTCTGAGCATTTTTTAAGAGCTTGGATATTACAAAGAGTAGAAGGAGAAAAAACAATGAGTATCTGATATACTGTTGATGTTAGCAGATGAAAGCTCCACAAATACAGTAGGTCTGTAATTAACCAAAGTTCTATCTCACTTTGCTTAAAGAATTCAGTTTTGTGATACAAAATCACCCAGTTCTTAGAAAATGTAATGAGAGTAGCAGAAATGCTATGTCTACCACTACGCCAGATTGGCAATGCAAAATACAGAGGAGGGCTGGCAATAGCATCAAATAATGTCTTGGGATTGTACACAAAGGACACTGCAGTGAGGATGCCAAAGCAAGGGATCAACAGGTCTTTGTCACTGTCAGTCCCCACCTCAAAAGAGGGAAAGTCTTCACCACTCAGAACCATAAAATATGAAAAGGTGAAGCTGTCTTGAGAGAGGGATGGTTGTAGTTTTCCCAGCTGTGTTTTCGTGTCTTTAAATCAAGAAAACTTGAATTGTCCAAGTCAATTGCAACCTCTTTGAATTAAGTGGGAAGGGGATGGATGCACTGGGAAAGATATAAAGATGATGAAACAAAGCATTTATATTACAAAGATTTATGCTACTTCTCTGAAACATATGGAGACCTCTCCAGGTTCGAATGGTAATTTAAATTCTCTCATGAAGAGGGGTGATATTATCTGTATAGAGGTTCTTGAAGGTATGGGAAACTGAAAATCCAGTTAAACTACTCCCATGGGTTTTGCAGTGAAATGGAAAAGTCTCTGACCCCCATAATCTGAAAAATTATAGCCACAGAGAAAGAGAGAACGCGCCTAAGTGTTCAACAATAAATCTTTCAGTCTTACTGAAAGTGTCACTAAAAGAGATTTACTCATGAAATAGAAAAATTTGGATGAGTTTAAAATAATAGAGAAGGAAAGCAACTTTACATTGTGAATGTTTGTGCCTTTAGAATGAAAGAAAGTGGACTATGGAAGGCCCCATAGCACAATGTGTTGGCTCTGGGGAAGTGCATGGTGGCTATATTAAAAGAATTCCACAGTTTTCCCCCACCACTTACACCTTTATACAATCAGGCCCACTATGCTACTAGTGGCGAGTCACCCATAGTCCTGGATTATTTTTTTTAAAAAGTGTGTCTTGGTTTTTTAGAAATGTTTTTAGAGGTTTCACCCACAAAGAACTTGAGAACCACTGAGCTAGCAAGTAATCTCCCTCATGAATACCAACAAACAGCCAAAACCATGTATTTAGAAGGCTTTTGAAATTCCAGTTTAAGGCGTGTATGGATAATTCTGATACAGGAATGTGAGCTGTTGCATCTACAATATTCACCCACACTGTCTGCACTGCACAGCCCTGAAACCAGACTCAAAATCAAAGGCATAGAATGTATTCTACTGTTCAGAACATCCAGGAACAGAAGAATCAATGCACGAAAGCTCAGGGCCATTCACTGGTCTTTGAGAGTCTTTCTACAAATACCACCACAATGTGGTATGTAAATTGGCAGTTTTAAGGTTTCACAAGCAATTAAGAATGAGCTTTTCAGGGGTGAAGCTATCATAGGGAGAGGAGGAACATTTGTCCTGTGGTCCGAGCAGGGCAAAAATCCTGTCTTGTTGCAGTGCAGTCAGGCAGAGACTGAACTGAGCGGAAGTGGAAAGCACCTGCAGCATGCAGAATGCATGGGACCCACCCCGCGAGCAGTACAGGGTGGAGCAAGCACCGCCAGTGATGGCAGCATGAGGCAGGAAGCTCAGCTGCAGCGCAATGGGAGGGAGACAGGGTGGGGGGAGGAAAAAGGGGAGGTGGTGGGATAGAGGAGAGGATGTTGATGGGAGTGCAGGGAAGTCCATTTCTTTTGCCTGGGCCCAGTCCAACCTATCCATGCACTTGGAGCCTTCCTCTCATCAGAGAGTTTTCAAAGCATCTGGGATGCCATTTCGCTGAGTACATATTGACTCTGCTCAACTTGTCCACTCTTTCCTCCATCTGCTTAAGACTATGGCTTCCACAACAGCAGTGACTCCCTTTGTGAGACTCCACGTTACCGCGCCAGAGGAATCTAACAAGAAGCAAACCCCCGGCGGGGAAATTAATGTGAGGCTTTGAACATGGGTGCGTGGTTAAAAGCGTCATTTAATGTGTATCCCTTTGTTTTCAATCATGAAAGGCAGGGTGCAAAATCCAGTCCTGCCTTTAGTGATTGAAAACCATGAAAGACGTGTTAAATGACACTTTTAGCCACACACCCTGTTCAAAACCTCACATTAATTTTTATGCTGGGGTTTGCTTCTCATTAGATTCCCCCAGTGCAGTAATGTGAGCAAGCAAGCTCAGAGTGTTTCCACATGTGATGCTGGGCCAGAGGTGGCTTGACCTGGATTGGGAAGACGCTGCCAACATGGTCCTGACTGAGTCCAGTCGTAGAAGAAACATTCCCACGGCTGGAGGATGGGTCAGAGAGAGACACGAACATGCAGCCATCTTCCCTCACCCCTGTGCTGCGCCCTGCTCCCACCATGATGTGCAGACATGGTGGCCTGTGATGGCCACCATGGTGGACCCAATTCAAACCAGGCCATGGTGAGCTACACCACACATGAGTAGCCTTCCATAGCCCACTGTGACCCAGACTGTGATCCCGGAGGTCTCCGGGTTTGCCCAAGCTCACCGCAGACACAGGCAACATCTGGCAGCCTGGCCAACAAACATGCCAGTGGCCCACGGGCCTAAGTGGTCCACCGTCACATTTGTTAACACCCTAAGATTGCAACCTCTTCACCTCTGGCTAGCCCACAGTTTACCAATCCACCAGAAACTCCCCATTTCCCCATCAGACTATTTTATCCTTTTGATTAATGAATACACACAAAACAAGTCCTGAGAAGGATTCCTTTTTTCATCCAATCCTCTCTTCTTAGCACTATCATGGATGTTCTCTTTCCCTGCACTGCTGGGGAGCCCACTCTCTTCAGTACCAAGTTCAGGGAAAAACAGAATAACCAGGAACAGAACCACCATGTAAATACACTAAAGCTTAGGACTGTTTGCTGGTCTTTTAGTGTCTTTCTCCCAATACCACTGCAATATGGTGTGTGAGTAGTCAAGAGGCTCACATTCAACAAACTTGTACCATAAAGCAAGGAACATAAGAAGTACCATAACAATGCTGGGATACTGGGCTAGAAAAATGATCCATCCAATCCAGTATTCCGCCCCTTCTATTGTTTCAGAGAAATGAACAACAAATAATAACTGAGCAAGCTATTCCCAGCCATACATTCTGGTATTTTTAAAATTTGCAAAAATGTATTCTGGCTATTGCAGATGCGTGAAATGCTGGAAAGAATGACTGGCTAATGAAGAGAATGGATGTACAGAGATCTGCCATGTATTCAGAGTCTCTCTGTGGATACAAAAGCCCACTCCATTGCCCCCCTCCCCCACCAGGCAGGAGACAAGACACAGATGTTTTGGATAAAACATGGCAGCAACCCTTTATTTAAACATAACAAGGTATCCAGTTTAACAAGTGGAAAACAAGGTACAGTACAAAGAGTGGAGTATCTAAAAAACTCTCTTGAGGGATATATGACCTTCCCTCATAGTCCAGACACTTTAACTTAGTCGTCAGCCCAGACCTATATCTTCACCCAGTTGATGGAGAGAGAGAGTGGCAAAGGCATCTGGAACACACACACACCAGTTTAGGTGACTGTTCCAGATGCCCACCACTCTGGGGTGGTGAATGCATGGTGTCGCATAAACACCACATCGCACCCCAAACTCACCTAAAAGCGGTGTTTGATAATAATCTACTGCCGCTGAGTTGTCAATTTAACAATTGTGGACTGTACCCAACCGCCACAGGGGACATCGGCTAAGTCGCATGGCCACCACCCACCTCAAACCGGATACCGAAATGAACTGCCAAACGCTCAACTAAGCCATTCAAATAGGAGTCATTCCCGTTCCTGGAAAGATGAACTGCGTCCCTCAAAAAAAGTGACTCATCTGATAAATAAATCCTGAGATGGCTAGTGACACTTTCTCCTGTTGCTTTAACCCATTTGCCAATTGTGGTGTTCGCCTTTTTTCACACCCAAGTAAGTGGGATGAACAGGGAGGAGCTGGAACACTGATTTAATGTCACACTTAGCTAAGAATGTGCCATGTCCACAACTGCACCATCCGCACCGCTGAGTCGAATGACGAATACCTCACCGTACAAAGAGCAGGATCGATGGCATAATTCACGGAACCACCCTTTGGATATGACAAATGTTGGATCAATCTAAATTCGCCTGGTGCCCTCTTTGGAACAATACCCAGGGGGGATACTGTCAAATTTGCAAATGTCAGATCAGCAAAAGGGCCAGCGACCCTACCTTCAGCAACTTCCTTGCTTATTTTCACCCATGCTATGTGTTCCAAGCTTCTGATAGATAAAAGGTTGAGCGACCGCATAGGAACAAGCTTTCCGTTAAAAGGGATTCGAAAACCCAATGAAAAACCTTGAAACAAGTAAACAGCATCCTTGAGCGAAGGATATCCAGTCAACATCCTCTCCAAAACTTCATTCTTAATTGGTGTTGGAGCCTTTACCCTGAAGGGATCCAGCTGCTGCTGTGGGTACCTTGCCTACTTACTTCTGGGACAGTATACAGCATCATGGTTCCCCTTGGCACCAAGTGCACTCATGTCTATATTTGCGGGAGGGGTGAAAACATTTGTCCCTCTCATTAAAATCCCAACAGGTCAAACTCCCTGCTGTAACCCTACCAACATCACTGTGCTCCTCCTCTGTCTTATCACATGAGCCCTTTGTTAGTATATGTGGACGGTATATGCCCTATTCTGAGTGTCACTCTGTAGCATGCAGTCCAGTCATAACTCACCCACATGAAGGTCCTATCTCATGTTTGTGTTAATAGCAGCCCTCATCCCAAATGTGAATTTGTATTGTAACCACCTCGACCCCTGAAATGTTTTTAAAGCCCGGTGTACAATATCAAACTGCTTGAGCATACCTGATGCTAGGACTGAAGCTCACCTTGATTTTCTCAGCAGTTCTCAGCGAGAAGGGTATGTGTGTTTCCCATCTCGCCTCGAGACAAGCCGAATGGAGGGAAAAAATCCTTCTTGCTGAGAGCCGGCAAGAATTTGAGGGGGAGGGTGGGGGTTGTAGTCATAGGTGGAGGGTCTGGCAGCAGGCCCAGAGGAGAGCAGGGGGCAAAGACAAGTCCCCTGAGCACTTCTGATGCCCGCATGACCTCCCCACCTACGGGGGAAGGGGAAGTTTGGGTGTGGGGTTGGGGGCCTAGCAGTGGGTTAGGCAGGGTTTATTTACTAAACTAAACTGCCTAACTGAGTCAGACCAATGGTCCATCTTAGCCCAGTATTGTCACAACCTGACACAGCAGCAGGGTTTTCAAATTCGNCATCTGATAAATAAATCCTGAGATGGCTAGTGACACTTTCTCCTGTTGCTTTAACCCATTTGCCAATTGTGGTGTTCGCCTTTTTTCACACCCTATCCACCTTATTCAGGTAGCGGGCACCATCCCACGAACTGCCAATATGTCTTGACAACATATTGACCCATAATACCTTTCCTGCTGGGGCAATCTTGTGAACCTCCCAAAGGACATCCACAGCCAAAGAAACTAAATTCAACCCCGTAATAGCATACAGATCATTTTCACCCAAATGAATTAACAAAACATCTGGACGAAAACCATTCAACTTAAGTTTTAACCGTGAGAGCAATTGACTCCAGTGCACTCCTCTGAAGCCAAACCAGGTAATGTCCATCTATCGATTGAGCCTCAAATTAGGAGCCCGCCATTGCTGGCATGCCTCAAAATGCCCCCAATACACAGTGCTATGCCCAATAAACCAAACTTGTTTGCGACGAAGAGGAAGGCCAGCACCTTCATAAATAAACAGAAAAAGTATCAGTTAATCTTAAATTCAAACAGATACAAGAACTACCATCTCACATACCTCTTATAGGCCTGTGATCTCCAATGACCTATGGATTGAATCTCCCTTCTGGAAAAGCCTGCCATTGCAGCTGTGGTGGCCGCTCCTATGCGAAAAGAATGAGCCCCAAAGACCGTAGGACTCAGCCTGATATTGCTCACAGTCTTCCTAAATACAGCAACAAATTGGTACCTTGTAGGAGGCACTCCATTGAAATTAACAAAGAGGGGGATATAGTCGCATGGTCCAATGGCCACGCATAATAAACATGCATGGCCCTTACTGGGCATAATACAGTATTGCTGGACTCATAAGGAGTTAGATTTGCTCCCAGTCTTGGAGTGCCGAACAGAAATGTGCAATGCCCTGTCCATCAGGCTAATATCATGTATTGCCATAGCATGTCCCAATGATCCTTGTTTGGAAGAAATTACTAACTCTCCTACTCTCAAAGCCCCCCGTCCCAAAGTGACCAGAAATGCTGCATGAAACAATAACACTGCATTCCCATGAAAACAAGCAACTGGCAAAGCAGCTAAAATCCACTCCAATACCATAGGGGTAACAGGGCAACGCCAATTAACAGAAGGGCCCTCTTCTCTAAACCGTCCCTACAATACTGCCACTGCAGCAAGTTGGCCAACTATAGTCTTTGCCGTCAATCCTCTTATGCATAGGTACACTGAAAATTGCAAAACCTCTTCAGAAGGAGGAGATTCGCTCTGGATGCCTAATCCAATCCTAAAAATGTTAAATTCCTCAAACCATTTTTGGTAACGTTTTTTGTGTAGCCGGAGTAAGCAAGCCAATTACTGTCTTGTTAATTTCTCATTTCCAAAGCTCCAGAGCTGGGCCGGGATCAGAATTGGTTCCTTGTCTGCATCAAGTACCAGCTGCCTGAAACGATCGCTGTGAAAAGGAGAAAGAGTGTCTGCTACGGAATTATCAATCCCTGACACGTGTCTTGCACTAAACAAGATATTATTGTACAGACAAACCTTGAGCAATGCTCTCACCAGATGCATAACTCTCAGGCACTTGGATGACATTGAATTGACAACATGTACAATTGACATGTTGTTGCACCAAAAACAGATGCTCCTGTCATGGAATTCAGCACTCCAAATGTGTACAGCCACAAGAAGAGGGAATAACTCTAAGAAAGTCAGATCCCTCAGAATGCCAGATGCCCCCCATTCAGGTGGCCAGGCCTCCAAGCACCATGAGCCTTTGTAAAATACTCCAAAATGAAACGCGCCAGCCGCATCGTAATGAACTTGCAAATCTGCTCTAAGCCACTGCTCTGCCCTCCAGAATGACACACCATTAAACTTGGTCAAAAAATTGAGTCACACTGCCAGACCTTCCCGCAGTTTGTTATTGATCTGGACCCAATGATGAGGGGCCCAAACACCGATGCCCAGTACAATTTGGCCAAAAACACATGCCCTGGCGCAACAACTTTGCAAGTAAAATTTAAAGAACTGAGCAATGACTGGAGATTCCACAGAATAAGCTTGCATAACAGCAATACCCTTGCCACTTCAACAACCAAAGGCCTAAGTTTGCTGTCCAGAAGCCTAGAGTAGCACACTACTGTGTCCAACTCAATGCCCAAATAAGTGATGACTTACAATGGGTCCTCAGTTTTTTCTTCAGCTAATGGGACATCCAATTCCGCAGCAACCGCCTTGAAGGTTGATAACAGATGCGCACATTCAGAAGTGGTGCAGTGACCCACAAACTAAAAATCATCTAAATAATGCGATATATGCGCATCCCTCACTCATTGCTGCACCACCCATTCCAAAAAAAGACTAAACATTTAAAAAGCAGAACACGAAACCGCACAGCCCATAGGCATAGCTTTGTCAAAATAGAAACTACCATCAAACTTAAATCCCAACAAATCAAAGTAAGTGGGATGAACAGGGAGGAGCTGGAACACTGATTTAATGTCACACTTAGCTAAGAATGTGCCATGTCCACAACTCTGCACCATCCGCACCGCTGAGTCGAATGACGAATACCTCACCGTACAAAGAGCAGGATCGATGGCATAATTCACGGAACCACCCTTTGGATATGACAAATGTTGGATCAATCTAAATTCGCCTGGTGCCCTCTTTGGAACAATACCCAGGGGGGATACTGTCAAATTTGCAAATGTCAGATCAGCAAAAGGGCCAGCGACCCTACCTTCAGCAACTTCCTTGCTTATTTTCACCCATGCTATGTGTTCCAAGCTTCTGATAGATAAAAGGTTGAGCGACCGCATAGGAACAAGCTTTCCGTTAAAAGGGATTCGAAAACCCAATGAAAAACCTTGAAACAAGTAAACAGCATCCTTGAGCGAAGGATATCCAGTCAACATCCTCTCCAAAACTTCATTCTTAATTGGTGTTGGAGCCTTTACCCTGAAGGGATCCAGCTGCTGCTGTGGGTACCTTGCCTACTTACTTCTGGGACAGTATACAGCGTCATGGTTCCCCTTGGCACCAAGTGCACTCATGTCTATATTTGCGGGAGGGGTGAAAACATTTGTCCCTCTCATTAAAATCCCAACAGGTCAAACTCCCTGCTGTAACCCTACCAACATCACTGTGCTCCTCCTCTGTCTTATCACATGAGCCCTTTGTTAGTATATGTGGCCGGTATATGCCCTATTCTGAGTGTCACTCTGTAGCATGCAGTCCAGTCATAACTCACCCACATGAAGGTCCTATCTCATGTTTGTGTTAATAGCAGCCCTCATCCCAAATGTTAATTTGTATTGTAACCACCTCGACCCCTGAAACGTTTTTAAAGCCCGGTGTACAATATCAAACTGCTTGAGCATACCTGATGCTAGGACTGAAGCTCACCTTGATGTTCTCAGCAGTTCTCAGCGAGAAGGGTATGTGTGTTTCCCATCTCGCCTCGAGACAAGCCGAATGGAGGGAAAAAATCCTTCTTGCTGAGAGCCGGCAAGAATTTGAGGGGGAGGGTGGGGGTTGTAGTCATAGGTGGAGGGTCTGGCAGCAGGCCCAGAGGAGAGCAGGGGGCAAAGACAAGTCCCCTGAGCACTTCTGATGCCCGCATGACCTCCCCACCTACGGGGGAAGGGGAAGTTTGGGTGTGGGGTTGGGGGCCTAGCAGTGGGTTAGGCAGGGTTTATTTACTAAACTAAACTGCCTAACTGAGTCAGACCAATGGTCCATCTTAGCCCAGTATTGTCACAACCTGACACAGCAGCAGGGTTTTCAAATTCGGGTCCAAATCTGGCTCTTCCAGGGTCTCCGGCAGAGGCCATCCAGGCGTGCTACCTGAGACCCCTCCAAGCCCTCAGCAGAGGCCTCCCCCAGGCGTGCTACCAGGGATCCTGAAGTGGAGATGCTGGGGATTGAACCTGGGACCTTATACATGCAAAGGGCACACTTTTACTACTTGAGCTATGCCCTCCCCACTGTCTGGGGTCTGTCCTGGGGTGTGTGTCCCAAACTCCCGCTCTGCTCCATGCCACTGCTGGGCCGCTTCCTGGCTCTTCTTTTAAAAAGAAAAAAAATGAGCTTGAGCATGCGCAGAGTGCTGCTCGGCCCTGGGTGCCCTTTTCAAAGATGGCACCTGCAGGGCTGAGCAGCTCTTCTGCGCATGCTTGACCCTCTGCTAGGCCCCTAAAGCGCACCTGAACTTTCTCTTCCCCCGCAGGTGGGGAGGCTGTGCAGGCGCCGGAGGTGCTATGGGGGCTTGTCTTTGCCCCCTGCTTGCCTCCGCCTCCTCCCACCGGCCCTCTCTGCGTCTTCTTGAGAATTCATGAGAACTCGAGATAAGGGGGCAAGAGCACCTGAGCCCTTGCCCTCCTATCTCGAATCTCACGAATTTTTTGCGAGATTTTTTACTCCAGCTTGTTTCAATTACTCCAATTCCTATCAGCTTTGGACTTTTTAATCTTTTCCTGCTCCCTTTTGTTTGATTTCTCATTTGGGTCAGGAATTGGCTTTCTAAAAAGGAGAGCAAAAATATCCAAATACTCTCCCCTCCAAATTTTTCCATGAGTGGATCGAAGGAGGTACTCACCTAGTGGTGAAGACACTTCCACGTATGGGATAAATAGAGCCAATAAATTATGCTAGCACCACAGCCCGCCCAAGCCTCCAACGTGCTCAGTTAAAGCTAAGGAGAACCTGTGCTCTCGCGAGAGCTCCTCTCCCCGAGGAGCACAAAAGCACTGCTCCAGTTTCACTGGCTTAGTCCATCTGACCTCAGAGCCAGTCATGTGCCTGGCCTTTCAGTGGGGGGCAGGAAAGAGCAAGCGCCAAAGTGCTCAAGTACCGAATGGCCTTTCAGCCCTAGCGTTTGCATTCCAAGGGAGGTTAGTACCAGGACTCACCATTTCAAAAACACAACAATATGATGAGTGGAGGAGTGCATTATAATATTTCCCCCACTTCTTTTAACTTTTCTAAGATATTAATTTCCTTGTATGTCCTAATGGTATAAATTTGAGTTTATAAGCTAAAAACTAAAACTATATTAGTATATAAACTAAAAACTTGTTTGGCTTCAAAAGTTATAGCCCAGCTGATTTGAGGATTGCTTCTTATACTTTTACTGACTTTATAAACCTTTTGGACCCTTGTACTCCAGGTCTAGTTAATATTTTTTTGTTTTATTTTTAAACTTCCTGAACCAAGATTGTTTATGCACCAAATCTTAATTGGTAGTATGTTAAAGCCAGATTTAGTGGCTGCTTCATGGAAGAATCTCAGAAAGAAGAGAATGAAGCAATTTCATTCATCTACCTTCTGTATATTGTAACCCAGTCTGAATCATAAGTGAACGGGTGGGATAAAAATGTAAATAAATAAATAGCATATAAATTTCAATTGGTTTAAAAGTAAGGGAATGTAATATAATGAAACTGAGTAGGAAAGTAGTCTGCCAACATGCACTAAAAAGGATGGCTCTTTTCCTCCTTCTGAGCAAAGATGTATAAGTTGAGAAATATAGAAAATACAGGGGTATTGTAAACAAACAAAGCAAACCTGTATCAAAGAGTGGGATTATCTGTGTGTCATTCTTAACAGAATCTGTCATTCATCACTAACTAGCGTGAACACCCAAGCACTTTCCGTTATGACTATGGCTCCAGTTACTGCTAACAGCCCATTTTAATCCACACCAACAAAAGTGAGGGACTATCTGAATCGTGATGGGCCTGTTGTTTTCTGCTTGATGCCAGCTTGGTCAACAAGAGGACAGCCTTTTGACTTCCATACAAGGGAATGTGAAGAAGACAGGCCAGGTGCATATCAACCCTTGTAGATTGTTAGCCATGGCCAGGCTCATCCCCATAAAAATAGGGATCACAATTCTGTAAATACAAATATGGTCATCAGAGCAGTGTGAGCTGGCCCTGTAAAGGTTAAAGGACTCAGCTCTCCTGATCCCTGTCAGCTAATACCTCCGCTACATAGCATGAAGGAAGCTCATGGTGGTCAACTGAGCTTAGGGGAGGAATAAAACCCCACAGTTTAGGTTAGGGAGCAAGCCAGAACAGTATATTGAGAAGCAAGATGCCTAGAGTAAAGGAGAGACTGACAAAAAGAAACCCTGCTCTAAGCTGGTGTTTAAGTTCTGTGCAGTGCCTTGTTTGAATTCTGTGTGCTGCCTTTATTTTGTTGTTTGCGGATAATGGATAACAACAGTCCAGGCTGAGAAGGGGCTGGAAACCAATGAAAAAATAAGCTTGCCTGATTTGTGACATAGGGGAGACTACACATCCTCTCACAGTCATCTTCCTTAGAGCAGCTCTGTTCTGAAACTATGGGTAAAAACAAATGCGTCACTGGTCCACATTGGCCTGCTGTGACCTGGGACTCGCCTGCAGATGTGAGCCCGCTACTGCCCCGAGTCGAATAGGTGGCTTGCCTGGGATGCGACCTTGGGAAAATCTCTGAGGCTTAGCCCAGGCCAAAAGCTGCCAACATGGGCCAGCATGTTTGTTCAGTCCTGCCATCCCCGCTTCAGGGCATGGGCTACCATGGATGTGTGCCATGGCTGGTAATCATGGCTGCGTTTGGGGGGTGGGGTGCTGGGATCATGGTGGGGGCAGGACCGGCTGCCTACACGTCATTGGTTGTAGTTCCTCCTCCTACCCGGGTCTTGCAGGCAGTGGGCTGCAAGTAATAGCTCTCCTGGCAGCAGGCACATTTATTTCCTGCTGCTTGTGGACCCAAAGAGTGGCTTGCTTCCATGGTTTTCTATCCCAGGCCGGGCCGAGGAGACATCCCACCACCTGTAAGTTTGTTTTTATCCTATGTAGTGCGTAGTGCAATAAAATATATAGTTATTAGTGGAATTACAAATTGACGCCCTCATCTGCATGTACAGACCAAAACTGCAATGACACTGACACACAGTGAAAGATCCAGGCAGAGCTCTGCTTTTTCCAGTTACAGATTTCTCAACACACCCACCCTCACCATCCCCAAAACACACTCCTAAGATTATTGCCAAAGCTTCACTGAGAGAAGTCATCTGTATCTTCCAAGCATTCGTTCTCCCTTTACAGCTTCAATTAAATCTTTTCCCATAGCTCTGAGAGAGCTCCATTGGGGTCTCGTTCTGTACACTTTCCTCTATAGCAGTGGTTGCAAAAGGTTTATTTAGTTACTCAAGAAAAACAACACTAGCACTATTAAGGATTCTGAAAAGTTTGAAATACGTACCTAAATAAATTAGTGCTTTATTTTTTTTAGTTTAGACAGTAGCAACTACTATTTCCCCTACGAAGTTTCACATTTGCAAATCTGCCTTATTTCCAAGAGTGTTTGTAAGTGTAGATATTACTTTTCACAGTTCATATTTGTTACTGTGTGTGTCAATTTTTTAATATATTGCTTTATGATTCAACATCCCCATTTCAAAAACACACAAAAAATGTATGGACAAAAAACTTTGTTTAAATGATTAGTTAAGGCAGAGTTAAGGTATTTGAAAACATTGATTACAATGAAATTTAAACAGTTCACACCTAACGTCACCTATCACATCTGTTGTAGCCTGTTGTGACCCGGCCTGGATCAGGTCTGCCATGGAGACTGTCGTTGGCTGCCATGGCTGCCAATCACGGCAGGGGGCAGAGCACTGGGCACAGCATGGTGGCACAACTGGGCGGATGCACATTTATCTGTTTTCCTGCCGTCCCCGGCAGCCTGGCTACCAGCACATTTGTTATGCTGCCTGACCTGGTCTGGACCATGCCGGTAGAGGACCATTGTCGAACATCTGTTAACACCTGTGCAGTAACTTTCACATGCTGCAAAGGATTCTCATTTTAAAAAATTAAAAATAGCAGAGTTACAATGTGTAACAGACCTTGACCCTGAGGCCCAGCTCACCAAGGTCCTGACTATTGGGAAGAGCCCATAGTTTTCCCATGGAATCTCGAGAGGAAACCATTTTCTCTTTAAGTCATTTATTTAGCCCATCGGGCTCCTCATTTACAATAATTAACTTACTTTACTCCTTACAGTTATACCACCTGCCCTCAAGGGCTCACAACTAACCCAGCCCCTAGTGCTTCTCAAGGCATTTTAATATCTTTTGTTCCTGAATAGAGTCCTTTCAGTCCTTTCCGGGCATGCTCTCTTGGACGTCATGCCACACAAACAGTCTCAGCACTCTTTATCAATAAAAGGGGTACCAAGTCCATCACAGGCTCACTCCCAATTTAACACTGGCTTCCGGTGAAGCTCTGGTGACACTGGCAGTCTCTAATACCTCTCGCAGGCTCGGTGCAGGCTGTGGCGTCTTGGATCCTCTGGGTAGCCCCCATGCCAGGTTGCCTCACGGCAGCCTTCTGGCAATCCCTCTTGGTCATGCTATTCCAGCAGGAGCTTTCTCACTCCAGTCTGTTTCTCAGCTCTATTCGGCTGCCTCGAGCCCAGATTGCTTCCAGATCCTCCAGTATTCTTCCTTGCGGCATGAGGTGGCAGATTTTAAACTTACTGTCAAGCTGCCACATGTTTCCTTAAAGGGCTAAACCTTTCTAGTGGCCCCAAGCCACTTGGAGAAGTATCAACACCCAGCTGCCCTGCTACAAGATGGTACATAAAGCGTGCCCTAACCTTCACTTTCAATTTTCTTGCTTTGTGGCAGCAGAGTTAGTCATGGCTTATCCCTTATTAATGTGATAATTTATTATGTACTCTCCCTTACTCTGTCACTATTTCTTTGGCCTAACAGAACTTTATTGGTTCCAGTTCAGGATTTAATTTTGTGTCTCCAATGTCTGACCAGTGCAATTCTTAATTCCTTTCTTAATTAAGGTGCTATTTTAAGCCATGACAAATGACATGAAATAAGCCTTAATGAATCTGACTGAAAACCATGATTCAAGACAATGTAAAGTCATGATTGAATTAAAGTATAATCTCCTGTATCTGGACACCTTGGGAGTATGCTTTTTGTGTGGATTAGAGAAGTGTCCAAATATGTGGAGGTCATAAAGCATGTCTGGAATAGAAAAGGATCTGGAAGACTGGATGTTGGAAATTATTCTTTATGAACATAAATCCCTAGCTCACTAGAGGGTTTCATTTCAGTGGTATGTAGTATCATTTGAATGGTATGTAGTAGTATGTATGTAATGGCATGAGTCCAGTTATGGGCCCCCCAAGGGCAAGGGGGCTCTTAGGGACTCTCTAAGCAATACCCCTCCCGATGGAGTCCTGACCAGCCTCAGTCTCCTCCCACAAAGTTGGTGTTGCCACGTTGGCTCTCAATAAGCCCCCCTGAAGCAGCAGCAACCTTGCCAGGAAGGAAGTTTTAAGAGTGGGTGAGGACAGCACTCTACCTCTGCCCTCTCTGAAAACATTCTTCTTGGTGGGATCCTTTGTTAATGGCCTATGTGCTACTTAGAAATTTTCAGAGTGAGCAGGGACATAGCGTTGAACCTGCTCCCTCCCCTGTCCGCTCTGAAAAGTTCTTAGTGGTGCTCAGACCACTTGCTCAGACCAAATGGGCCTGGGTTCAACTGAGCCCTTCACTCCATGGTAGCTATGCAGTACTGCATACTGTTTGCAAAACATACTGTTTGAAATGAAATACCTTGAAAACAGACATAGGGTACTTTCAGACGTTACGGGCGGCCGGTTCACCACAGCGAACCACCAGGGGGGGCGAACAGCGCAACCACGCCCGGGGGTTGGAAAACGATCCAAACAGACGTGCCGG
>QEPC01008849.1:1119749-1134250 GCA_003113815.1 Sphenodon punctatus
GGCCAACGATGTTAGATCTTTTTTGGTGTCCGCCCCTGTGCTGTGGAATTTGCTCCCGGAGGAGACTCGGTTGGCTCCCACTCTCCTGCTGTTTCAGCATGTATGTAAGACATGGCTGTTCTGTCAGGCTTTTGGTGAGGGGTGGGGGTGGGGGACTTCCCCACATTGTATTGTATTTTAAATTGTTTTAAATTGTTTAAATTGTTTTTAAAACATTTTTTATTGAATGTTGTTCGCCGCCCCGGGCTGCCCTGTGGGCAGGATGGGTGGGATATAAATTTTAAATAAAAAATAAAATAAATAAAATGTTTTGGGGGTACCTAAATGTACCCCCCCCTTCCAAGTTCTACTTTGAGCTGAAACTGGATCTTGACCCCTCACGTCAATAACCCAGCTAGCAATATTAAAGTTCTGGCTTCATCTCAGCTTTCTTCCAATAGATTCTATCTCTAGAAGGGCTCTTTCCCCTAAATTATATGGGCCATGGGAATCTGGCATTGCAGGCCTTTTAGCCTCTTTAGGGTTTTCCAGGCACTGTTTATTAGACATAGATTTGAGAAAGGCAATATCTATGGTTAAACTTAGAATCAAAGATCAAGAGCATCAGATGGAATTAGCCACAGCACAGTCACAAAGAATTGCTCCCTTATACTCTGCCTTCCAAGTTCCTGGGAACGGGGCAACGCATTTGTTGGACATAAATGATTGGAACCTTAGACACGCTCTGACTTTGGCTAGATTTAATGTCCTGCTTTCAGCTGTACTTGACAGTAGGTTTCTAAAACTACCTTATAATGACAGGTTGTGTCAGTGTTTTGATATGCTAGAGGTGGAATCACTGAATCATTTGCTACATCCTGCCCTCTTTATGGCCCTAGTAGGTCAAAATACATTGTCCCACTTATTACAAAACAGCCAGCTCGTAATGCAGAGGATCCGCTTAGATACTTGTTCTCTGATCAGGACACAGAGGTGTCCCTACAGGTGGCTAGATTTTGTATTATATTATGTAAGGTTAGGAAAGCTATTTTACAAACTCAATTGTAGAAGATAGAGGAGTATATGATATTAAATTTTTATGTGGTCTTATTTTGTTTTAATATACGTGTCTATTTTATGCTTTTATTCTGTATTTTGTGTGTTTTGTTCGTTAGTCTGGTTGTAATGGCTTTGCTATGCAATAAATATGGTATGAGAAAAGGTCTTTACTGCTTAGTAAATCTCTGTGTTCATCATCCTCATCACTTTTAATTTATATCCCGCACTCTCTTGCAAAAAGCAGATCGAGGTGGCTTACAACAAAGAAATTTTACAATAGAAAAAACATATATATAAATTCCCAAAAGCACTCACAGTCGAATACAATACTACCAACCCCGAAACAATCATAATGAGTAGATCAATAATAACATAAATAATAACTGTCAGTATAACATCCCTCTCACTATACCCAAAGAGCCATCCACAATATCCTATCCTCCATCCTGCTGCCACCAGAAGGGGGCCCTCCAACTGCCCCCTCCCGCTCTCACCAGGAGGGTGGTGCCCACCACACATCCCCATCAATTCCATTACATCCTCAGTGTAGTAGTATACGTTGTCCAGAACACAGTCCCATCTATATTATCTATACAACAGTTTACACAAAAACATCAATTTCATAAATAAATCTCCAATAATTTCCTCAAAACAATCTTAAACCTCCTTCCAACGGATTACGTTTAGTACACTCCCTCCCCTCCTCCCACCCCCTCCCTTCTTCTACCATCTGAAAAAAAAGAGCCCTCCCCATTTCCCCCCAAAACACACATCCCCCTCCGCCTCAATTCCATCTCTCACCAAAAACCTATGATGTTCTTCCTCGGACCCGGCCGCCAGACCCCACTGAAGGGCACGCCCCTTTGGACATGCTCCTTCGGCATGTGCCCCTGGCACGGCCGCTGGCATGGCTGTCAGCCACCCCCTGCTCTTCTAGGGGCTGTCCAGAAGTCAGCTGTTCTTGTCCCTGCCCCCGCAATGATCGTGGCGGCAGCAGCGGCATCCCGATCCCATTGTCCACCGCAGCACCCCAGATCCAGCCACAGTCAGGCTTTGGGGGAGAGGGGGAAGGGGACCAGCCCCCACAACTCACACACCCCAGGGAACTGGCAAACTGGGACTGTTTACCCCTCATCTCCTGCTCCTCGGGGGGGCGGGTCCCTGCTGCCATACACCCTGATGGAAATATTCAAGGGAGGGGAGGAGTCCATATGCTCTCCCTGGCCTCCCGTCTCGTCCCCTGCCCAGCATGTCTC
Organism: Sphenodon punctatus; assembly: GCA_003113815.1. NCBI lineage: Eukaryota > Metazoa > Chordata > Lepidosauria > Sphenodontia > Sphenodontidae > Sphenodon > Sphenodon punctatus. Next base: position 1,122,044 of record QEPC01008849.1, read on the forward strand.
TCCCAGTTCTGCTTTCACCAGGATCCATTCTCCACCACTCTGCTCCGCTGGACTGATGTTCCCTCTGGGCTGGGTCTAGGTCTGGACTTTCTTTGCTTGTGTTGCATGGCATTCTGGGATTTTCTTTGACGTGACAGATGAATGGAAGGTTTACAACCGCAGATGCTCAGGACAGATGAAAGAAGTTGTCTGCCTCCTGCAGAGGAAATGACAAGTACCTGGGTTCCTCTGGTTCTCCAGCCTTCAGCACCTTGGATAGCATAGAACAGGAAGGCTTGTTGCAGAAGATGTTGCTCCTTCGGCTCCCTAGCAGAGACTCTGAAGTTAGTCTGGTCATTGCTGCAGATAGACACCTCCCGGGGAGGGGGAATCTCTCAGCCTGCGCCTGCACCCCAGAGAGGTGGATTTTCCCGCTCAGACTTACCTCCCAGTGGCCATTCCAGCAAGGTGATCCCTGGCTGGCTGCAGGACATGTGTGGGCCTGCCCAAGCACCAGGACACAGGTGACTGGGGCTTGGGGAGGCGAACAGGGGTCAATGACATACTGGTGGCAGCGGTGGGATCACAGGCACTGGTGAGACAGAGACTAGAGCAATAGAGCTGGGATGGAGAGCTTACTGCTGAGGGACATGCACACAGGATGCTGTCTGGCCAGGAAGCATAAGCATGGTAGGGACTGGAGAAATAGATCTCAGATCCCTGAAGAAGACACAACTGGTGGAATTGTGCAAGGAGAATAGGATCAGCTATACCCACAACCAAAAAGAGGAGCTGATTGCCCTCCTGGAAGGGGCAGGAGAGTTGTCCTCCCTTCCCCAGGTACTACAGGGTCTGAGGGGCAGGAAGAGGAGCAGCCTGCCCAGCCAGCTAGCCGAATGGAGCCCTACATCTCCTCCACCTAAACACATTGCCACGTTGCAGCACCAGGTTGGACCTTGTTGTCCTGGCTCTGTGCCATGGTACGGGGCAACCTACCTCCTCATTATCACATCCAAGTCATGGCGGACATGAGGGAGGATCTCAAGACTTGGTACAGGTTCATGGTTTTTTCAATGTTGTGAGTTTATGGAGACAGCAGTTTCTGGTAGAGGCAGAACTGCATGTCCAGTCTGATGCAGCCAATGCTCTAGACTTTGACCTTTATTTAATGGGTGGATGGTACGCCACCCCTTGGCCCCAGAGTGGGTGGAGCAGGGCATAACCAGGGACCTTACTTTTCTTGAATTTTTCCCCATTTTGTTGGCAAGTCACCTGTGGGGTGAGGAATTCACAAATTGATCAGTGCTGTTCTGGTGTGACAAAGTCGCGGTTGTGCACGTAATGAACTCTGTCACCTAAATCCATGAGAGTGATGAAGGTCATAAGGTCTTTGCACTGCAGTGCCTGAAATTTAACATCCTGTTTGTATCCAAACATGTCCTTGGAATTAACAACAGCATAGCCAGTGCCCTCTCTTGCCTCCAGATGGACAGTTTCCATCTGTTGGTGCCGGAAGCCAGCGATTAACTGGAGACTATGCCGGAGGACATCTGGACCATCGGATACTAGAGCTGTATCAGACGGTGTAGGGTTTCCTAGCTAGCAGCACCAGGGAAGCTTACTAGTGTGCCTTCATGGAATTCCCAGACTTTAGGGCATGTTGGGGGTGTGACTTGGGATTTCCCATTTCTGAACTGCAGGTTTTACAATTTCCATTGGCTCTGAGTCATAAGGGATTGGCCCCAGGGACTATCATTGTCAGCATTGGCGTTTTCCAGCAACCTGGCGGGACAGGACCCCCTCTCCTGGATTGGGTTTTTTTGTTCACAGGTTGGTAGAGGGTTGGTTGCATGTGCATGGCCATAGGGAGGACCCCAGGCTGCCCATTATCCCAGAGATTTTGTTCAATGCAGCCTTTAAGCTGGCCTTCTTCAGAGTCTTTAGGATTAGCAGGATAGTGGCAAAATACAGATGGGCCTGAGACAGCAAGTCATAGCCTGCAGGGATGTTGACTCTCAAGGACAATTGCCTAGGATTCTCACCTGCAGTTCCAAGACATGTTCTAGTCCTATGTTTGCAAGCTGAACTAATAGGACCATTTCATATTCAGGTTTATTTGATTGTCTGTTCTGTTCATCTGGTAACAGGGAGGCTTCATAACTTAATTTGGATAGTGGGCCACAGCATAGTCTACTGAGCGGGAAAGGCGGCTGCCCGCTTCCACTGGGGTACGCAGCTAGGACTTAGCACAGCAGCCAAGGTTGCCTTGAGGGCCAGAAGCTGTATGCGGTGGGAACAACTTATGCTAATGCCACTACTCCACATGGCCTCTGTGGGACGACAACCTAATTTATTAGTGGTTCACCTTGAGGAAAATAATCTGACAAAATTGATGGGATTAGAATAAATTATGAAGATAAAGTTACTAGGGGCGCTTTTAGACGAGACACTTTTAATGTGGTTTTGTAAATGTGCATTTAAATAATGCACATTTTTTAAAACCGGTTTTGAGCATCTTTGATGATCTGGGGGTGCCAAAACTGGTTTTTAAAAATGCGCATTATTAAAAAACCACATTCAAAATGGCTTGGGCTTTTACATGTTCATGGCAAATATACATTTAAAACGGTTTAGGTGTTTAAACGAGCATTAAAACAAGCGCATTTTTTAACAATCATGCGTAAATGTGTCTCGTCTAAAAGTGCCCTAGGTGGATGCACTTAAGCTCCTACCCTGCACAAGGTTCATCTGGACTCACATGCTAGAGGATATAGTCTAGTGCAATGCAGTCTCCCCGGTAAAATAGACAGGGTTAGGAAGACGATCAGTAGGGAGGTAGAGTAGTTAATCTTGTACCACAGGATTGCATAAACCATAGTGAAATTTGCTTTTCATGATCCGATATCTTTTTAGACTAGATGGTGTTCATCTCTCCAAAAAAGGAGTCCAGTTGTAACTCACGGTACTAAAGGAAAAATTAGTACAGGCATAAATGAGTCAGGGATGGGGTGTGAAACCAGCCAAGCATGAGCTGGCAGTTTGCTGTGGCTGGGGTCCAGCGAGTTATTTAATATTTTTTGAGAGTTAACAGTTGTTACGTCATCTCCTTACAAGATGGGGCCATGGGTGAAACTAGAGCAGGGGCAGGGGCTCCCCAGGCCCAAGAGGGAGGGTTGAGCACTGAACTCAAGGACAGGGGCCATCCTGGGTGGGCCATCACCTCCTATCCTGATTCTGGTCACTAGAGGATAATATGCCTCCCCAACTAGCCTGGCAGCTGGGGTGAGAGTGGCCTAGCACATAGTTATTAAGTAACGGCAGTATGTGAGTGTACATCGGGCTGCCCTTAAAATGCTGAAGTTCATAGACTGGACTTGGGAGGTGGAACGTCCCCTCCCCTGACTGTTAATCGTATTTGAATAGAGAGCACGGCCTTTAAATCCAACGCCTGTGCGTTCTTGTGCTCTTCCAGAGTGCGGGGACAATTAGCTTTTACTCAGGCAAACAGTTTCAAACTGTGTGGCTCTTATGATTTCATACATTCTGCTCAGAATTACCATTGACTAACTTCCTTGGTATTGTCCCCAGTTTTTAAACTTGAGTTTGTTACAGTTTTGTTAAGTGTCAGTAAATGGAAAGATGGTGCTTTTTTTTGTTTAGAATGAAAGCACGGAGTTGCCTGAAACTGTCTTACAGTGGAAGCTTTTATTCTACTGTGTGAAGTGGTGAAAAATGTGACAGGTTACCATCTTTTGAAAACAATGATGATAGCTTGGGACTGATCCTTGTCTAAAGTGAAAGTAAGCAACTGCTGTACTGTAATGGTTTTTGGAACTAAAGCTGAAAGGGGGAGAGAGAGAAGAAAGAACACATGCTATAGATCCTTTTGGCTGGCAGCAACAAAATGCTCCTGCATAGGTCAGCCAACTCCTGAATACATCGCTTTCTTGTTAATTGCAGCTTTCAAGCAGCTCTGTGACTAGAGAGTACTAATCCTCAAATGACCTTTGCTTTGGCTCAAATACCACAATGTAAGTTAAAGGTGTAGTTGAAGATGGTTTGTGAACAAAATTATAAAAGCAAGATAGAATATTTTCCTAGTTCAATCTTTTAGACCTGATTTTGTTTAAAGGAACTTCCACAACAACAAAATTTTTGGAGCTGCATTTGTTCACACTAATGTTGTGAATAATTTATTTATTTTTTTATATTTATATTCCACCCTTTCCCAAAGGCTTAGGAAAACTTACAAAAATGTATAAAATAAATTGAAAACATTTAAATACAATCCCTCTCCAAGACCCAACCCTCTCCCACCCTCCAACAACCTCTCACCTAATCCCTATCCCTATCCCTCAACCCAACCTCCCCCCTCCCCCACATTCAGTCCTTGCTGCCAAAAGCCCAACAGAACAAAATGGTCTTAAATTGCCTCTGGAAGGCCACCAGGCTTGAATACAGGCAGTCCTCCTGGGGAAGGGAGTTCCATAACAAAGATGTGACGACCGACGCATTGCGGTGTCCCCCGGTAAAAACAGATAGGGTTAGGAAGAAGATCAATAGGGAGGTTCAACATGTATATGCAGCTGCTGGCCGAGGTCATTCGGAGGTTTGGGTTGCGGTGCCATGAGTATACTGATGACACTCAGCTCTATCTCTCCTTTTCATACGACTCAGGTCCGCAGTCTCAGTGCTTATGCTTACCTGTTGCTTGGCTGCGGTGGGGAACTGGATGACAAGTTGACTGAAGCTGAATGCTAACAAGACTGAGGGGCTGATGGTTAACAGGTCTTGTGCCCTGGAGGGGATCGGGACTCTTCTTATTGATTGGGTTCACTCCCCTGTGGTTGATCAGGTTCGCAGCCTTGCAGTGTTTCTGGATCCTTTGCTGCACCTGCATTGCCAGGTTGCAGCGCTGACCAGGAGCGCATTTCACCAACTCCATCTGATGAGGAGGCTGCAGCCTTTTTTTATGGACTCTGATCTGGCCATTGTTGTCCGTGCTTTCATCACCTCGAGGTTAGACGTAATGCGCGCTACATGGAGCTGCCCTTGGTGATGGTTTGGGGGCTGCAGCTGGTGCAGGATGTGGCAGCTCACCTCCTTACAGGGAGGCGTTGCTGTGAGCACATAACACCAGTGCTTCGTTTGCTGCACTGGCTGCTGATAGTCTTCTTGGCGCAATTCAAGGTGCTGGTGATTACTTTTAAAGCCCTAAATGGCCTAGGCTCCATCTATCTGAGGGATCGCCTGACTCCCCGTGTCCTATTGCGGGCTCTGTGGTCGGCTGGGGGCATCTTCCTGGAGACTCTGGTTTTTCACCGGGTCTTGACTATGAGGAGGGCATTCTTGGTCCACACCAACAAACAGCCCCCCAGGCAGGTGGCCAGCTGCCCAGACCTCCCCGAGACAAACCACCCACAAGTGCTCGCAGCAAGCACCCACCCCCTCCCAACTCCGTTGCCAAGACCTGGCATGGTAGGTGACCGCCCCCCTCTCGTGGTACTAACTGGCTGTGTCTGTGGGGGGCAGGCATGCAGGTCTGGAGGCTGATCACCTTCTTTGGCATCCTTTGGACAGGTCAGCCAGGTAAGATTTAAGCTGCCTATACACCGGTGCAGCTGCTTAGGAGGTGGGGGCAGTGTATGTGTCCAGGTTGGCTGCTAGTGACTGGCTGGCTCCCTGCTGGAGATGTGTAGGTGTGGCTGGAGAAAAGCCAGGGGTGGGCTCAAAAGGCCAGGGAAAGTCAGGAAAGCCAGGGGGAGCAGAGGCGAAGCCTGGTGCAGCAGCCAAAAGCTGGGGTGTGTGGCAACAGCTGTCCAGAGGGGGAAGAACCCCCCCCTGAAATATCCTCGGGGGACCCGAGCTCCTCAGTCCCCATGTAGATTACGTGAAATGATTTTGCTTGAGTTTGTTGGAGAGGGGGCAGTATGTGTGGATTTTTTTACATTAGATTGTTTTGTATTTTTTATATTTAAAATGTTGTGAGCCGCCCCGAGCTGCTGTAGCAGGAGGAGGCAGCTAATAAGTCTAAGGAAATAAATAAAATAAATAATGTGGACATTTTCATTTTGTAGTTTTCTTAGGGGACTCTCTAGTCTGTGCTGCCCTCACCTGGGTTATAAGACTACAAAAAAATATCTTCCAGCCTCAGGAAATGATGAAGAATCCTGTTACTCTCTGCCAAGAATAGTCTTTAAGGGGAGGCTCACAGGGAGCCCCTTTTAGCTTTGTTTACTTTGCTCCCCCACCTTCCTACAGGAAACAGTCTTTATGCACATGATTTTATCACCTCCACATCTTCTGCAGACTTCTTCCCTGATACCCAATGGAGGTTTACAGTCTGGTAAATAAAGAACGACACCTGAAAGGCACTCAAAATCCATTTATCCTCAAACCCAGAGGAACTTTCTGACTCTATCCCCACTGCCCCATAGAGAATCCATCCCCCATTCCCCCCACATTGCACATCCCTGCAGTACCTGCTTCAGGAGGAAAAAAATCCCAAGTTTTTTGTTGTTTTTTAAAGCAGCACTTACTTCTTACACCCTGGTGCTGGTAAGCTGGGGCTCAGCAAGAAGCAGCCATCTTCAAGGGAGAAACCTTGTGTGTGTGGCGGGGGGGAGTGTAACACTCTCTGATGGAGTAGAGGCGCTCATGTGGGGCAGGCATTGGAGCAGTGACTTGCAAGCAAGCCATTCAGTTCAGCACTCACTGCTCTACTTGTCTCTGTAGTGTCTGTCTCCTACCCTTGAGGGCAGCCCAGCCCCACCCAGGCCAGCAGCCCCTCTCCTCTCCTCTCCTCTCTTCTCCTCTGAGGCAGTCTGCTGAACCACCCCAGGCGCAGTGAGCCCCCAGGGGAGGGGAGCAGCAGCTGCTGCAGCAGGAAGAACAGAGCAACAGAGAAAGGCTGTATGCAGAGAGCAGATTGCTGGCCGCCCACACTAGTGCTGAAGCCTGAATTACTGACCAACTCACCAGTGCACACCCACTCCTTGCTGCCTGAGTGGTTGCCTGAGGCCACGCAATCACTCCCACCAGGAAGTCATTTCTGAAGGCTTCCTGCTGTGCAGCAGCAGCGGCTGTGCAGTGGAGCAGCCTGCAGGAGCAGCTTGGAGTATTGGACTTGGAGTTTGTTGCTCACACTGAGGTTGGGGAGCTGCTCATGGCAGCCCAGGCTTTTTAAATGGCTTTTATATTGCCGGTAAAAGCCAACCACCGGCCTCGGGGTGGAAATGCTGGCACTGTTGGTGAAAAACTGGCCAGGGGGCAACCTGATTCTGTGGATGTCTGCAGACTTCCACATGTGGCTATGTAACAAGAAAGTAAGTATTTCTGGTACTATCATAGGTGTATGCCAACCCAATAGATATTGTAAGTTCACTGAGGAAAGACGGTCTCTCACTGTGTGTTTCTATACAGTGTCTGTCTCAAAGGATCTCAGTAAGGTACAGAACCTGCATCTGAAATCTAGATTAAAACCCCCAAACATTCATAATAAACACTGAAACATAAACATTCATTCCCAACTTACTGAAACCAAGCCAAGAACAGATACCTGTGCTCTCGCATCCCCATGAATGTTGCATCCCTTGTCTCTCCCTCTGTTCCCCCTTCCCTGTCTCACCTCCCTCTGTCTTTAGAATGTAAGCTCTCAGGCAGGGACCGTGTCTATTTTCTTCTTTGTAAATTGCTGGGTACATCGCTAGGGCTGTATAAATACTTATAATAAAATAATAATAATAATTAATAACAATAATAATTAATAAACAATATACAAAATTACCAACACCCATTCCTCCACAAGAACCCAGTACCTGAGCATACTTGTATACCTTGCTAAGTCTACATACAAATTCCTTGGCTCAAAGGTCAACACAATACTGCCAAATCCTTGGAATATTATCCTCTTCAAGAATCAAAGATCTAAATATATTTCACCTTGGCACCAGACCTAAAGTAAAAGGGAGAAAATGGGTACACTTTACAGGGACCCAGCAGATGTATGCATACACTAGGCAAAAATGATGGCTAAATACTATAGTAGATTTAATTTATTTATTTATTTATTCAAATTTCTATGCCACCCTTCCCAAAAGGCTTTCCATAACCATGAGTATGTTTGCACCTAAGTACCCATGTGGTATACAGATCTCACAAGATCTCTTGGAATTTGCTAGTGCTGGTCAGAAGTGGTGTTAGGACAGGAGCAATGCTCTGAACAGTGATCTGGTCCTCGGGGTGCTTAGAAGGGCTGAGACTTGAGATCCCAGGGACAGGGTACAGTGAGCCTAGAGGGACTAATTTTCAGTGAAGTGTGCATAGCCCAGAGATTGTGGCAGAAATTGAAAGACGTTTCAGCAAGCTAACATTCATCAAAAGCTTCAGATGATCTATTATGACACAGGAATGCTTTAGTCATCCTGCTTGTTTTGTCTAATGAGTAGGAACATGGAAGAAGAAATTGCATTAGTGACGTCATTTGTGAATTTTGCAATGAAAAAGACCAGAAGACCAAGTGATAAGGCCTATCTATGCCATTCCAGAAATCAAATGTTATGTTTACTTTTATTAATTAATGCATCTGTGTAGGCTGGAACTTGGTGTGGAAAGCAAGGTATTTTATGTATTTGCTGTGGGCCCAATGATATATTACTTGGGGCTGGTTTTCCACATCTCAACTATTATTTGGGTAGTGAAAGATCACATGACAATGCATACGAATATTTATTCAACCAGGCACTAACCCAAGTACACTTTTAAAACATGATGAAGCATCATATGCCCTTAGAAACACCGAGCTACTACCATCTTTAGATTGTAAGCTCTCGGGCAGGGACCGTGTCTATCTTATTCTCTGTAAAGTGCCAGGTACATCGCTGGCACTATATAAAAGCTAATAATAATAATAATAATAAATTAATAATAATTCAAGCAGATCCTGGCATGTGGCTGTCGAAAGACAGCAAAGAATAACTTCAGTAAATACGAATGGAAATAGCATCTCCCTGACTAAGTTAGGGATTGATCTTGGTTGTGGTTTTGAGGACACCCAGACTTATGTCTTAGGTGACTTCAAGATACACACTAAGGCTGGTTCTTTAGGGCTAGAGTGAGACCTCATGGCTTAATTGACAACCATGGGCCTATTCTAAATAATAACTGGCTCAATGTATGAGGCAGGGCTTAATCTTCGCCACTGACTTGGAAATGGGGGTCCAATTACTGGTGGTGTCTTAAAGGATAGATCATTACCATCTGAAGGTCTGTATCCCTGCCCTCCTATGCCCCCATCACAGTGGAGGGATCAGTTAGGTTGGTCCACCCCCAGATACTCATGGAGCCAATAAGATTAGAACTCTCTGGGTGTCAGGCATAAGCACCTTCCCACTCCCACCTCCTTTTCATCCCCATTCTCTGCCTGACATTTAAAGGTGTGGCCCCTTTAAGAACGCTGCAGAGAGCAGACACAATAAAGGAAACAATTCACAGCTGGTTGCAGGAGCAGTAGCTTATTTAAGCCCGAGGAAACCTACAGTTTACTGCTGGTGATTGAGCTCTTGCTCAGAGTGTAGACTGGTCTCTGATCTTTTTGTTCTGTGAGCCTGCAGTTCTCTAGTTCTCAGTTAAGTATCTAGTGCTTTTGCGTGTTTTTTGTTTGCTCTGTCTTTATTTCCCTGTTAAGGCTACTGTGTCTGCTCCCCTATCCCTGCTGCTGGAGTTTCCTTCTCCACTTGACCAGGGTTTGCACTCTCCCCAGTGATGAGGACTGGCTCTGCCTGAATCAAACTGCTGTTGTCCAATGGTCCGGAGGGAAATCTTTCACCATAGGGGTGCCTTAAGGGGGAAAAGTGCAGTCCTTTAAGGTTGTGGCGTCCAGTTACCCCTCCATACCCTGACACTGGGGGATATACCCACTGATCTTGACAACTGCTTTGTTGATAGCCTGGTTCATTTGTGGACTAGCATGTTGACCTTGATGTGGTGGCACCAGGTGTCATTCCCACCTCTGAGACATCACAGGTCCTCCTGGTATATGAGGGATCTGAGGTAGTTTAAGTGGGAAGGAAGGCAGTTACAGTGCAAATGGTGTTCAACTTGTACTGAAGCCAACTGATTGCAACATAGATATTTTTAAAAGGACTATGATGTGGTTGTGGGGACAGCAAAGAAAACTTTCTTCTCTGCCACCATTGCATCTGCAAAGTGCCATCCAGCAGAGCTGTTTCAGGTGGTAAACAGCCTGGAGCTAGAACCATCTGATGCCTGCACTGATGAGTTTGCCATCTACTTTGCAGACAAAGTTACTTGTATTCAGCATGTCTTGGGAACCACTATTTTGAATGCATAGCCAGAGTTTGGCATTGGGAAGGCTCATTCTTGTCTTTGTAGTCTGGATCAGTTTCAGTTGGTGTCATCCACCGATGTGCAGGGTATGCTTGGAGGATTATGAACATCCAGTTTGAATTTGGTCCATGCCTATTCTGGCTAGTGAAAGCCAGCCATGAGACATTGGGGCCATGGCTGGCTTGGGTTGTAAACACCTTTCTGTGGGAGAGCAGGTTGCCAGATGGCCTCAAAAACACAGTTGTTTGACCTCTGAATAAAAAACCTGATCTGCACCTGCGGATTGACAGGGGGAAATGTATCTTGTAGCTCTTATTATGTGTTTCATCAGCCTTTGAAACAGTTGACCATGAGGCACTGATGACATGACTATGGGACTTGGCAGGGATTCTTGGGACTACTGTGTGGTTTTATCCATTGCTGTTAGGGAGGTCCAGAGGGTTATTTTTTTAAAATTTATTTTTAAAATGTGCTTCAATTTCTAGGCTGCCCCCTCCTGCTTCTGCAGCTTGGGGCAGCGTACAACGTAATAAAAACATACAGTTATAAAACAGCATCAATAAAAACAGAATCTAAATAACAACAATATAAAATTACAAATAAAATACATCATGGTGGAGTTAAAAGACCCTCCCACCCCACTTCCGAACCCTCCACCCATCACCTGTCTCTTCTCACCAAAAGCCCAGCGAAACAGCCAGGTCTCACATTGTCTGCGGAAAGAGGAAAGGTTCACCCATCATGATGGGCGATTGCTCTTTGTCCCCTCGGGACTTCACATATGGAGATGTGCAGAGTTCCACCTTGTTTCCCTTCATGTTCAATATGTATCAGAGGCTGCTGGGTGAGATCATGCATAGATTTGAAGTGAGGTGTCATCAATATTGTCCCCCCCCCCGCCCTTTCTTCCTGTAGCATCAAAGCTATCTGCAGCTGGAGGTGGGACTGTTCGGGCATTCTGAGACCTGGGTACTATATTGTATATTGGGTACCTTGCTGATGGGGCCTGTGTGCATGCTCAGGGTCCAGCTGATCACCATTTTTGGGGTCAGGAAGGAATTTTTTCTCTGGGCAGATTGGCAGTTGACTGAGGAGTTTTTGCCTTCCCCTGGCATGGTTGTGAGTCTCCTGTTTGGGACATCTGGAACTTTTTTTCCCTAAAAATATTTCCTGTTGTTTCAGGCATCAGTATGCTCTCATTGGTCCCAGTCTCTACTTGTAGCTATTGGTGGGATTTCTCTGTGTGGATGGCTGGGGTGTGGCAGGTCCTGCAGTAGTGTAGGGGGCTGGACTAGATGATCCTTGAGGTACCTTCCAGCCTTGGGACTCAATGGGTGATTTCAGACGTTATGTTTTCAGCATTTACCACAGTCAAACGCGGGTGGTGGTGAAAGAGCCGTGCACGTCTGTTGGCCCGCATCCATATGTTCACAACAGTCAGACGTGGCCCGGGGTAAAGCTAACCACGCTTCGTGAGGGTGGGGCGGGAGGAAGTCCAGAAATTTGGTGAATGCTCACCATGGCAGGGGTGAATGAAAAGTAACTTCTGAACGGAAACCCCCGGCCGCGGTGGAAGGAAATGACCATGGGCCATGGTGACGGCATTCAGCGCGGGACCTCAGCCCCCTGCATGGGGGGGGTCTGTTGGTGCTGGTGGCGAGGGGGTGGGTGACCAGGTGCCGCAGCGCTTCCCCAGTAGCGGCTGTGGTGCCGCATTGGGGGCCGCTGTGTCTCCCTGTGCATGCTCTTGCTAACGTTCCTATCCATCTAGCAGGTGTGTATGCATGGGACTGTCCGTCCTTGAATGCCGGCAGCTGTGCGCTGCCCACTCCCTTTGCCTCCCTCCACAGCGATCCCATTGTTCCCGTCCTGCCGTTATCT
>QEPC01008849.1:1137211-1147928 GCA_003113815.1 Sphenodon punctatus
ATATATATATATATATATATATTTATATATATTTTATTGTTGAAAGTTGTTTGTGAGCTGCCCCGAGCTGTTGATGGCAGGAGGGCGTGGGCTAGAAATACGACAAAGTAAATAAATAAATTATGGATTTTATTGTGAATTTTGTTGTTGGTTTTATGTTTTTACCTTTGTAATCCTCCCTGAGCTGCTGCTGGGAGGAGGGGGATGGGTTTTAAATATTGTAAATAAATAAATACAGTATGTAAAAATCCTGGATTCCTTCTAAGGGTTCTTCAGACTAGGACACAACACAGAAATAAGCAGCCCTTCTGATAATGGGTGCTGGGATGCCATGATATTCAGAAAGGCACATGGGAAAGCAGCTTACCTACTCCCTGACAGCAAGTGTATTTCTGCCAGCTCCCTTGCTTTTGGTGCTGACTGATTGTCATCATGTTAGTGTATGGCGAGCACACCTCAGTACTTCTATTTGTTCTCTCCTCTACTTTTGACACAAACCCCACAAAATACTACTATTGTGCCTTCTTGGTGTAGTGGGTATAGATGGAAGCAGCATTATGAAGGCTTTGATCCTCTCCCTCAAGTAGGACTCACAATGTAGGTCTGAGCAACTGCTCCGCCTCCCCAGAGTGAAACTTAGTGATCCTTTCTTTCCAAAGTATCTTTGATATCTACCTTGCAGACGTGATGAGATGACATGGACTCTATTGCCAACAAAATACCAGTGAGACAGAGCTGTATATCTATTTTAACCCTGCTCCATTGTCATGATTCAAAACTGTTTTTAGTGTTTGGGGTGTATTTTCTAACCCAAGATCATTGTTATGACTTAGGGTCTAAATGTTATCCCATTCAAATATCCTTGTTTGTGGTAAAAGTAGTAAGTGTGTTTCACAATATCCACACACTCCATGCCCTGCAAACACACCATTACATATTTGAGGCGGTTGGCATCATGGTGCCAGTCCCCATGGCTGGGCTTCTGCCTACCCTTCCACATGCACTGTAGAACAGATAGCCACCCTGCAAGGTCTCTTACATGCAGGCAAAACCTCTGGGAAATTGATCAAACACGCCTTGCCCCTTTTCCTGGGAGTTTGGCACCATGGTGTCAGTCCCCATGTGTGTGACTGGGGGGAGTTAGCAATTTGTGAAAATAGAGACACTGGCTGCAATCCCATGCTCTGCGGATCCCCGCGCAGTAGCACGTGCACTTGGTTTGCGCGCGGCACAGTATACCGGCAATCTGGATATGCACAGCACCCACGTTGTTGCATGTGTGCGCAGCTCCACGCTGAATCTACAGAGCATGGGATCAGGGCCACTTTGTCTCTGTGGCCTGCCACTCCCTAGGGCTTGTCTCTCTGGGTAGCCTCTCCCTAAAAGCCATTAAGAGTGCTTGAAGAACAGCAATGTTTGTTTGAGCCATAAACCAAGATATATTTACATGTGCCTTGGGGCACTTTTCTATGCAAAAACATATGGGGTGTATTTTCTACCCCTATGCTTAGCACTGCCTGGGGTAGAAAATGTACCCTATGGGAAAATCAATGCATTTCTGGGCTAATTTTTTGTCGAAGGAGTTTTTTGCTTACAGAATAAAAACGGTAGTTAGTAGGAGGGTGTACTTTGGAGACATTGTTCACCGATGTGCCTGTGACAATGTCCTAGAAGGGTAAAGTCGTAGAACCACAAATTTTTCATTTTTTCACAAAAAATAGGTTATTTTCAGACGTAACGGGGCCTGTATTGGACCCGTCACGGAAACACCCATTGATTCCCCCGCCGGGATCAAACCGGCACGTCCAACAGATGTGCCGGCTGATTCCAGCAGGGAATCTGGGGGGGGGGGAGGGACTGCACGGCGCAACGTGCGGCCACACAGCCCCACGCTCCCCCGGCTGCCCGCCCTCCGGGAGACGGGCGGGCGCCGTGGCCAATGCAGCCACAGTGCCTGCCTGCCCCCCAGGGCATTGACCATGGCCCGGAATCAGCGGTGCTGATTCCAGGCTGTGGTCCGGGGACAGACAAGACGATCCCCTGATCATGGGCGGGAATCACATTGAACACACAAACTGAGATGGTCTGGGCAAGACCTCCGTTTGCGTGTTCAATGTGATTTCCCCCCCCCCCATGATTCACGGGGGTGAACATCTGGCGGGCTGCTTCCGTTCACCCCAACAGACGTTAGAGACCACAATCACCATGTGGGAATTCCCCGTGGTTGAGCGTGAGCTCGTAATGTCTGAAAATACCCATACACATGTGGGGTAGTAAAGATACCCCATGTGATTGAGAAGGGTTAATTTTCCACATAGGCAACCATCTCCAAACCCCAAACTAAAAAGTCTGCGGCTTTGCATTCAGTCTCCATTCTGCCACAGGGATATTTTGCTTATGTTGAATTGTTGCTTTATTGTGTAATTTTATTTGATAAATATCAAGGTAAATCTAGGTACCTTTAGTCAGACATGTTCTCACAAATGATTGCAAGATTTTGGAAGGCTGCTGGTGTGCATGGCAAAATGATAGCAGGAAAGCTCAAAGGTGAAATGGTTCCAGGTTAACCCAATATTAATTTTTAAAAAGTCAGCGCTGAATTACCTGCACGACCACCTGCAGATCCTTCTCCCGTTAATTGTACCCGTGGATTCACACCATCTCTTGACTTTGGTCCGTTCATTTTTCACTGAGACTTTTGCAACTTTTATAATTTCATATTGTCTCAACAGAAGACCCTGGGTGTCTCAGGCTATGTAGAGACAGCAGTGCATTGGAATTCCACATCTTCTGTTTATTCCATGAATAAACTTTGAAATAATTCATTATCTGTTTTATGGCAATGGTATGCTTCATCATAATCTACTATATAGCTCAAAGTTCAGGAGACTAACGTAGAGTAGCAGATGTTTACATGCAATATATTGCACACTTTTGAATGTCCTGTCATAAGCCTTCAGTCATCTAAAAAAAATCCAGCCAAAAAAAAAAAAGACTTTTGCCTCATGTGTCTTGTGTGAAATAGCTTTTAGTGCACTAATTTGAAATGATTTGATGTGATGGACAGCAGTTTATCAAAACAAAATCTCATTAAAGTCTGTATGCAGTTTGCCCTGAGTCTCCTTTGTATAATAAGATAGTGAAGTTTTCTCTGACTAGTTAGTAACTGGTGGTAACCTGCAGTGTGTGTGTGTAGTGTACATCTATGGGTGATGAATAAAACCATTGTTATCATTCTTAAATGTTGGCACCACTGCTGTGCTAATAACATCTGAAAGATTCTGCTTTATCAGCAACATTGACATGTAATCAGCTGTTTTGTGAAGGAAAGCTCAGAATAGCTGCTGAAGGGATCTATGGAAGCTTCATGCAAAAAGACATTGCTGCATTTATGATACTATTTTTGTTGAGTAAGGATGATGTGATTGATGTTTTTGCTTTTTAAGTATACAATGCAATTAAGAATAATAATTTTCCCCACACATACCTCAAAGCCATCGAAGCATAAATGCGAATGACCAGGTCTTTAAATTTAGTTTATTTTCTGCAATGTTTGCAGTTTAAGGGTATGAATGTATGTCTAAGTTTACTGGGCAGCCTGTCATGTGATTTCAAATATCATTGCAATATCACAAATGTCATTGCAATAAGCACAGAACTGTGTTTGCTGTTACTGACTTTGAAACATTGGTTGCTTTTAGACGGCCAGCTGCAGTGGTGCTGGGCATGCTGGGTTGCTTCACCCCCGAGTTGGCTGGTCCATTTAAAAGCGCCGATGTTTGTTTTGGTGTCTGGTAAAAGTAAATACATTCCAAACAGATTCCTAGTTGTACACCTTACTTGGAATCCAGGGGTTCAGATTGTCTGTTCTTTAGCTCCGTAAAAGAGCTAAGATACTTGATCAGACTTCTCATTGTGTTATTTTTTGCTGGTTCACGAAATAAAGAAACCATGATGGACTAGGGGTCCAGATTGTCTGCTCTGGTAAGGTGTAAAGATATTTAAGCTGGTCTTTTAGCAAGGGTCCTACTTGGATTCCAGGGGCTTAGATCATCTGCCTTTAGAGTTAAGATATTTGATGAATGGGCAAGATTTATTGTTATGCTATATCTGAAGTTTTTATTGTTTGTAAAGATATATCATGATTTAAGTTTGCTGATGTAATACATGATTGCTGATTATGAGGCTTGATGTCTAGAGTGCGGGATACAAATTAAAAATGAAATGAAAAAAAATGAAATGAAAAATTATTTATTTGGCTTTGGCCATCAATAAATTACTACTACTACTATCTTTTTTTTAATCTGCTGAAATGCAGTGTAAATATTCCTGGAGTGATCCTTCATGACTGCTATAGAGTTCCCTATAGACAAAAATCTAAATAAATTAATAATAAATATATAAGAAATGCTAGTGAACACTGTCTCTTTGTAATTTGTATACGTGCCTTCCTTCACATACTTTCTGTTTACTATTTATTTTCCTAAAAATATATAGTAAAAATATTTATACATTCTGCATGCATTTGTATTAACTTTTGAAGGAATTTATCTTATTTATTTAGAGCTAAATTTGATGGAAACTTTTGCATATTGATTGAGTTGGTGTACAATATTTGTCCGTTATCTGCTGGTATAAGGATCCTAGACTTAAGTAACTAATAAACTGAGAGAGCACATGCTTATACACTTTTCTTATTGACCTTTGTAACTCTTTCCCTTAATACGAAAAGGTGTTCATTCTTGTAAACTTACAGGCAGCAAAAAGTTTGTTTCAGATGTAGTTTACTGTCCCTTGCATCATTTCAAAACAAATTTGCTCCTTGAGAATATGTAGTGTAATTCACTCCAGCTCAGGGAGCCAACACAGGGCCTATGTACCACTTAGACCTACACTTGTGTTCAAAGTCCATGTGGTCCTCTTCGCAAACTTACATAAATCATAGCTCTTATGTGAATAGCTGAAAGCCAAGTTACAAAGCAGAAAGATGATTGGTACAATATAAATTGATTTGCACTGTGAACATTTAAAAGAAGCATTTGACATAAGGAGTGAAATCAAAGGAACAACTCTTTTAAATTACTATTTTCCATGCAGTTTCTTTGAAATACATTTAGAAAACTAAATCAAAATAGAGTAAAAAAATTAATTTAGGTTCTGAGCCTGTGCCATTGTAGTCATCAATGATATTTTGTCATTGAGTTCAATGAGAGCAGGATTGAGGCCTCAAAGAAGACCTTTGGAAATAAATTACAGGGCCAGAATGCAGCATAATCTCACAACGTATACTCTAATTAGAATTTGATATATCTTTTTGTTTCTCTAGGCTTTTGAAACTGCAGATGGCTACCTTGTGGTGGGAGCTGGAAATGATAAACAGTTTATCACTGTATGCAAGGTAATGATATCTTGAAAACTAAACTCTGAAATGCTTCAAGTGTAAAAGACACATAATTTTGTGGAAAGATTTATTATTCTAAAGTTAGCATGTTCCCTATCTAGTTCATGTGCTCTCTCTCTGCCATATGCATGTTGCTGCTGCTGCTGCCACATACCCACGCTTGTTGTTTCCACTGTACAGACACAGACATGAACTTGCACTGCTGTCTGTTCACACTTGCAGGCAGGGCCAGCCTTAGAATTTGTGGAGCTCAGGGTGAAGATAAAATTCAGGTTCCCTGGTGGCCCCTCCCTCTTCCCTATGGCCCTGTTCCCTTAGGGACACTCTCCACAGGGCCTGAGAGCTGGTTGTGTTCGGAGCCCCATTGGGAGGGAGTAGGGATGCAGCACCCTGTCCTGGTGAGAACAGAAGCCCTATTGGGCCCATGGAAGTAGAGAAAATAGCTGGGCTTAGTGCAGTCACCTCAGGTTGCCCTGTGGTAAGCCAGGGTCTGTTTGCTGGTGCTACTCTCTCCCCATTATGTACATGCTTGCTGCCGCTGCCGCCCACATCCACACACTTGCTGCTGCTTCCACATACACAAACCTGCAGTTGTTTCTTGAAATGGCAGTGGCAAGCAACAGTGTGCCCCATAAATGAAGCCCCTTGCCTACTTCAAACAGAGGCCC
The DNA here is from genome assembly GCA_003113815.1 of Sphenodon punctatus. Classification (NCBI taxonomy): domain Eukaryota; kingdom Metazoa; phylum Chordata; class Lepidosauria; order Sphenodontia; family Sphenodontidae; genus Sphenodon; species Sphenodon punctatus. The sequence continues at coordinate 1,143,281 of QEPC01008849.1, forward strand.
TCTCAGCCCTTAAGATACCCTTCCTAACCCAGTTTACTGTATGGCCCGTAAGTTCTCTTCCCATTCCCATAAATAGATCCTGTCAGGGCAAATTTTACTTCGGTCAGTAATCTCAGTCTGACAGTTAATTCAGCCAATCACAAATTAATGGATTTGTGATAAAAACATACTCTAATGGCTAAATAAAAGAATGATCAATAGAATCTCGTCAAGCCGGCATAATGTCATAGGTATACTTTAAAATGACACAACATGCAGTCTTCAAAGTGTATGTTGAGGTTCATGCCTTACAATTTCCAGATAATCATGGTGTAATAAACAAAATAACACAGACATAATGGTGCAAGAAGATGGGAAGAATTACATTTAAAAAAAAAACAACAACCCACTGCTACAGCTTGCATTTGCCTGTGGCATATGCCATAGCTATGTGGGCAGCACTCCTTGGAGTGGAGTCATCTAATACATGCTGGCACATGTTTGTGGATTATTTTGTGGATAAAATCACTCGTATTTACCAGGACTTCGACGCTGCACTTATCACACTAGGGAAACTCGAGGTATGGAAGCTCCGCCTTGTCTGATTTCATAGGATCAATTTCAGTTGGTGACACCCCCCGATGCAGTGGATGTTCCTGGGGCTGTCAGGGCCACCTCTTGTGAATTGGTTCCATTCCCATCCTGGCTGGTTAAGGCCTGCCGGGAGACAATGGGGCCGTTGCTGGCTGGGGTGGTCAATGCCTCAGAGTGCTGGGCTGTTGCAAGGAGGCGATGGTGTGGCCTCTGTTCAAGAAACTATAATTGGATGTTGACTCCCTGTCCAGCTATCAGCCTGTCTCTAGCCTTCCCTTTTTAGGGGAGGTTATTGAATAGGTAGTGGCTTGGCAGCTGCAGGGGCATCTTGATCGCATTGGTTTTCTTGATTCCTCTCAGTCTGGCTTCCATCTGAGACATGGCACTGAGATTGTGCTTGTGGCTTTGGTAGATGACCTGCACCGAGAATTGGATTGGGGTTGCTCGACCCTGTTGATTTTGTTAGATCTGTCAGCTGCGTTTGATACCATTGATCATGAGATGTTGGTGACGTGCTTGCAGGACTGTGCAGGGGTGGGCGGGACGGTTCTTGAATGGTTCTGCTCTTTCCTGACCAGAAGAATCCAGTGGGTGGTGCTCGAGGATTGTTTTTCATCATACTGAGACCTCTATTGTGGAGTCCCGCAGGATTCTGTTTTGTCCCCTCTCCTGTTCAACGTGTACATTTAGCTGCTCAGTGGGGTGATTAGGGGGTTCGGTGTGCAGTGTCATCAATATGCTGATGATACCCAACTGCACCTCTCTTTTTCAGCAGACCCAGACCCGGCAGTCTCAGTGCTTACTCGGTGCTTGACGACTGTGCGGGACTGGATGAGGGCTAATTGACTGAAGCTGAATCCTGACAAGACGGAGGTGATGTTAGTGGGTAAGGTGATGGAGATGACGACTCCTATTATTGATGCCCTCCATTAGTCTCCCTGGTACAAAGTCTGGGGGTGCTCCTCATCTCATCCTGCAATGGCTTCAGCCGTATATTTCAGACTCTGACCTGGCCAATGTCATCCATGCTTTCATCACCTCTAGATTGGACTATTGTAATGCACTCTACGTGGGGCTACCCATGGTGATGGCTCGGAAATTGCAGTCCTGGTGGGACTGGGCCGCCGGGAGCATATTACACCGGTGCTCCGTTCTCTGCACTGGCTGCTGGTAGTTTTCCAGGCTCAATTCAAGGTGTTGGTCTTGGTCGATTAAAGCCCTAAACAGCCTAGGCCCTACCTATCTGTGGGACCGCCTCACCCCTGGGTTCTGGATCGGCTCATGCGGTTGTCCGATGGTGCCCTGCTCGAGGTCCCTCAAGTTTTTTTGGGGGCCACACAGGGGAGGGCATTCTCGATGGCTGCACCACGGCTGTGGAACTCCCTCCAGTTGAGGTCCAGTTGGCCCCGGATCTCCCCTCCTTTTGAAGAAGCTGCAAGACCTGGCTGTTCCGCCAGGCATTTGGCGGGGGAGAAGGGTGATGGGTTGGGGGGAGTGGGTTAGGGTGGGATATTTTTGTATCCTTCTTTTACGTGCTGTTTTTGAGCTTTTAATGTTGTTTTTATTTATTTTTACGGATTGTTAGCTGCCCCAAGCTGCCTGTGGCAGAAGGGGCAGGGTAGCAACATTTTAAAATAAATAATAAATATGACTGAGAGAAACCAAGGCACATCTTAACTGTAAAGTAACATTATGTTAATGGAATTAATCACTAATAGTTCATCACAGTTTTATATCTAAGTTCATCGTCTATCTCTTGACTGGGTAAAATAAACATGCAGGTGGTGGCGGTGACCCAACCTGGGCTGGGATGGAGAGCCACGGTAGACACGGTGTGGGCCATGTCAGGGCACCAGCCATACATGCCCGTGGCCAGGCTGTTGTCCTGCAACCCATGTGGCCTGGGGAGGAGGAATGGCTGTAACAGCTGTCCCCACCCCCGTGCCAATCCCAGTATCCTGCCCCCCGCCATGTTGGGCAGATATGCCAGCCAATGACGACTAGCCATGGGGGGGGGGGGGAATCTGGGCTGGGTCATGGCAGGCCACAACAGATATTCTAGCCAGCTGTGGCCTGGTCGAGTGGGCCTTAGCCCGGGTTGTGAATTTGGGGGTTTCCTTAGGTCAGAGCCTGGGCTAGCTGCTGACATTGCCCAGGACAATCCTGGATCAACATCTGGTAGTGCAAAAACAGATGTGCTGGTGGTCCATGGTAGCCTTCCTAGGGTGTCTTGTGTGGCTGCACCCCCTGTCTGTGTATCTCAGAGATATATAAATTATTTATTCATTTACTTATTTACTTATTTACATTTATACCACGCCCTTCTCTGAAGGCTTAGGGCAGCTTACAAAAGACATAAAATACAATTAATTTTAAAAAAAATACAATCCCACCCACCAAAACCACTCCCCACCCTCCAACAACCTCCCACCTAATCCCTCTCCCTGCCTGCCAAATACTTTAACAGAAAAAAAGATTTTACACTGCCTCTGAAAGATGCTCAGGGCCAGACTCGGGCAGGCCTCTATGGGGAGGGAGTTCCACAACACTGGGGCAGCAACCGAGAATGTAATAACAATATTACATTGTTAATCAGAACCCCTTCTTTTAGGCTGCACCCTTTAATATATCAAAACTAGGACTGCAACCCAATTAGAAATTTTAGTTGATTAATCGATCAAGCCTTTTTGTTGATTAATTGATTAAAATCAGCATAGATTTGCATACATTTGCATTATTTTTCATAAATATACATACATTTGCATAGATTCTCCTAATTTGTGTGCGTTGGGTAAACTTGCCTTCCACTGCAACACGTCCCCTTGAGCTACGGACTCAGAACCGTGGACAGTCAGAAGGTCCTGGTAGCGAACTGATTAATCGGGGGATAAATTTTGATCGGTTTGAGACAGATTAATAGATTAATTGGTTTGATTAATTGATTAATAGTTGCAGCCCTAGTCAAAATGATTTATTATTAAGTTTTTCAAGATAATCCAGTAGTTCAACTTCTTAATTGGAAGCACAGGGAAGTTTAAATTTTCTGTATCTGAGGAAAAAAATGTTTAAGTTGTGGTTAAATCTGTTTTTATACCCATTTAAGAAGAATGAATACTTTCACAAATTCATAATTTTAGATGCTGGTCAATGACATTCCTTGAAATGTCCAGGAATTCAGAAGGAATTATGGTTTAGATGCCGCCTGAATGTTATAAAACTCTTATAGGCATATCTCATTTTAATTTAAAGGTAGCATGTGGAGCTAAACAGGTACAGTAAAGGGGAAAAGGTGATAAATGAAGAATGTTCTATTTTCAGGAAGGCCCAAAACACTGGGGACTTAAGTAAATCTAGGGAACATTGATTCAAATTAATTCAAATATCTGAATAGGTATAAAACAGACTTATGATGGCTCAGTGCTAAAAATATTAAACATTTATTATTTTATTTTATTTATTTAAAACTTATATCCCACCCCCTCCTACCCAAAGGCAGCTCGGAGCAGCAAACAACACACACACAAAATTCAACAATAAAACATTTTAAAATAAATCAACAAATTTTAAAACAAATAATAAAAACTCACCTTCCCTCCCAAACCCCCACCACCTTGCCAAAAACCTGGCGGAACAGCCAGGTCTTACACAAACGTCAAAACGACAGGAGGGTGGGGGCCAACATACATAAACTGTTTCCTGTAAAGTCATTTGCTACAGAGATGCAATAGCCAGACCAACGTTGCAAATGATTATAGATTTTCATCCTGCACCATGGGTTTTGGGTCCAGCAAATGTAATTATAAGGAGAAACAGACTTTATATCAATCAACAGTTATTTCAGAATAGTTATTTTAAGAAATAACGCAGTATATAATAGCCCACAGTATATTGTCGCCGCACCCCCCAATAAGACACAGAGACCAAGTGCTGGATTAAATCAGGCCGCACTCTTTATTCAACAAATTCAAAGACGGTGGGTGATTGCACGAGCAATATGGGTCCAGTATGATTAGCTAACTGATTCTTATAAACTCGGCGCTGGCCGGGATGTGCCTTCCCGTGCCAGTTCCAACAC
>QEPC01008849.1:1148120-1160773 GCA_003113815.1 Sphenodon punctatus
TGTGGAACTCCCTCCCAGTAGAGGCCCATGTGGCCCCGACCTCTCCTCTTTTCTACATCAATGCAAGACCTGGCTGTTCCGCCAGGCCTTTGGCAAGGGAGATGGGTGAGGGTGGGTTTTTATTTTTATGGGGGTGGTAAGGGTGGGGTATTTTTTTCCTCCCTCCCCTTTTCCCGGGGGGGGGATATTTCCCCCCCTTTTTTTTCCTCTTCCCCCTTTTTAGATGTTTTGTTTGTTTGTGTATTTTTATATTTTTATATACTGTAACCCGTCCCGAGCTGCCTTTGGCAGGAGGGGTGGGATATCAAATGTTTTAATAAAATAAAATACCCCCAAGTCCATATAGCCAGGCACCTTACCTTCTGGTTTCTCTTAGTCCTCCATCCTTACCAGCTATAGCCAGGCACCATATAGTCAAGCACCAGGCACCAGTCTACAGTCCTTTTTACCAAGGTTTAGTTGGCTCCTCAGTCCTCAGCCAAACCCCTGGCTATGCATCAACCTTCTACCACCAGCTAGAAGATGCTTTTTCTTGGCTTCTCGCTTCCTTTTGAGGCAGAGTTCTCATACCACTTCTGCCTTCTTTACAGACCCCCTGACTGATCTCAATGCAGGTCGTTTTACACGAGACTTGTTAGCATATTTCTAAATTCCTGGAGAAACAAACTCATTCTGGGAGGCGGTGGGGGAGGGAAGGTTTAGACGTTCCTCCCACTACTGGAAGGGGGTCAGGTGCCATTGAAAACAGCAGGCGCCATGAATTAGCGCAGGCATGGAGATGCGGAGTTGAACAACTCTGCATCTCTAAGCTGGCACTAGTTCACCATGGCTGCTGCCTGGTATCCCCCAGTGCTAAAAAAAACCAACCTCGCGCTGGGAGGGAGAGGGGTGTTTAGATGTTCCTCTCCGCTACCAGATGTGGCTGGGTGCCATTAAAAACAGCAGGCACTGCGAACTAGCACAGGCTTGGAGATGTGGAGTTGAACAAATTCTCCAGGAATTTAGACATACGATAGCAAGCCTCATGTAAAAATGGTCTGAGATGAGATCAACTCAGTTGACCTCAGCTGAGTTGAGCCAGTGCTAGTTCGCCATGGCTGCTGCCTGGTATCCCCTAGTGCTCAAGAAACAAACTAATTGAAAACAGCAGACTTGGAGATGTGGAGTTGAACAAATTCTCCAGGGATTTAGAAATACGCTCCTAACAAGCCTTGTATAAAAATGGCCTAAGTTGAGATCAGTCAGGGGGTCTGTAAATAAGGCAGGAGTGATATGGAAACTCTGCCACAGGAGGAAGCGAGGAGCCAAGAGGAAGCAGTTCTAGCTGGCAGCAGGAGGTTGATGCATAGCCAGGGGCTTGGCTGAGGAACCAGCCCAACTTTGGTAAAAAGGACTTTAGATATAGCAACTTGAACAACTACGCATCTCCAAGCCTGCGCTAGTTCGCAGTGCTTTTGGCCTCAGTGCTTTTGAATCCTGATCTGGCTTTAACATGCCCAAGCCCAAGCCCAGCTGGCCCACAATAACCTTATATTTACTCCTCTAGCTTGGGCTTCTTAAAGGGCTAGGTGCCCGAGCAGCCTGCTCCCTGCTACATTAAGCATTATCCAAGTTTCTTGGGAGAAGAGTGCAATATAAATCCAAAACGTACCTGTTTGTTGTCTTTGGATTGGCTATGGCACAAGCTAAATGCCCAAATAAACTTGACTTAACTTGGTAGTCAGTAATGCTCATCCCTGTTCCTGCTATGAAGGGATAATCACCTAGGGCATCTCCAGGGGTGTTTCTGTTAAGAAAGGTTAAACCAACTGCGTCAGCAACAAACCAAAATTTGGCCCTCTTTTTATTGGAGAACTTATCTTTTGAGGATCAGGGCCATTTCATGGGCTTCCCTACCTGTGTGCGCATTAAAATCACCTGAAAGAATAACACCAACAGAAGGGTGTTTAGCTAACAGAGAGTGGATTAAATCCTCTAATTCTTGCCAAATTGAGTGGTTATAATAGGAGAAGTTCTCAGGGGGGATATAAACGTTTCTTTTAAACGTTTCTTTTAGGCCTTTCTTTTAAACCCTACATTGACTCTGTTGCTAAATCCTGTCGCTTCTCCCTCCATAACATTACTAAGATTCGCCCTTTTCTCTCTGTCTCGTCTGCCAAAACTCTTGTTCATGGTCTGGTCATCTCTCGCCTCGNTTGTAGTCTGAGATTGACATCAAGTGCTGCTGGAGTCTGAGAGTGTTTCATGGAGCCAAACCCCAGATAATTAAAGATTTAAAAATTCATTCTGCTAGCTTGCACATGCACAGTGCCTATGATTCTGGGCACAGGGGCAAGCCCAGTGGTGAGTTTCAGCAGCGTTGGTGAGGGGGATGGGGGGGACTTGTCCCCACCTCCCTTGCACTCCTCTGCTGCTGTTCCTCAAGCTCCGCCAGTGCCCCACGGTGCCGCCTTCGTTCAGAATCCTGAGAGCCAGCCAGCCCCACCCCCCACCTCTGCAGCTGTGGTGCCATCGCCTTATCCCCCACAGCTTCCCAACCTCTGCACCCTGCTCCTATATGTCACGAGCTGCCTCAGCACCAGCAACAAGCACCTGCAGCGCACAGTGATGGGACGTAAGGTAGGCGGTGGCGGAACCAACAAGACCCAACAGCAGCGTGGGCCTTAGGAGGGAAGACAATGGCCACCGCACGCACAAGGTGCCAATCATCCCTGCTCACAGGCCAGCAGGTGAGAGGCTCCAACCCATCACTCCTCCACCCCACAGCTTTCCCAGGTCCAAACTGCTCCTACCTGTCACCCTCCTTTTGTGGGGAGTGGGGGGCAGCAGTGGAGTCATCTAAGGCCACTCCCCCACCTCCATTATTTCTTGACAGCTATGCCCTGGCAACTGGTGCAGCTGTAGCATCACAGCCTCATCCCAGTCTCTGCTGCAGCTCTGCTGCACTCCCAACCTCCTGATCCACTTCCCACCCCTCAAACTGCCCCCCCCCCCCTCGGTGTCTGCACTGAGAATGTGGAACTCCCTCCCAGTAGAGGCCCATGTGGCCCCGACCTCTCCTCTTTTCTACATCAATGCAAGACCTGGCTGTTCCGCCAGGCCTTTGGCAAGGGAGACGGGTGAGGGTGGGTTTTATTTTTATGGGGGTGGTAAGGGTGGGGTATTTTTTTCCTCCCTCCCCTTTTCCCGGGGGGGGGGGGATATTTCCCCCCCCTTTTTTTTTCCTCTTCCCCCTTTTTAGATGTTTTGTTTGTTTGTGTATTTTTATATTTTTATATACTGTAACCCGTCCCGAGCTGCCTTTGGCAGGAGGGGTGGGATATCAAATGTTTTAATAAAATAAAATACCCCCAAGTCCATATAGCCAGGCACCTTACCTTCTGGTTTCTCTTAGTCCTCCATCCTTACCAGCTATAGCCAGGCACCATATAGTCAAGCACCAGGCACCAGTCTACAGTCCTTTTTACCAAGGTTTAGTTGGCTCCTCAGTCCTCAGCCAAACCCCTGGCTATGCATCAACCTTCTACCACCAGCTAGAAGATGCTTTTTCTTGGCTTCTCGCTTCCTTTTGAGGCAGAGTTCTCATACCACTTCTGCCTTCTTTACAGACCCCCTGACTGATCTCAATGCAGGTCGTTTTACACGAGACTTGTTAGCATATTTCTAAATTCCTGGAGAAACAAACTCATTCTGGGAGGCGGTGGGGGAGGGAAGGTTTAGACGTTCCTCCCACTACTGGAAGGGGGTCAGGTGCCATTGAAAACAGCAGGCGCCATGAATTAGCGCAGGCATGGAGATGCGGAGTTGAACAACTCTGCATCTCTAAGCTGGCACTAGTTCACCATGGCTGCTGCCTGGTATCCCCCAGTGCTAAAAAAAACCAACCTCGCGCTGGGAGGGAGAGGGGTGTTTAGATGTTCCTCTAAACTGGACTACATTTCACAACATGCTTCCAAAGAGCTTGATCTCATTCAAAGGAGGCCGCATCCAGAGCAGCGTGACTGGCTCCAACTAAAGCTATTCTACACGTACTAGGGGCTCGTAGGTGAGCGTGCACGGATTCTGCGCCGCTTTTAGTTGTAATGCTGTCTGGGAGCAATCTGGACTACATTTCCCAGCATGATCCTAGAGAGCTTTGCCTCATTCAAAGGAGACAGCATCCATAGCAGTGTGATAGACTCCTATGACTTGAGGCAGAGTCCAGACAGCAGTGTGCCCAGCTCCCACATGGCTTTTAGGTGACGGGCACCCCCTTCCCTGCCCTCTGTTGCCCTCTCTGTACCCCCTTCCCTGCCCCCTGGTGCCCTGTTCCCATACTCCCCTTCCCTGGCCTGCTCTGCTGGCTGCACTGGCCTCTGTCCCTCCTTACTGCCCCCTGCCCTCCAAATCCTGAGTATTCTCCGAGGTTCTGAGGAACGACCCAAACACTCGGGAATGGTCCTCAGAACTTTGGAAATACTTGCAAATATTTTTTGTATGCTTGGAACAGCCCTAATGAACAGCTTTCCAGGCTATTTAGTGTGTGTGTCTGGTAAAGGTCTAGTGTGTGTTTTGTGGGCAAGTCAGATGGTTACATAGTTTGTGTGGTGTGCGTTCTTTTTATGTGGCGTGTGTGGCCAGTGTGTGGCTAATGTGTTGTAAGTTCTATGTGTGGCTAATGCATAGCCAGTGTGATACGTGTGTGTAGATACTGTGTTGTTTTGTTTGTGTATTTTGTTTATTATATTTGTGTGGCTAATGTGTTTTGTGTTTGTGTCACTTGTGTGTAGGTAGTACCTAGGATATACTCTATGTGTGTGTGTGTGGCTTCTATTCATATGTTTAGGATCCACTTACGTTTTATGGAGAGAGGTAGTGTGTTACATATTGTGTTTGTGACTAGTAATTATTGGGGTGTGTGTGTTGTGCATTCTTTTTATGCGACTAGTCTGCATGGTTAGTATGTTCCCTTTGTGGGGTGTATATGCATAGGGCTAGTGTGCTCTATTTGTGTTTTGCATTTGGATATGTGTCTTTTCCCACCCCCTGTGTCCTCCTTGTCCCTTCAGAGAAACTATTTTCTCTTCCTCAGTATATTGTCCCTAAATAATCTATCGATCGAAAAATCATCATTGGTTGTCCCATGGTATGCTAACTATGGGGGCAAGCAAGTTCCAATAGTTCTGCCTTCCAGTTTACTCTGTTCATTGGCTCCTCATAAAACTTTCTCAAGTTGCTGCTGTGCCAGTCCACCACTCTGTTATGATACTGTGGCAGTGAGTAGCCTGACAGGGCTGTTTCCCCTTTAAATGTGTCAAGGTGCCAGTCTCAAGACAGGAGAGGATGGGGTGCAGCAGTCAATCGACTGGGACAGTTGGAGAAAGGCTAATTAGGAAGCCAGCTCCATTAGAATAGGAAAACCCAGCTAAAGAGACAGTAGGAAGTGTGGCAGGGTACTGGTCATTTAAGGAATGAAAGCTTGAAGGGTAGCCCCTCCCCCTGAACTGTATAAGAAGAAACCAAGCCTGAGAAGGAGACAGTCTGTGTCCGGCTGTGGCCAGAGACACATCTCTGTTGGTTATATATCAAAAAGAAGCTGGTAAGACTGAGAGGGATAACTGAGAGCACTTTCCGACATTACAGAATGGATCATGAGGAGGATGCAGAGCTGGGAAATCAAGCTCTGCATCCTCTCATGATCAGTGTCAAAGCTGTCCAGCATTGTTTTTCAACATGACAGAAGCCATGCAGCATTTGCCTCGCAGAGTTTTTCCCAGCAATGTCAGAAAGGCCCAGACTGCTTGGGATAAGCAAGGGCCAAATAACTGGAGTGTTGTACACTGAACTCCTGAGGGCTGCTATCCAGGGTCCTGAAGCACCCTGCAAAAGCCTGTACTGTGAGTAACAGGCCAGAGGACTGTGGCCTGACTGAACTGGGGCTAGACAGGGCCGGGGTTGCGAGAGGGCTGTTTCCCGGCATTGGTGAGACTCTACTACTACTGTGAAATTTGTGTTAACCTGCGAAAGGCTGAGCCTGGAAACTTGATAACTGTGTATAGAACTATTGAACTAAGCTAATTCCAAAGGGGGTAGCTTTCAAGGTGTCTGACCTTGCATGGACTAAGCCTGCTCTGTTGCAGATGTCTCTTGACATCCTGGCTGTTCTGACTCTTGGCCGGCTACCTCCCACTATGCCCAAGACCATGGATCTTAAGCAAGCAGTATTCCTTCTTCGAACAGATATGTCCAGACAGTTCCAGCTTCTTTTTGCCACCACCTCAACGATTGCTCCTTCTATTCCAAACCACCCTTTCTGATTGTTGCTTTAGTGGAACTCGCATCAGTACACATGACTTGCACCAGCACCAAATCACTTTAGGACCACACTCATAGAGTCTGTTCTGGTTTAATTTTATGGAAAATAAATGATCCCATTAAAAGATCAATTAAAAACAAATGCTGGAGTTTATAAAGACATTGTACAGTATCCCTTTTTAGAACATATGGTCTTCTTCTGACCCATAAATGCTCCTTTAAAACTGTCAGACTTTGTCCATGTTTTAAAAGTCTTAATTTAATTTCACTTTGTCTATGCATGGTAGTCTTGTTAAGTTTCCAAGATGTCAGGTGGGAGTAACTTAGCATGATATATTACTTCTTTTTGAGGGGTTAGACAATCATTTTTCTTTATTAAAACTTCATTAAGAAATAATGAAGAAAAATTATGATGACTCATAAAAAATAACTTTAATTTTGATTTGTCTTTTAAATAAATAAATAAAAATAGAACACACTGAAATTCTCATAAGTGCAACATTTCCCCAGCCTCCCAGAATTAGGAAGTACACGTAGCATATCTTTCTGCATGGTTTTATGGCAAAAAACATAGTAGTATAATCCTACAAGCCTTTAACTCTTTCTTTTAAATGCTCTGCATGTGGGCATGGCTGTGTGTCTTTCTTTTCTCCAAAATAATAATATTTGCAGCAAGCCTGATTAGTATACTACAGTGTACTGTGACATGAGAGACTGTTGCAGGGTGGTTACTGGTTAGAGTAGTGGACTAACATTGGAACTCTTTTGTTTTTTCTCATCTCTTACCTTACTTGTAGGTATGAGACTTTCAGTTTTGGATTAAACCATAACAGCCTGAAAAAGCCATTATGGTTTAATCCGAAGCAGGCCATAAATTGGCCTGCCATTTTCAGATTCATATTTTTTGGATCCCACAACCCCTGGGGCCCTGGCATTTACTTACTGGCCTCGGAGAGCTTGATTAAAGTTCCGCTGGCCCACTGCTGCTGGGGAAGGAGAGCGTCTCAGCAGGCTCCCTTGCCATGGTGCACTGCTTAGCTCCCTGTTCTGCAGAGTGCATGCGGAAAATGGCTACCGGAGGTGTTTTGCACAATAAACAAATGACCACCTTTAACCAAAATTCATATCAGTTTACCTAATTCATATCAGTAAAGTATATTTAACCCTACCCAGGGAATCAGCTCAGTGCCCTGACCTGACCTGGGCCATGTCACCAGAGGGTTTCTGCCCTGAGGTGGCCTGGGGAGCAGTCACACCAGCTGCATATCCGTTTTTACCCTATATCGCAGTGCTTCACATTTTTATGTTGCATGGCCCTACTTTGAGAATTAAATGTAATTGTGTGTTCCCATACAATATCAAAGAGATGCAAAATATATTAAATGGATTTGTGACCCCATCTTCAGATGAGGTAACCTCTTTGGGGGTTACAACTGGTAGTTTGGTAACCTGTGATTTATTTGCATTTTTTCAGCTAAATGTTTCTAAATCAGCTGCTTTTTTAATTTAGATCCTGAATTTGCCTGATATTAGTGAAGATTCCAGATATAAATCAAACAAACTGAGAGTGCAGAATAGAAAAGAACTTATTGAAATCTTATCAGCCCGGTAAGTGTATTAAAATGAAAAATATTACTTAAGTATATGAATCTACATGATAACATACAAGACTCTCTGACCATTGCAGAGTTTGGGATTTCTTTAATCTTTTGGTGTATTTTCCCATTGCAATGTTAGTGGTTTTCCTTTGGCTCACTAGTTCTTGGCCTCCGGCCTCTTAGACCTGGCAACCAAACCTTCCGTCCAGCTGTCAACTCTGCCAGATCTCCTGTTGCAAAGCTAAAGCAAGTCCACTCTTCTAGATTGGTACTCTAAGGTCCAGAAAGTGCTTAAGCAGGTTATTCATCCAGATTCTAAATTCTCCCATCCTGATGAATTGCATGATAGCCTGTGACTGAGTTCTCATTTGGGCTGTTCTCAGGAAGCTATCTTGCTAGAGAATCATGAGTCTTCAGTGGGAGAGATCTATGTCTCCCAGTGGAAGAGATTTTCTTTGTGGGTGTCTAATGAACACTGTCATCTCTTTAGCTTCCACAGTTTCTTTAATTTAATATGCACTCTGGATCACTTTGGAGTACTCCTGAGCTCCATCTGGCAGACACATCAGCTTACAACACAAGCCTTTTTGTAGGGTTTCGTACATCCATATGGCAGCTATATCCTCTGCTGTGCAAGGATTTTCAGTCTGCACATTTTTTCATGTGCTATTAGTAAAGAGTCATGGAAACTGATCAAGAACTTCATTTGAATAAAAAACAGCATTTCCCTAAAGCTATTTTATCTGCATCTCTATCCTTCTGTCTCCTGTGCTTTACTGCAGAGATTCTATTTTTGGTGATTTTACCATTTTGATTCCTCTTCTGCCTGACCTTCTGCTGCAAATTTAAAGAATCAGTATAGATATCCTTTCACTTTCTACAGTTTTAATAAGGCGTGACAACTTAAATTGTTGGCTGGGTCTCACTAAATTGGTTGGCCCCAATGTCTGCCCTGCATTTTGACCCAGAAGTCTCCACTCCCCCGCAAAATTTTTTAATTTGGTTCTGTTTAATTGTAGCTAAGTAAAAATCAAATGCCATCACATCTCCGTGTGTCCAAGCTAGGTAAAACATCATCAAAAGCATAATACTTTCCCAGATGCCCAAGTTAAGTCAAACACTATGAAATACAACCATATTCCATCAGTCTTCAATTTAAATCAAACACCCTCACATGCCTTCATTAAATCAGATGCCCCTCATAAACATATGCCAGCTCTCACTCTTTCTTGCCCCCCAACACTTTTTCACACCCATCCTCTGTCAGGTTCCCTGCCCATAGTAGATCTTGAACCAGGGGCTTTGGTATTGTGGGCTGAGGCCTGAACCTCACTTCCTCAACTCCATGCTGGCTGCCAGTGCCTACAGAACTTACAGCCTGATTAATCTGAAGTCTTCCTCAGATTCCCTAACCTCCCTTTTGTTTCATTCCCACTCACCATATAGCTTCCTGGGTCAGCGCTTGGTCCTTCTCCGAGCAATGTTATGGTTATTGGCCTGCTGCTGCTTTCACCTTACCTTCACATCTACGTTGCCTCACCTTGTCTTCACATCTGCTTTGCTACCTCACCCCAACTAGCCTTGTCTCTATTCGCTAATATCCTGGACATTCCTGAGCAACACAAAAAGCATCTGGAGGGGACAGGGGTGGTGTGCCCCCTAGGGTGGCAGGAGCAATCCTCCTCCTGGCCCCTCAGGACTCCCCTGACNGGCCTGCCATTTTCAGATTCATATTTTTTGGATCCCACAACCCCTGGGGCCCTGGCATGTACTTACTGGCCTCGGAGAGCTTGATTAAAGTTCCGCTGGCCCACTGCTGCTGGGGAAGGAGAGCGTCTCAGCAGGCTCCCTTGCCATGGTGCACTGCTTAGCTCCCTGTTCTGCAGAGTGCATGCGGCAAATGGCTACCGGAGGTGTTTTGCACAATAAACAAATGACCACCTTTAACCAAAATTCATATCAGTTTACCTAATTCATATCAGTAAAGTATATTTAACCCTACCCAGGGAATCAGCTCAGTGCCCTGACCTGACCTGGGCCATGTCACCAGAGGGTTTCTGCCCTGAGGTGGCCTGGGGAACAGTCACACCAGCTGCATATCCGTTTTTACCCTATATCGCAGTGCTTCACATTTTTATGTTGCATGGCCCTACTTTGAGAATTAAATGTAATTGTGTGTTCCCATACAATAGCAAAGAGATGCAAAATATATTAAATGGATTTGTGACCCCATCTTCAGATGAGGTAACCTCTTTGGGGGTTACAACTGGTAGTTTGGTAACCTGTGATTTATTTGCATTTTTTCAGCTAAATGTTTCTAAATCAGCTGCTTTTTTAATTTAGATCCTGAATTTGCCTGATATTAGTGAAGATTCCAGATATAAATCAAACAAACTGAGAGTGCAGAATAGAAAAGAACTTATTGAAATCTTATCAGCCCGGTAAGTGTATTAAAATGAAAAATATTACTTAAGTATATGAATCTACATGATAACATACAAGACTCTCTGACCATTGCAGAGTTTGGGATTTCTTTAATCTTTTGGTGTATTTTCCCATTGCAATGTTAGTGGTTTTCCTTTGGCTCACTAGTTCTTGGCCTCCGGCCTCTTAGACCTGGCAACCAAACCTTCCGTCCAGCTGTCAACTCTGCCAGATCTCCTGTTGCAAAGCTAAAGCAAGTCCACTCTTCTAGATTGGTACTCTAAGGTCCAGAAAGTGCTTAAGCAGGTTATTCATCCAGATTCTAAATTCTCCCATCCTGATGAATTGCATGATAGCCTGTGACTGAGTTCTCATTTGGGCTGTTCTCAGGAAGCTATCTTGCTAGAGAATCATGAGTCTTCAGTGGGAGAGATCTATGTCTCCCAGTGGAAGAGATTTTCTTTGTGGGTGTCTAATGAACACTGTCATCTCTTTAGCTTCCACAGTTTCTTTAATTTAATATGCACTCTGGATCACTTTGGAGTACTCCTGAGCTCCATCTGGCAGACACATCAGCTTACAACACAAGCCTTTTTGTAGGGTTTCGTACATCCATATGGCAGCTATATCCTCTGCTGTGCAAGGATTTTCAGTCTGCACATTTTTTCATGTGCTATTAGTAAAGAGTCATGGAAACTGATCAAGAACTTCATTTGAATAAAAAACAGCATTTCCCTAAAGCTATTTTATCTGCATCTCTATCCTTCTGTCTCCTGTGCTTTACTGCAGAGATTCTGTTTTTGGTGATTTTACCATTTTGATTCCTCTTCTGCCTGACCTTCTGCTGCAAATTTAAAGAATCAGTATAGATATCCTTTCACTTTCTACAGTTTTAATAAGGCGTGACAACTTAAATTGTTGGCTGGGTCTCACTAAATTGGTTGGCCCCGCATTTTGACCCAGAAGTCTCCACTCCCCCGCAAATTTTTTTAATTTGGTTCTGTTTAATTGTAGCTAAGTAAAAATCAAATGCCATCACATCTCCGTGTGTCCAAGCTAGGTAAAACATCATCAAAAGCATAATACTTTCCCAGATGCCCAAGTTAAGTCAAACACTATGAAATACAACCATATTCCATCAGTCTTCAATTTAAATCAAACACCCTCACATGCCTTCATTAAATCAGATGCCCCTCATAAACATATGCCAGCTCTCACTCTTTCTTGCCCCCCAACACTTTTTCACACCCATCCTCTGTCAGGTTCCCTGCCCATAGTAGATCTTGAACCAGGGGCTTTGGTATTGTGGGCTGAGGCCTGAACCTCACTTCCTCAACTCCATGCTGGCTGCCAGTGCCTACAGAACTTACAGCCTGATTAATCTGAAGTCTTCCTCAGATTCCCTAACCTCCCTTTTGTTTCATTCCCACTCACCATATAGCTTCCTGGGTCAGCGCTTGGTCCTTCTCCGAGCAATGTTATGGTTATTGGCCTGCTGCTGCTTTCACCTTACCTTCACATCTACGTTGCCTCACCTTGTCTTCACATCTGCTTTGCTACCTCACCCCAACTAGCCTTGTCTCTATTCGCTAATATCCTGGACATTCCTGAGCAACACAAAAAGCATCTGGAGGGGACAGGGGTGGTGTGCCCCCTAGGGTGGCAGGAGCAATCCTCCTCCTGGCCCCTCAGGACTCCCCTGACAGGCAGAGGCTTTAAGGGAAAAAAAAAAAAAAATCGGCCGCGTCACGGTGAATGTTTCAGAGCCTTCTCGAAGAACCTTGTTTAGAGAGGCAGAAACCTTCTTAAGGTTTCTGCCTCTCTAAACAAAGTTCTTTGAGCTGGCTCTGAACATTCTCACCGGTTGTGTGTGTATGCACGCGCACACAACTGGTGACTACTCACCCCCCACCCCAAAGACTTCCTAAGGAAGCCTTCAGGGACAAAAGGGAAGTGTTCTCCCTTTATGCAGAGTGGACGGCTAGAAGCACCATCCATTCCGCATAATGGAACCCTGCAATAAAATAATGCCACAGGGGGCACTATTTCATTGCAGGGACCGGGCAGGGCTAAAGTTCATACCCGGGCACCCAATATAGGTGCCCCCGGTATGAACTAAGAACTGCGTGCGCGTCAGTAGCTTCCAGCCTCCTGCACAGGCTGGGTCCAGCCTGTGCAGGGGGCTGGGAGTTGGTGACACGTGCGCAGCTCTTACCCTCCCCAAGTCCCTTCCTCCCTCCCTTCCTGGATGCAGCGAGGATCGGCAGCGGCACTGAGGAGAGGAGCCGGCCCCATGCTGAATAAATTGCGGGGCCCGGGGTGGGGGTGGGGGGAGTG
>QEPC01008849.1:1162386-1174960 GCA_003113815.1 Sphenodon punctatus
TCCGAACAGGCCGAACTCCGAACTGCCGAACCGCGTTCGCCCATCCCTAGGGATTGCGGTCCCTCCAACACACATGCAGCGAGTCCCTTCTTTCTGAAGCAGTATTCTTGCCCTCTGCTGCGTTTGTGTGTATGTGTTGGGGAGGAATTTTAAAGTCCCATGAACCACAATTTTTTTTTATTTTTAAACCACACAGAAACCACATGCAAACTGTGTTTTGTTGCAATCCTTGATCTGGTGTAAAAACGGTGACTGGTGGGTTTCAATCTGTGGTTTTAAATGGGACCAATGATACTCTTGCATGGTTATGTAGAATGCATGGCATTGTCAGTCCTCCTCAGTATCATGAACTACTGACTCAGGCTGTGACTTGAGTGCTTTACAAGGATGAGTGCCTGTGTTTTGGGTTTATAAATTATTTATTTTAAGCTTGAAGTGCATGCAAACTGTGTTTTGTATTTAACCCTGGCAACTCCTTGCTGCTGGGCTATGCTGCCTACCGTTGCCCTGGCTCCTCCCCTAGGCTTGCTGGCCTTACTGCTCCTCCAGCCTCAAAACCCACCAGCCACCTCTGGGAGGGGATGCAGATTTCCTGGTACCATCTTCTAGGTCTTGACTAGGGTTATGCCCATGTAGGTGAATATCCTTATTTTTTCTGATTTTTGCATTGTAAAAAAACAACTCCTCTATCCTTTGTTGCCCTGCACATTGCCTTCTGAGCAGAAGCTTATTGTACAAGTATCCCTGTTCTCGGCCAAAAAGGATGCCAAATGAGTAGCTATTAGTGGCTGCATTTTGTAAGCAAGGTGGAATAGAGACTTTTAAATATATTGAGAAATGAAGGGGAAAACAGTTGAGTTGCACCATTTTAAGTATGCTTTACTGATATGAATTAGGGAGTTTTTCTCATTTAAATGTTTTAAATATTTCAACGGGCCTTTGTTGTCTATGTGTATCTTCCAGACCAAGCCTTGTAATGTTAGCATTTCAATAATCCATAGACTCTAAAATCTTTTAAAGTAGGGCATGTTATGACCCACTGTATCTTCAATTATGCCAGCATAATTGCATTCACCCCAATAGACTTTAAGTGCTTTGGAGTTGTTATGCTGGGTCAATGATCAGTAACCAGGAAGAGTTTAATTATACACTAACACAAGAAATTCTTACAGACTATTGAATAAACACTATAGTAGCCATTTTGAAATTGCATATTTACTGTACACTCAAGTCTAATGATCTGTTGTGTGAACTTGCACAAATTTATAATTTTTTACAATACAAATTTATTTTGTATATCTTCTTTCAAGCAAACTATCCTTTACTAATTTTCTTACTACAATTATAGAGATAATTAATGCTGAAGTGAGAAGGAAAAATATGAATTATTAGATGAGAGAGAGAGAGAGAGAGATATGCTTTAAAATGAGATTTGAAAATAGATGCATTATTGTTTATTTATTTATTTATTTATTTTACAAATTTATACCCCGCCCCTCCTGCAAAGCAGCTCGGGGCGGCTTCCAACAATAAAACAATAAAATACAATAAAATTCGTTTAAAACAATCAAATATTAAATGTTAAAACAGGGCTAGACAGGTAAAAACAAATGGGTAGGGGACTAAAATCCTCCCTCCCCACCCTCCCTCCCAAAGGCCTGGGCAAACAGCCAGGTCTTACAGTTCCGCCGAAATGTTAAAAGGCTTGGGGCCACTTGTTGAAGCAGAGATATGCAGTAAGGTTCTTCTAGAAGGCAAGAATGGTAGAAAAGAAAGGTTTTGCATCAACAATGGCTATTTTATGTGAAAAAGTGAAGAGGGGCCACTAAGCAAAGAGTTTAACAGAGCAAAGTGTTCTCACCAACAGAAGTTGGTCTAATAAAAGATATCATTTGAACTACTTTGTCTCCATCTTTTACATTTTAGATCAACATGGCAATCTTGTATAAAACAGAGAGAAAATGAAAGAATATATATTTAAGAATGTTTTAAAAGCCT
Source organism: Sphenodon punctatus (assembly GCA_003113815.1). Classification (NCBI taxonomy): domain Eukaryota; kingdom Metazoa; phylum Chordata; class Lepidosauria; order Sphenodontia; family Sphenodontidae; genus Sphenodon; species Sphenodon punctatus. Next base: position 1,164,385 of record QEPC01008849.1, read on the forward strand.
GTTTTTCTTTTGTGGCAACCATTTTCTCACTTTTCTTGAACTTAAACTGCAATTAACTATTCCTAATGGTTAGCTTTCAATTCAATTCAAATGTATTCAACTGAGCCATAGGCTATAGCCACAGAAAAACATGAGAACAGCCATATACAAAACCAAAAATATAAATTGTTAGCTTTGATCCTAAAAGAATCAAGGAAATTCAAAGTAAGGAGTGAAAAAATGTCTTTAAAATGTTGATTTACCTAAAATAAAAAATAAAAAAATCTTTTCAGATTTTTTAAATTTTTGTATATATATGTATATGTATATATATATATATATATATAATGATGGACATGTTAGGAGATTGTGGCTTTTTATGGGGAGAATTGACAAATACTGTTGTTTTTTATAAAAAATAAATTTAAAAACATTTTATAAAAAAAAATCTCATTGGGTTTGTGATGAGTGGGCTGGGTCCTGCGAAGAACTATTTCCCCAGGGCCCACACCGTGCTACACTGGTGGAGTATTTGGGCACCCCTTACCCAACAGTGAAGTTGAAGGTTCTCCAAAGGGATGCCACCCACATTTACGTGGAAGATGGTACCAGTGATTGTCCCATTGTCAATATTCGGAGGTTGGGTGTTTCAGAGATCCTTGGGGAACATCGGGAGTCATCGGGCAACAGCAGAGAGCAACATGACAGGTTAGAGGACTTCAGAAAAGTCCAGAAAGCGTTGGCGTTTTTGCTACATTGGCTGAGAGGAGAGTTGCCTGGGAGCACGAAGGATGCTGGAAGCAACAGCTGAATGCCGGAGTTTGCCTTTCATGGTTTCCTGGCATTTTCTATATGAAAATTCTAGTACTGGAGTTAAAAATGCTAGAAAGCCAGCTGGAGGCTCAGAGAAGGGAGCTAGAACTCTGGCCAGCCTATTTGGGAGACAAGGGCATCTTCCCCTGGGAAGTGCTGAGCCTTCTAGTTTTCCTGTAGAAATGAGAGACAAGAACTCTTGGCACAGGAGGTGCAAACTGTCCCACCTGAGGCTAGGAAGTCCATCAGGAAAGAGAAAATGGAATGGCTAGAACAGTCTATTCAGACTGAGAGGGAAACAGTGGGGGGTCTCCATTGAGAGAACCCAACAGAAGGAACGAGTATGCAGGCATTTGATCGTCTGGTTAAGGAAAATAAGATTTGAAAACCAATATGAAAAGGCTGGTCAGAGAAACTGAGGCTGTAGAGAAGAATGAAGCCTTACAGATGGAAGTTATGGCCCTGCAGGAACAGATAGCAGAGTTACAACCCATAGAGGGGAAAATTCTGGACAAGAAAATCGGGGAAAAGTGAAAGAAGGTCCCAGAGTGTTTCTTAGGAGGGTGTACCATAGTTCCGAGAGCTCTGGGGTGTGCTAGTATTGAGTGTATCCTGTTGCATGGACTGTGGCCATTGGGATCTGAGGGCCCAGAGCTGGGAGCCAGGAATGGATGGGAAGGTTTGGCTCCTACACTGGCCGCAGTCCCAAGTGGGATCCGCGTGAGATCCGAGCAGGTCCTGCACGGGATCCACACAGCACATTGCAATCCCTATGGAGATGCGTGCGATTTGCACGCACAGGATGTGCATAGCGTGCACAGGGCGTGGGATCGCCCCCATTGACAATAGTGGATCAGGGTCTCAAGGTGGCAAATAAAATGTGTCTGTGGCTCCAGGAACTTGCCCCCGCAGCGGAGCTAGGGAGCATCCCATAGATGGGGAATGAAGTGGCCGAAGAGCTGTTTCAGGCAGAACAAGCCCCTATCCTATAGTCACAATTTAAAGGCGGGAACACCACCAGGAAATAGATTTGTGGGAAGTGATAGTTATATTTAATTTATTAAAATGTTTATATCCCACCTCTTCCGCTCCCAGTAGCTTGAGGTGGCTAACAATAAAAACACAAAATACAAAAATACACTAGTAAAAATAGATTAAGACACTACATTAAAATTCAACTAAAAACTGGGGGGGGGGAGAAGATGATCAGCACCCACCACCCTAACCCATCCCACCCACCTATCACCCTCACCAAATGCCTGGTGGAACAGCCAGGTCTTGCATCTTTGTTGGAAGGAAGGGAGGTCCGGACCCAACCAGGCCTCTGACGGGAGGGAGTTTTACAACCTAGGTGCGGCCACTGAGAACACCCTCCCATAGTTGCCCTCGGGGAAACCAGGGTGATTTCAAGAAAGGTGCCCCATGTCAACCGCAGGGGCCGAATCAGGGTCCAGGGAGTGAGGTGTTCCTGCAGGTAGGAAAGGCCCAGCCTGTTTAGGGCTTTAAAGGTCAAAACCAGCACCTTGAATCGGGCCCGGAAGACAATAGGCAGCCAGTGCAATGCTTGGAGCACTGGACTAATGTGTGCTCCCTGCGGCCCGTCCCAGTCAACAGGTGGGCCTGCGCATTTTGCACCAGCTCCAGTCTCTGAATTGCCACCATGTGCAGCCCCATGTAGAGCACATTACAGTAGTCTAGTCTCAAGGTGACGAATGCATGAATGATGGTTGCGAGATCAGAGTCCGAGACATATGGGTGGAGCCTCTTCATCAGAGGTAATTGGTGAAAGGTGCCCCTAACCACAGCCAACACCTGCAAATCCAGGCACAGTTGTGGATCCAGGAGCACCCCCAAGCTCCACACAGATGGAACCAATGGAGGGCGGTTCCCCTCCCCCAATAATGGGAGTTTTTACCTCTCCCAGATCACCGGTCCCACTCGCTACATCACCTCTGTCTTGTCAGGATTGAGTTTCAATCAGCTTGACCTCATCCAGTCCCCCACAGAAGCCAAACACTGGGACAGCAATGAGACTGCAGGGCCTGGGTTGGTTGAAAAAGATAGATACAGTTGGGTGTCATCTGCATATTGATGGCAGTGAACTCCCCAAATGCGCACAACATCCCCAAGTGGCTGCATGTATACATTGAACAGGAAAGGGGACAAAATAGAACCCTGTGGGACCCCACACAGGAGGCGACCAGGGGATGATGTACAATCCCCTAGAACCACCCGCTGAGATCTTTCTGCCCGGTAGGAACAAAACCATTGCAAAATGGTGCCGTCCACCCCAACCAGGTCCCACAGATGAGTCACCAGCATCTCATGATTTCACTACTCTGCTGGACACGTCTGTTTGCCAGCAAAGACCTGCACTTCCGTCTTTCTGATGAGACAGAAGCTGCGCATCGTTTGACTCCTGTAGAATCCCGTGGCACCAAAGGCTGCACATTTTGTCTCATTGCAAAGCAGCCTCAGATAGAGGAAATGAAGAAGTTCCAGCCAAATTCCCTCTGTGACGTAACGGGGGAATGATGGTGTTGGGCAAATTCCCTACAGCAATGGAGGTTGTAGAACTGACTGTAGGGGTGGAGGAGGGCAGACCCCAGTGGTATTCCTTGGTGGTGGGAGGCTGCAGGGCCACACCCACATGTGAAGGGTATCTGTTTAGTTCTATGTAATGTCTGTATGTAATGGGAAACCTGTGAAAGTAATTGGGTTTCCTCTCTGCCGTGCCTAATGGTGATTTGAGATGTCTCTACTGTGTACAGCTGTCTCCTCCAGGGTGGGAGATGTGCGGCAGGGCAGGACCCAGGAGGAGCTACTGGCCTTTTAAGAGGCTTTTTAAGAGGCCTGAGTGGCTGAGAGGTAAAGTGGCACACGCCAGCACATCAGAGCTTCACCTGTGAGGCTCCTGAGAGGTTGGAAGTTTTGCAGTTGGGAAAAAGACAGACATATGAGATGAGCTCTGTCTCTAGACTAAGCCCAGATGGTGTTTCTGGGCTCCGGGAAGGCTTACTGGGGTACAGAGGGTTGGGCCTGACCCTGAAGTCAGAGAGACTGGGAAACCAAGAAGACACTGCCTGGGCTAAGAGACTGTATGAATATGGAGACTACATTAAAAATGTATATAGAGATGTAAAGTCTTGGATATAGCTGGGAGTGTTTTATAACTGTTTAAAACGTATACAAATAGCTCATAAGAAGTGTTGTTTGTATTGGCTTCTCTGCTTGTTTTGAAAGTCATCCTTTGGGTTTAAACTGAATATAGGACTAAGGAAGGGTTTTCAATCTCTTCTGGTTTTGATGAGTAACCTGATAGTAGGCAAAGTGCACAAAAGAGAGCTTTAAGAACAATATATATATATATATGGCCGCAGTGCTTCAATATTTTCTTAAAGGATAGCAACAGGTGCTGGTCAGAGATGTAATACAGAAAGAAAAAAGATAAAACAAATTCTAAGACTGCCTCCGCCACTAAATGATGCATATGTAAAGCATGTCTTGTCACTTTTGGATGTTTGAGTATTTGAGTATTTGACTTTTTAGGGTTGGGAACTTTGCCTACCCCTGTAATAGTGCTGTTCCATGTTTTTTTAAAAACCCACCTTTTTAGCATCAAACCATTGTAGGCATTTGACAATAACACATGTAAAGAAACTTCAGTAAATAAAAACTAAAGGCCAAATATTCTGATACTAATGAGAGCCAGTGTGGTGTAGTAGATATTGGTGTTGGACTTGGACCTGGGAAGCCATGTTTCAAATCTTGCCCTAGCCATAAACTCACTGAGTGCCCATGGGCAGGTCACAACCTTTCAGCTTAGAGAAGCCAGTGTGGTGTAGTGGATAAGGTTCTGAACTTGGCCATGGGAAGCCGAGGTTCAAATCCTGCCCTATCCATGAATTCACTTGGTGGCCTTAAGCAAGTCACAATCTCTCAGCCTCAGTTTCCCATCTGTAAAAATGGGAACGTATGTGTGTCTGTCTCTCCCTGTGTTCCCCTTACACTTGTCCATCATTGATTGTAAGCCCAATGAGCAGGGACCTGGTTCCAAAAATCTGTGACTGTAAAGCACTGTGTATGCCTAGTAGCACTATAGAAATGATTAGTAGTAATTGTGTACATATAACAGAATTCCCAGTTAGCATTTGAGAAGAAACAACTCTGCTGCAAATGCACAGCATAGCTTGTGTAGGGTGGAGCCTTCAGCCTTCCATTCACAGTGAGAGAAAAAATGAGCCAAACATGTTTGTTTGTTTATTACCCTGTCCTTCTCACAATTACTCAGGGTGGCTTACAAAAATATTTTTAAAAATATAAAACCTAGGAAATATATAAGGAAATATAAAAGACAGTTAAGCTCCTAAACCCCCTTATCCTCCTACCCTGTACCTAACTTCTTCAGCCAACCCTATCCCAGCCCTCCAAATGCCTGGCCAAACAGGAAGGTCTTACATCTCTTATGAAAGATGAGCAGCCTCGGTCTTAGCTGGACCTCTAAGGGAAGGGAGTATCATAATATGGTGCAGCCGCTGAGAACACCTCCCTGTGTGTCCTTGTACAGACCTGTGAGCAGTAGGTAGTTGCAGGAGAACATCCTTGGCCACCCTCCGAGGCCACGATGGAAAATATGGGAAGAATCGGTCTTTCAGATACCTAGGGCCCAAGTGTTTAGGGCTTTATAGGTCAGAACCAGCACCTTGAATTGTGGCTGGAAAGCTATCAGCAGTCAGTGCAGACCCTGGAGCACCAGTGTAATGTGCTCCTGATGACCCACCTCTTACAGAAGACAGGCCGCTGCATTCTGCACCAACAGCAGCTTCCAAAAATTTATCAAGGGTAGCTCCACGTAGAGCGCATTGTACTAATCTAGTCTCAACGTTACAAAAGCATAGATGACAGTGGCCAAATCTGAATCAGACAAAAAAGGTTGCAGCTTTCTCACCAGACTAACTTGGTGAAAAGCGCTCCTTGACACCACCACAACTTGGTCATCCAGGTGCAGTGGTGGATCCTAGAGCACCCCAAGGCTACGAACCTGAGTAACCAAAGAAAGGTGGACTCCATCAATAACGGGGGTCCCTGTGTCTTCCAGGACATACGGCAGGCCAACCATCATCACCTTGGTCTTGTCTGGATTCAGCTTCAATGAGCTCACCTGCATCCAATCCCCAAAAGCAGCCAGGTACCTGGCAAACATCAGAACTGGAGACTTATATTACAAAATGTTAAAATCTAGTAGATTACTGAGCCATTAAATTACAAGGCATGGTGGGCCATTGTTGTAATTTATGTTTCCTTAAGTGTATTTTTCCTCCTCTGTAAATGTTAAAAATAGTAATGCCGGAAGACATTGGGGCCGCTGCTGACGGCGGTTGCCAATGTCTCCCTTTGGGAGGGCAGTGTGCCGAGCTGCCTCAAAGAGGTGGTGGTGCGGCCTCTGCTCAAAAAACCAACACTTGACATTGACTCCCTCGGACGTTAGCGGCCGGTATCTAACCTTCCCTTTTTAGGGAAGGTTATTGAGAGGGTAGTGGCTCAGCAGCTGCAGGAGCATCTAGACCATACTGGTTACCTGGATCCTTCACAGTCAGACTTTCATTCAGGCTATGGCACTGAGACTGTGCTTGTGGCTTTGGTTGACGACCTCCACTGTGAATTAGATCAGGGTCGTTCAACCCTGCTAATTCTTTTAGATCTGTTGACTGCTTTTGATACTGCTGACCATGAGATGTTGGTGACTCGCTTGTGGGACCGAGCTGGGGTGGGCGGGATCATTCTTAAATGGTTCTGCTCTTTCCTGGTCAGAAGAACTCAATGTGTAGTGCTCAGGGATTGTTCTTCATCTCCTTGAGACCTCACATATGGTGTCCTACAAGGTTATATTCTGTCCCCTCTCCTGTTCAATGTGTATATGCAGTTGCTTGGTGAGGTCATGAGATGGTATGGGGGGTGGTGTCAACAATATGCTGATGACACCCAATTCTACCTCTTTTTCTTCTGACCCAGACCCGGCAGTCTCCGTGCTTTCCCGGTGTTTGGCGGCTGTTGGGGACTGGATGAGGGTGAGCTGACTGAAGCTGAATCCTGATAAGATGGAGCTGATGATGGTCGGTAAGGCGTGGTTGTGGTGACCCCCGCCACTGACTTGATTCCCCAGGTTCGCAATCTGGGAGTGCTCCTCAACCTGCAGCTCTGCATAGATCTCCACGTGGGGGCGGTGATGAAGAGTGTATTCTGCCAATTACATCTGGTGCATCGACTTTGGCTGTATGTTTTGGTCAGCGACTTGGCCGCTATCATCCATGCTTTCATTACCTTGAGATTGGACTATTGTAACGTGTTCTACGTGGGGCTACCCATGGTGACGGTTTGAAGACTGCAGCTAGTGCAGAATGCAGTGACCCATCTCCTTATGGGGTCGGGCTGCCATGAACACATTACATTGGTGTTCCAGGCGCTGCACTGGCTGCCTATAGTCTTCCGGGCCCGATTCAAGGTGCTGGTGTTGACCTTAAGCCCTACATGGTCTCAGCCCGACTTACCTATGGGATCACCTCACTCCCCATGCTGTGGAGTGACCCCTGCGGTCTGCTGGGAGCGCCCTTCTCGAGGTCCCTTGTGTATCCTTGAGGGCTAAAATGGAGAGGGTGTTTTCAGTGGCCGCACATAGGCTGTGGAACTTCCTCCCAGCGCAGGCCTTGTTGACCCCAGACCTCCCTTCTGGTGCATGAGTAAGACCTGGCTGTTCCACCAGATGTTTGGCGGGGGAGATGGGGTGTAGGGTGTGTGGAGTAGGTTAGGGTTTGGGGGGGATTTATTGTTTTAGTGCCTTCTTTTTTTAATGTGTTGTTTTTAGTTTTGTATGTTTTATCTATTTTATGTTGTAAGCTGCCCCAAGCTGCCTGGAGAAGGAGGGGCGAGGTAAAAATCTGTTAATAAAATAAATAAAATAATTAACTGGTATCTGTAATCAGTCTCTGTGGGATTTAATAAAAACAACAGAAATAATCGTGAAAATAATTTTAAAAGCCTAGAAAATCAAAATTTTGGAACTGAAAGTGAGAGTTTTAAAAACTCAATAAGAAATCAAAAACACATAACAAAGACAACAATTAAAAGTGAAGTTACAAAGGAACAAAAAGCCCTGACTGTTGCCACAGATGTACTTTTTCATAGTCACAGATCAGAGAGTTTCACAGCCCAGGGCTCCCAGTGAAGAAGCTGTATCTTTTTACCCTCTCAATATTGCATCCAGGAATAGTCAACGTTTTAAACAAGAATCTAAATTGCTTGGTGGTTTAAGATGCTATATTGCAGTTCTTCAGGTAGGAAGAACCTACAATACTTCTTGCTTTAAATACTAAAAGCGTGTATTTGCTGGTAATTAGGCAGCCTTTGAAGGTGCAGCTACAAAACAAAAGTTGCTACAAAAAAGGTAAGAGCCTACGCACCCCACCCCAAAAGTCAGGGAATAAACACTTGAGGTACTATCTTCTTTAAAATCCACATTGTCATATCAAGTTATGTATCAATACCACAGTTCCTTTTTTAATTTGGAACTATTCTTTCTGCACTGCCAAAATACAAGTAGGCGAATCTGAGGATAAAGTAGCTTAATGGTTTTTAAAAATATTTTTGCCTGTGTGTTAATGAAAACATGCACTAACTATTTTCCAGAGTGATAGAGGAAGCTATCCCACATTAGATTTAGGTCAAGAGCTTCAGTTTCAGGAGAAAATGATGGATGTCTCCTTTAGGAATGATGGAATGTGGAAGTGTTAGATATCCAACTGACTGAATTTATATCATTTAGGACTTCTCTGCAGCTCCCAATACCTTCAACGTCCCTATTCCCAGCCTCTTTTAAAAAAAGCAAACCCCAAAACCAGGACAATGGACACAATAGAAGTGTGATTTAAAATGCATTTTAAAAAGAGTACACCTTTCTCCCCTGCCTCCTTGCAAAATTGAAATAAATTCCCTGCTATTGCCTGGCAGAGAAAAGCTTGGAAAATAGTAAAACTTCAAAAGTTCCCTTGTGATTACTGTGGGATGGCCTGCAGTCCACAGCACATTTTGAAATGGACATGCATTTACTTTGCAGATCATTGAAGATCATTTGTTTAATTCAAGTGATGATAAATGTACTTGTCTTGAAAATTAATCACTTACCATGATGTCCACATTATGATGTCCACATAATGTTTATGCGGACTTAAGCCCATTGACACTCTTGTTGAAAAAGCTCAGATTTCAGAGGTCCCCCGCCCCCTCATGGTTATGGCTATTCTTGTTTCAGTCCTGATACAATTTAATATTTGTGAGATTATATAATACACACACATACAGTGTAGCAGTGGTGTACCTACCATTAAGCGAGTGCAGTTAGTTGAATCTGGATCCTGAACTCTGAGGGTGGTCCTTTACAAGTGTCTGGGTGCCACTAGGAAATTTTCAGAGTGGGTGGGTGCGGAATGCTAACCCCACACCCTCCCTTGGCCACTCTGAAAATTTCCTAACAATGTTCAGGCTGCTTGTGTGTGTCAGCAGCTTGCAGCCAGGCTCCCAGCTGGTGTTTCTCCAGAGCGGTGGCAACCTAAAGTTGGGGCTCCCACTGCACCTCTTGTTTCTCTGCCCTGGAGAACGATTACCTTACTCTTAGTGTAACAGGGCAGGCTGCTGGTAGTGGTTTGGCCCTTTAAGGAGACTCCTTACCACTAACTGCAGGGGGAGTGGATAGATGAAGATGACACCTCAACAGGTGCTAAATAGGCCACAGGCACCAGTAATGCAGACACAGTGCCTATGTAGCCAGCAGCTGTGAAAGTTGATGAGTGGCTGACTGAGGCCAGCTGGACCTAGTCTAAGGCCTCAAAGCGAGAACTACAGCTCAGTTGGAAGAGGGGAGCTAACTAGAATGGCAGAGGCCAGGAAAGGCTCTGCCAAGGGTAACTGGCGGGAGAGGGTTGTACCTGGCCAGTGGGGACTGGGTAGGAGGCCCAGAGGCAGAGGCGCTCATTAGGGATGGGCAAACGCAGTTCAGAAGTTCAAAGTTTGGACCGAACTCAAGCAGTTCGGTCGACCAAACTGAACTTCTGAACCGAACTCGATTTTTGTACCGAACTGAACCGAATTTACGAATTTGGTTCTGTTCACTCATCCCTATTAAGATAATATTCCATTTAGTTCAATGGGGTTTGAATTTCCGAACTCTGTTCGGAAGTTCGTAGTTCGGACTGAACCCGAATAGTTCAGTCGACCGAACCGAACTTCCGAACCGAACTTGATTTTCAAACCGAACCGAATTTCCAAACTTGGTTCTGTTTGCTCATCCCTAGTGCTCATATCTGGTCTGAGGAGGGACTGCCCGACCAGAGGGGCTTGGATTAGGAAGCCCTGTGCCCAAATTGCTATGTAAACAGGCTGAAGGCTGGTAGAGGATTATAATAGTGAAAATAAAGACACTACTATTTGGTGAAGATCCTGGATATATATACATCCAATATATATGGGATGGGGGGGAATCACAAACAGAAGAGGAGTCTGTAGTGAAATACATACATTACATACTCAATGAGTCTATACAGTGCATAACACAAGGTTTCAGTTTATGGTTTAAGTTTCATTTCATTACAAAACTGAAATGAAACTTAAAGCAATCTAAAAATCCTACTCAACGCCTGCTGTTCAGGAACAGTGACTAGCTCAGAAGGTGTTGGGAAGGGGGGAGGCAGATAATTAGTTTAGTTTCTTGCAAGCCTCTCCACCCCTGGTGCCT
>QEPC01008849.1:1184944-1237699 GCA_003113815.1 Sphenodon punctatus
GTAGTGGCGCTTAGATTTAGCGACAAGTAGATCATTGGTAATCTTGGCCAGGGCAGTTTCAGTAGAGTGGAGGGGGTGGAAGCCGGATTGGAGAGGGTCTAGGGAGAAGTTGGCGGAGAGGAGGTCCAGGCAGCGGGAGTAGACGACACGTTCCAGAAGCTTCGAGGCAAAGGGAAGGAGGGAGACTGGCCGGTAACTAGAGGGGTCAGATGGGTACAGGGTGGGTTTTTTGAGGATGGGGGAGACAGTGGCATGCTTAAAGGCAGAGGGGAAGGAGCCTGTGGAAAGGGAGAGATTGATGACATGTAGAAGTGGGGGAGCGATAGTGGGAGCAATAGAGGTCAGGAGACGGGAGGGGGTTATCCAAATAATGGAGTGATGTGACTATTTCCCGCCTGTGTTTTAGCTATCCATTCAAGGGAAGAGCTAGATTTTTCGAAGGCAGCACACAAAATGGAGCAGTCCATTGGCATTGCCTTGTCAAAATAAAACACCCTGAAAAACAAAGCTTAGTAAATCAAAATCACCTGGATAAACAGGAAGAAGCCGAAAAGCAGACTTTATGTTGCTCTTTGCCATCAGTTCTCCCTTGCCACATGACCTAACCATTTAGACAGCTGTGTCAAATGATGCATAGTGTACTGAACAGAACTCAGCTGGTATAGCATCATTAAATGACGCACCATGTGGATAGGATAAATGATGAATCAAATTACATTCACCAGGCGCCGCCTTTGGAACCACTCCCAAGGGTGACACCATCAGGCTTACCATTGGAAGAGAGTCAAAAGGACCAGCAACTCTCCCCTCAGCAACCTTTTTTTGGATCTTTCTTTCCACTGCGCTCTCTAAACTGACCTCTGATTTTAAACTGGGTGACATCCTATGCATGCTAACATCCTCAAGCAGAATCCTAAACCCCAAACAAAACCCCTCAACTATATATTTAGCTGCCAACGTATCCATGTAGTCAAATAACATGTCCTCCAATGCCTCATATTTAACTGGGGTCGGTGCTCTTTGATGAGCTTGTAGCAGAAGCGTTGCTACCTCCAGCACCCTTCTGCTGCCCAGAGCTGAATTGCTTATGCCCTTTGTGAATGTTGCACTGCAGCCTCCGCTTAAACCCGTGCAGGCCTCCTTCAAGCCACACTGCTCCACACAGCCCCATGTCGGTTTCCTCAGAACTGGCAATTGAAACCGACAAGGAAACTGAAAACACTGAATCATGAAGCAGCTTCCTTTGTGTTGGCCACAACAGACACAGTGTGGCTTTCCCAGGACCGCTCCTCCAACCCTGGGCAAGCTCTGCCCATCTTTTTCCTGCCTCTAGCCTTGCACCGCTTGTTTGCAGGGCTCAAAGAGTTGCAGCCACCAATTATTCTCCCACTCGGGGAGCGGGGCTTTTCAGCAACCCCCCAGGCTGAATCCTCATTTTTTAAAGGGTGGCGAGGACAACCTCCCCCCACCCACATATGCATTAGCGGGGAAGGGTATTTATATAATTTCTTCAATACTCTCAATATTGAGGTATTATAAAAACCTAATCCTCTAATACTAATTGTGCGAATGTATTAATTGAGTAAAAACATTAACTATAAAATTACTCTATCATGTAGGCACTAATAGTATCTCAAACACAGAATTACAATCTCACAAGTGTGAATAGATACACCTTACATAGCTGATAAATGGGGATGAAATGATCTTGTTTTCACTGGAGCGCCTACTAGTTTCAATTGCAGGGTAAAATGCCATTGTGTCTCTAGTCATATAGTGCTATATATAATGCACTCACTTAATACACCTGTGATGACCAGTTGAAACTGTTTACATTTAAAGATACAGAGTATCCTCACTGGAATTACAACAGTATACATTGATATAAAGATTCGAACTTGGAATTACAATATTATAGTAGATGATCAAGGAAACAGATGTTATAAAATACAATAATAAAGTATGAAATACTATAAAAATACTGTCTTGTCCAATTTATCATTCAGTCCCCCAGGAAATAAAGTCCCCAAAGTATAAATCCAGAATGTTTCACGTCTGGATAATAACAAATTGGCATCTTTCCCTTTGTTTGGNTTTTCAAACTGAACGGCCGAACATCTAAACCCCGTTCTGTTCACACATCCCTATGATCGGTGGTGTGGGAGAGGAGTGCACTCACCACAGCCTGCCAAACAGCTGATCCAGGGGGGGCTGGAGGAGCACACTCACCCCATCCTACCAAACAGCTGATGGGGTGTGTGTGCGGAGGAGTGTGCTTACCCCCGTTTGGTAGGCCATGTGAGTGCATCTCTCTCTCCTGATCAGCTGTTTGGTGGGCTGCGTGGACACTGTCCTCCAGGACCACCGCCACCCTGTTCAGCTGTTTTGACAGCTCCTCCTGGGGTCTTGATTCTGCTGCAGAACAGGGGTCTGGGATTCCTACTCCTTGTGGATACTCCTGGCTGACCCGTGATGTGGATGGATATGTGACGGCAGCCCTCTGCCTGGATTTCCCAGGGGGATGGGCTGCTCGTTTGAACTACCCTCACCGCTGGCCCACGGTGCGGCAGTTGTGCGGGGCCCTCCCCGGGGCAGCTAGGGCATCTGGCTTGCCCTCAACTCATTTGTTTTCACCCTTACTTGATTCATGGTGTGGGGAAAAGAGCAGTCCAACTTACAAGGAATTTTGAGTTAATCGAGTGCAACTTGTGTGGATTATACCAAAATACATACGTTTTAAAAAAAAGTGTGACATATTTCAGAATGGGTAGTTTTGACAATTTCAGAGGTATGTGAGTTTACATTTGCATCCCATTATTGCAGTAGCTCTTCATATTATTATCCCCTGATTTGTGCCTTCATGCATATTTATATGGGTGAAAATATCTGTCTCACAAAAGGCCATGGCAAGCTTTTGTGTTTTTCCTTTGTCATCCTACTTTTTATGCATATACTGTATATGGTGCATAGTGATGGATTTCATCCTGTTTTTGGATAATCAGTGTTTTCTATATTATAAATTAAATTGTCTCTACGAGAATGGGAAAAACTCCTCCACATAAGAGACAAATAAAGTTTGGATCCACATTTGGATCCCTGTCTGTACCATATGTAACACAATATGTTGCAGAATAGTTTATTTCCATTGCATTTTCAAACGGGTGTGTCACAAAATGCCTCAGCCAGGAAACCTAATTTATACAACTCGTACACAGGATACATACAATTCTGTCCTGACTTTTGGTGCAATCTCAATCCATTATATTCAATGGGAGTTTTGTTGTGGACTTCAATGGAAAGTGTGTTGCAGTTTCTGTTATTAAAAAATTTCTCTATTTCCTTTGTATGTAATATTTGCGTTGCTGTTTTTATAAGATGTCCAGAAGACTTTGCACATAGGGTACCCTAAAAATACAGTTATTAGCATTACTAAAGTTATTTATTATTAAGATGAGGAAATTTGGAAATGAAGAATTAGTGGGTGCTCATTAGAGAAGAAATACATCCTTAGTGAATGTACTAAGGCTGCGTTTACACAAGACTCTTCTGCCACATTTTTAATTTAATGAGAGAGAGTACTATTTTGCCTAATTGATTTCCCCACATTGCTCCCCCCACTGTAAATCTTACCTCATATGTTGCCACAGCCACTGCTAGCAATCCTATAATGGTGAACAGTTGGGGTGAGGCTGCACGAGACAGTGAGGGGAGGCTACCACACCTTGGGTAGCTGTACCCTTTTGCAACGCAGTGACTCATGTGGCCGGCAGCAGCCAGATGTTCCCCCTGCCCTGGGGCAGGGCAAACAGCTGCCTACTATGCAATGCATCCTCGGAAAAATTCCAAGGATGTGTTGTTGAGCCACCTTACCCTTACCCTACATGGGGTGAGACTTCCCACTGTGGAGCAACTGATGTGGCCTGTCCCTTTCTGCACGCCACAGTGAACTCTGCAGGGGGCTGTGAGCACTGGGCACTGGTGCCTGTTCTGTGTGGCCACATCATAGCCGGGTTTGAGCTCTCATGGCTGATCTGATCAGGGGGAGTGGGAGCCCAGAGGAACACTCGTGTGCCCTTTCCCTCCCCCGACAAACAGCTGATCAGGGGAGGGTGGCCCAGAGGAGCATGCATGGGCCCCTCCTCCCCTAATCAGCTGTTTTTGGGGTGGGGAGAGGAGCGCACACTCCTGGATTCCACCTCCCCCCGATCAGCTGTTTGTTGGGTGGATTAGGCGGGAGGGGAGTCTGCACACTTCCCAGGCTCCCCACTCCCCCAATCCACCTGACTGACAGCTGATCATGGGAGAGGGGTCCTGGGAAGAGGGTGTGCACTCTTCCCAGGCTCCCCTTCCCCATCAGCTGTCAGACGGGGATGGGTGGTGGGAGGAGCACACGTCCTCCTCCTCCCCAACAGTGAAGTAGGCAGCAGGCCCAATCCTACACCGTGTGGCCCGCTCTCCGCATTTGCCCCACATTGTGATGGCAGCAATTCCCCGACATGGGACCGTATGGGGATCAGGCCCTCAGTGGTCATGTAGCCTCACCCTTGGTTTTTGCCTGGTGCTTTTGGGGGCACTTATTACATGTGTGGCAGACCAGCTTCTTTCCACTTCACAAAAAATGTGCATGAAGAAATAAGCACAATTGTTAAAGCTTAGTTTTAGAGTTTAAATTGTTGATTAAATTCATATTACATCTGCACCATCCTGTTACCTTATCTTTTCAGATAAGAAAAAAATGTGGGAAATGGATTTTTGCGGACTTATTTTCTCATGTCAATTTACCCTAAATCTCATTTCTTTCATGTTTTTGCACCAAACATGCTAACTTCACTCTTCATTTTTAAATTCTTAAGACAAAGAAGTAGTCGATATCAATGCCCAATGATTTAGCAGATTGTGTTTTTTAATTTCAAGAAAATTTGTTCATTTTTGCTTCTAAATTCCAAATGTTTATGCCCCCCCAAATGCTAGCTGTTACCCTTGTCTTTACGACTTGTGCATGGGTAGCTTTGCCTCATAGACAGGAAGTGGAATTGTACTTATTGAAATATGATGCATGTATCTCAAGAAGGAAGTTCAGTACAGAGTATGCCTCTTTGAATGTCCTCAAGAAAGTGAAGTATGTTTTCTTAATAGTATAAAAAGATATGGAATTTTGGATTACACAGGATAAGCAGGGTATATAATTTGCACAACCGGATGACCTCAGGACAGATTATTCAATCATACAACAAATAAATATGTAGTCAATGTTGTTATCTGACCAACAATTGTGGTTGTTAATTTGGACATGTGTTTCAGATGTAATGGAGGGAAAACATTGTACTGCTTTGAATCAGCTCTTTGTGAATAAAAATAGAACAGCTTCATACATTAAACCCTTAACCACATCATGTCTGTCTTTTTGTTGGACAAAAAAAATAACATGAAAAATGTGAAGTTCATTACTGTAATTAAGAACTGGAGGAAACCCATTGATACATATTTGAAACTGCTGATAATTTTGGTTTGCATTATTGCTGGATTGCATCAGACAATCAGATAGAATTATAAGTCAGACTAACCATGTTTTTTGCCCTAAGGCTTGGTCTCTGCATTTCCGAGGAACACGTGCAGAACATTTTTACTGCACTATTGAGTGCCTGAGAAGAAAAAAGCAAGAGGTGCTAGCTGTTCTTTGGAATCTGAAATGGGGACTTCAAAGCTCATACTCCTTTGTTTGTTTCTAGGTTTTCAGAAAATAAGACTGCCAAATGGCTAGAACTCTTTGAAGGTAGTGGTGTCCAATATGGTCCAATAAATAGTATGCAGCAAGTATTCTCGGATCCTCAGGTCAGTTCTTATTGATACACTATTAATCTGTGTTTTATAAATAAATTGGTTGTTCCCTTTCTTATACCTGCAACTACACATGAAAATGAAGTCTGAAACATTCGGATTGAGTATGAGACAAATAATGGTATAATCCCCAAAGGCAACTAAATACTGGCACTGCAGCAAGATGTACTTGAAAGGACAGGCATTCTCATATTGTATCAGATCATACTGCCTTCACTAGAGGTCAATACTTGATATTTTGAAGGGCAGGACACTGAGAAACAGTAACGCACTTCTACATAGATTTTGCTGTACTGTTTGTAGAAAAAACTATTTTGTTTTTGCCTCTAGACGTCATCATCTTATTCTTTGTTTCATGCTTTGCTACAAATGATGTTGATAGACTGGTATAGAATTGTCCAATTTTAAAATGTAGATGAATAAAAATCTGATCCAGAAAGTTTTAGAACTTTTTTCAACTAAGTGCGTTCAAAGGTTAACAAGAGTTCAGTTTTCTTTATTTCACAAATTTAAAAACTATTTTTATTTTTACTCAAAATAAACATTGTTCTTTTGGTCCAGGTATTTTTTTATTCCTGTCCCATCAAATTATGAAAGCTGGGCACTATGCTGAATTCCACAATGAAGCTTTTTTGATTGGTTGTTAGAACACTGTAAATCAGTTTGTTTCAAATAATGTAACAGACTACATTTTGCAGCTATACTGCTGCACAGTGAATATAATTTAAATGAAGTTTCAATAGTGGAATAAACTTGTTCAGCAAAAGCTATTAATCTACTTGAGTTCAAACCTATGTACAGTGAAAATCAAACATTTGATAAACAAATGAAAATGTTAAAGGAATCAGAACATACTAGGATAAATGGTAAAATGTAATTGGCTAGTGAGATTAATATATTTGTGCATGCATATCTGCTGCACATCAGTGTCTGCCAACGCTGGGAATATATATGATTAAAGATTTTACAGAAGAATAAAAGAACATCAAATGAATCTGTGATAAAGGAATACATTTATTGTGCATCAAGGTTCTGTATTTATATTAGCCTGCCACTACATCAGAATGGAAGCTTTTGTAGATTAATGCACTGTTACTTCTTGGAATGAGGTAGCACCATTCTGAATTTGCCTTGAGAGGATAACCAGGCCAACTTTCTCACTTCATTACTTTCACAGGGATTAAGCCTTGTTTTTGAACACTTCACTGCAGGAGGCTTTATTTTACTAGGAGTTTGGTTAGTGGGCTATACGCAGTGTGATACTAAAAAGGGGATTCTGCAGTTTTTGTTCAAATGTACAAAATTTACAAGTTACTGACATTGTAAAGATACTTTTTTAAAGGCCAGAAAGGGAATGAATGTCTTAGAAGAGAGCCTTCTGCCCTGCCCTTATAATTCCTCCTGCAAATTGGATGGAGTACAGTAGACCTACCTCAAATGGAGTTTGCCCCATCTCTGGATACTATTAAATTGTGCTAAAAATGACCTATGCTTGGAACATATCATGACACTTTGCCTTTGGAGTGGACCAAGTTGCAAGTGTTTGCAAAATATTTTTCCATGGAATACACATGATAGGTCTATCAGTTTTGACCATCTCCTCTGAAATGCAGTTTTACATTATCATTGCACACTATATTTTTTGGGAGAACGATATATAAACATTTAAAGTGAAAACAGCGTTATGTTTGTGAGCCAAGTAGCATTCCTTTTTCATGGTCATGGATATGAGAGGAATGCATGTGATCCAATAGGAGCATATATCTTTGCCAGTGCATTTGCTCTTCTCCCTTGAGACATGGCATTTATCAGAAGCCAATGGGGAATCTTTTGTAGGAGTCCTATATTAAATTATATTAGTATAGTATCTCTTGGTTAAACATCTCAGATTCTATATCTGAGAGAAATCTAGTGGAGACCAAGCCAGAGCCATAAAGTTACTTTTATTTGTACTGAGAATTTTGAATTCTGTTTGCATTTTTAGTTTTATTTTATAATTTTGTGGTTAAGACTTCAGGTATTCACAGACAGGTCCTCTATTGCTAAATTTGACCCTCTAACCCAGGAGTGAGTTCAGCTCAGAAGCAGAAGGTTTTAAATGGAATGCATAAAACAGAAGGTTTTATATCTCTTTATTCTGGAATACTAGATTTCATGTTTGGACATGAGCCACAGTACTTGCATTTCAGCAGTAGCTGCATTTACTGCATACATCTTACACTTGAAAGAACATTTTGGAGTAAAAATCCTGTCTATATTTTTAGTGTAGATATAAAGAGATTCTCATAACTGATGAAAATGTGGTAGAGAGAGCCTGATGTATAGTTGAGTCTGATCACTCTGTTGTATTTGATAGTATATTTCAATGTCAGATTAATACTTAAGAAAGAACTGTCATTATGTTTAAGAAATGGCATATGGTAGAAATGTCTTATATCTCTATATGAGAGAACCAATTACATTGCATGGACATGCATTACAAGCAAACGTTTTCAATTTAGCATTACCCTTTCCAGCCCTTTATTTGTTTATTTATTTGTTTACTTATTTATAATATATCTTAATATCCCACCCCATCCCGCTTTACGGCAGCTCAGGACAACTCACAAAGTTAAATAAGATAAAAACAATAAAACCATACACAACAAGTAAAACCAATGCCAAATGCCCAGTGAAACAGCCAGGTCTTACACTGCCTTTGGAAGGAGAAGAGATCCGGGGACAGGCGACCCTCCACCGGGAGGGAGTTCCACTGCCTCGGAGTGGCCACCGAGAACGCCCTTTCCATCGTCCCCACCTGACGAACTGTGGGGACTTCCAAGAAGAGCCCTCCAAGGTGAGCACAGGGGCCAATCCAGTACCTGAGGGATGAGGCGGTCCTACAGGTAGGTGGGGCCCAGGTCGTATACGGCTTTATAGGTCAAAACCAACACCTTGAATCAGACCCGGTAGACTATAGGCAGGCAGTGCAGCGAGTGAAGCACCAGTGTTATATGCTAACGGCGTTCCATCCGTGTAAGGAGGCGGGCTGCTGCATTCTACACCTCCAGACCGCCAGCGAGGGTAGCCCCATGTAGAGTGTGTTACAATAGTCTAATCTTGAGGTGATGAAGGCATGAATGATGGTGACAAGGTCGGAGCATGAGATATACAGCCGAAGCCGCCACACTAGATGTAACTGGCAAAAAGCGCTCCTCATCACAGCTGCCACCTGAGCATACAGGCGGAGCTGTAAATCAAAGAGCACCAAACCTAGGGGCCAAGGAGGGGTGAACCCCATCAATGATGGGGACCTCACACACTCCCAGGCCCCCAGTCCCACTTACCAGCATCACCTCCATCTTGTCAGGATTCAACTTCAGATGGCTTGCCATCATCCAGTCCCCCACAGCTGCCAAACACTGAGTAAGCACTGAGACGGCCGGGTCTGAGTCAGTTGAAAGTGAGAGGTAAAGTTGGGTGTCATCAGTATATTGATGACACCAAACACCAAATCCTCTCACAACTTCACCCAAAGGCTGCATGTACACATTGAACAGGAGAGGGGAAAGTATGGAACCTTGCAGGACACCACAGGTGAGTTCCCAGGGAGACAAAGAACGTTCCACCCCCCGCCCCCCATCACCACCCGCTGAGTTCTTCTGGCCAAGAAAGAGCAAAATTATTCAAGAATGATGACGCCAAACCCAGCACAGTCCCGCAAGTGAGTCACCAACATCTCGTAGTCAACAGTGTCAAAAGTAGCCAACAGATGTAATAAAATCAACAGAGTAGACTGACCCTGGTCTAACTCACAGCGTAGGTCGTCGACCAAGGCCACAAGTGCAGTCTCGGTGCAGTAACCCGTTCATGGGATCCAGAAAACTGATGCAATCAAAATGTACCTGAAGCTGCTGAGGCACCACTTGTTCAGTAACCTTCAAGAGACTGGCCGATAGCTGGCCGGGGAGTCAACGTCAAGGGATGTTTTCTTGAGCAGAGATTTCACCACAGCCTCCTTAAGGCAACCTGGAACTCTGCCCTCCTGTCAGGAGGCACTGACTACCCCCTCCAGCAATGGCCCCAATGTATTCCGGCAGGCCTTAACCATCTAGGTATTGTTCAGGTATGTGTCTTCATGCAGTTTTCCACTGAGTGTCCCAAATGATACCTTGTCTTTAGCAAAAAGTTAAATGTAGTTCTGAGTGGTAGAGGCTTAAAGAGATTGGATATGGAATTGCCCATCATCCAGTTCAAATGTGGTCCAGCTTGCCTAGTGTCCAAAATTTGTGACCATCTGATGGTAACATGAAATCAAGACCCCATGAATTTCTAGGGATCTTGTGATTTAAGCATTTAAGCATTCTTGTGATTTAAGGGATTTAAGCATTGAACATCTGATTTGCCTGGGAAGTTCTTAACTACTATGTAAATTGTGTTTCTCTATAAAAATCTTATGCAGTTAGAAAAATAATCTTAGCAGAATCTGTAATGAAAGGTAAATTGCATCCATTAGCAAATGGAAATGCTATTAATTGTCTTGAAAATTCTTTCCAAATTAGATTTAGAGCTGCAAAGATCTTATATAGCTGCCGATTCATTGTTAGGTTGTGTTAAATTGGACTCAGACATTAGGGTGTATCGGTTAATTTAAGCTGTAAATGAGTTTCCACAATGATTTCTCTACTTGGGGTATTTTCAGACGTGACGGGGCCGGTATTGGCCCTGTCACAGAATCACCCATTGATCCCCCGCCAGGATCAAAACGGCTGTCAAACAGACGTGCCGGCTGATCCCGGTGGGGAATCGGGGGGGGGCGGGGCCGTGCGGCTCAACGTGCAGCCGCACAGTCCCGCCTCCCCGCTCCCNCGCCCGCCGGCCCCCCGGGACATTGACCACGGCCCTAAATCTCACAGCTGATTCTGGGCCATGGTCAGGGGACAGATGAGACGGTCAGCTTGATCACGGGGGGGGGAGGGGAATCACATTCAACATGCAAACGGAGTTGGTCCGGCCAGGACCTCTGTTTGGGTGTTGAATGTGATTCCCCCCCCCCCGTGATTCATGGGGGTGAACATCTGGCGGGGAGCTTCCGTTCCCCCCAACAGACGTTACGGGACCACGATCACCATATGGGTATTCACCGTGATTCACCGTAATCTCGTAATGTCTGAAAATACCCTTGGTTGTGTGAATATGCTTTTTTGGGCACTTTATATTTGTGAAGTATGTGAAGTAAAGGGTTCATTTATGCATCAATATAACATTTTGATGATGATATTTAGAGTTATGAAGATTATTATAATCATCAATTTACCATTTGGTTCTGTTAAGATATATACAATTAGCCATTAGGTTGTGTAAATCATGTTTAAATTAAGGCTTATTGGTCCATTTAAGCTGTAGTATTTAAGTAAGGAGGATGAGCAGCTGACTTTTCATTTCTGCAGTTGCAAAGGCAGGGGATGTTTCCTGATGAACATGGTCTTGTGGTGAAGTTTGTTTTTTGAGTTCTTTTCTGTAAAAATCATTATTAACAAGTTAATTATGATGATTTATACGCCTTTACGTGGGCTATTAAATTATTGAGACATTTCTTTTTAGGACATTTTAGTCCTTTGGAGATTATTCTGTAGTTTATATTTCAGGTCGCTTTCTTATGAGTGATATATCCAACTCACCAGAGGTACTTTTTTGTTTTATTGGTTTTTTCTTATTTATATGAGGATAGTTTAATATTTTATTATCTTTTTATATAAACCATCAAATTATTTTAAAAAATTGAAGGGCAGTCTTGTCCTTAAAGGTTTTCTGGTTTAAGATATTTTGTTCATTATTATTTTTTGGTTTTATATATTACATTTTTATGATGTTTCTAGATGCCAATTAGAGAACAGAAAGTATAATTATTATTTTTTAGAAGTGGTCAGAGATCCTTTGATTCTGTAAGTGTTACTTTAATTATTACTTTCTCAAGTCACCCTACTAATGAGGTTTCTTAGGTTTACATGCCCTTCCTTTTCTTTTATACCTTTGATATACTATTGGATTGTCTATATTTTATAAAAAGAAAAAGCCCTGAAGAATACTCCTATTTTGGAAACACGTTGGCTTTGTTGAAGATATGATCACATATCTATGAACTTGTTTCTGTGATTTTTTGTATATTGAAGATTTGACAACACATTTATGAACTTTGTATCTGTGATTTTGTGTATATCGTACAGGCTTTATTGAGGGCATATTGAAGATTTGATTACACATTTATGGCTATTGTATAGGCTATATTGAAGCTTTGATGGTATGTTTGTGAACTTTGATGGTATGTTTATGATATCGACCCGTTTTACACGAGTCGAGCCTACTCAAACCCACACAGATCCGCTTCATGGACATGAGTGGGTGCCGTCTGTGTGAATGCCACAGTGGGTGGGTGTGTATGTGCGCTCCCACAAAACACGCAGGCACACCCACTTCCACCCAAAACAGCAATTGCTCCATGAGTGGGGATGCGGGGGGGATCGGTGTGCACCCGTGTACACAGCCCCACCCACCCCACCCACACTGTGGTGCGCACACTGATTTCCACCCCCCATACTCACGGCCTGTTTAAAAAGGGCCATTGATATGATATATTTCTAAATACACATACATTTTGTTTATTTTTGTAGTAGATATTGTTGGCTGGCTTATTTCCTGGCTGACAGCAAACTGGAGGAGAAATGGTAAGGGCTACAACTGAGAAGGGCTAACAGGGTCAGGACTGGACCAACCCAGGCATCTATGGTGGGGCTATGAAGCTAGGTGTTGTCTGATCCCAGAATCCCATGGTTGCGGGTTCAAGACCCAGGTCCTGAATTGCAGTGACACAGTGGGGTGTGACGCATGTTCCTTCATACCAGCTAAAAGCACTGCACTGCCACATCTCCCAGCTGGGAGGAGCCTGATTCAGGTCCCACAGTGCTCTTCACTACTCTGGAAGGGAGCTCAGGCTGGGCCCCACAGCCACTGTCACACTAATCTGAGTCCTGAGTAGCCCGCAAGAATGATTGTATGTGAATGATGGGAGGGACCCTGGAGTCAGTTATGTTTAAGGGGTGGAGGAGTTTACACACAGCCTTTCTTCTGACGACAATGCTTTCCCCCCACTCCAGCCATTTTTCTTCTTGTATGGATTCTTTGACAGATGAGAGAAATACTGTGAGGATTTTCTTATGGACAAATGTTAGCAATAGCCTACTGCCTTAGAGAGAAGCTGGTCTGAAATTTGTTGTTGTTGTTTTTAAAAATAAGCATAATTAATCACATCATCAGCCCCTTATAAGGGCCAGGATCGAACCCTTAGCCAGCTGATTTTTTCAAGAGAAATGCTTAGAAACCATAGCTCCACATTGCTCCAAATGGAGGGTTTTTTTTAAAATTCCACAGACTGACAATTTTCTGGCAGGGGTTGGAAAACCCTATCCTCCCTGAAAGAAAAGGAGTCATTAATAAGTCAGGGAAAACAATAGAGAATCTCTTATCTCCCCAGTGGGGAGTTCTGCTGTGAAGTTCGCTGGGGGCAACCTGTTTAACTGATCTAGCTGGAGAATTCAAAACATTGGGTGTAAACAGACATATGTGGATGGTGCCTTTCCCTGAAGCTGCTCCGGCGGTGCACCCCTACATCTGCCCCTTCTGGGTCCATTTTAGATGGACCCAGTGGTTGTCCGGGCCGTGGGCCACCCAGATGACACCTCCTCTGCACCATAGAGTTTCAGGCAGATCACCTGATGTTCTGAGCTGGCACCCATAGCTCTAAGGTGTTGCCAAGGGCAATGGCTGGCTGAAAGCAGCGCTGCATTGTGGGTCCACCGAGCAGATGGACAGCAGTTCTACCTCGGACCAGTGTCCTGGGTTTGGCTGGCCTGCTCCACTGGCAGTGCTCCTGGGATGTTCCAGAGTACCACAAGCGGGGCTGTCCTGCAGTAGGCAGAGCCTCCTCAACTTCCACATCTGGTGGGGGACTTTAAAATGGACTGGCTAGCCCAAAGCTAAAGCCGGGCTGTGGTTCATCTAAAAGCACCCATGGTCCCCATTGATGGTTTGCAAATTGTTCTCACTTTCACCTCCCTTTCTAATGTGTGGGACTTTACAGCAGTTTTCCATGACTTCAGGACAGATAACAAACAAGGTAGTGTCAAATCAGGGATGTTCTGGAAAAAACAGAATACTTGAGAGGTATAATCTCAACTACGCATGTGGAGTCATATTTATATGAATTAAATTTGCATTTAAAGAAGGGATTCATTCTAATTTATCCAACTTTAAGGTTCTTCTGATTTATTCATGATAATTTATTCTGTGATCAACTTGCAGAATTTCTTTCCTGGCAATTTAGAATTTTTTCCAGTTTTTAGCACAGTGAACATGGGTCCTTGATCATCATGATCAGATATCCCCCTTAAAGGAGAAGGTTGTTTTGGTAACTATGGGTAATTTCAGATGTTACGATACCACGGTCACCCACAGTAAATCCCCTGTGGTGGCCATAACGTCTAAAGGGATTTCCGCCAGATGTTCACCCCAGTGAATACCTGGTGGGAATCTCATTGACCACGCTTTCAGACCTCCGGCCGCCCAGGGGTCCGAAAGCGTGGTGGGTTCGGGCCCCAAGCGTGGTCGGAATGGCCACGGTCTGGGACGGGCCACAGGTAACATCTATTACCTGCAGCCTGGCCAGATCGTGGCCCTGGCCATGGAGGGCGGCCAGCCGGGGGACCGTGGGGGGGCAGGGCTGTGTGGCGGTACATCGCACAGCCCCTCCCCGATCCCCAGGCAGAATCAGGCCAGCACGTCTAAAGGACGGCTGGACTGATTCCTGACCGGGATCTGAAATGGATCCTGGAGCACGATTCAGCATGGCAGGCCTGGTGGCCCGTCACGTCTGAAATTACCCTATGAAGTAATGGGAAAATGTTCTCATTAGCTCAGTCTTTCATCATCTTTTCTGAATCCTGGTCATAGCTAGGAAACTGAGGTGTTTTGAGCAAATATGTTGAACAAAATATGTTAATTAACATTTTTTAGACAACACTCAGTATCTAGTTTAGATGAAGATCGTGTCATTTTAAAATGAGTTCATAGACGGCTGTAGGACTGACAATGAACCAAATAACGTTTTTTAAAACTCCACTATATTTGCCTCATCATACAGAACCAGGAATAAGGCACAACCTATGGAGATTTGGCAGAATTTCCTTTATCTGTAATTGCGTATTTGGAATCAAGATGCTGCATTGGGTCTTTCTCTTTTAATCCAATAGTACGCTAAAAATACCTATTCAATATAGCTCTCTGATCAAGTGCATTCAGAGTTGCAACCTAAAATCTTAAAACAGTGACACTGATTTTCTCACCATTTTATTCATAATGATTTACAGTTTTTTTGGCATTCTTAATATAAAGCAGTGGCCATTATAAGATATGGACTTGAACCACTGATGAATGAAGCTTTGTATGTGGTGCATGTCAAAAACAACCAAACATTGTTACATTTTACCATGCTGTGTAAAATGCTGTACTGTGCACCACAAAACCTGTAGCAGTCTTGAGTATGGGGTAAGTGTTGGGATAATGTAGGGTGGGTAGGCTTTTGTTTTATGTTTGTATTTTTATGACTTCACCATGTGATTTTATTTTGGTATTTTATGTTTTATATTTTTGTTTTAAAGTGTAAACCGCCCTGAGCTGCTTTGCAGAAGGCGCGGGGTATAAAATTATAAAATAAATAAATAAATAATCAATTAGGAAAGAGAAGCAGATCTAAAGAAGTGGACTGAAATGGAATAGCATTTAATGAACCATGATTTTTTGGGTAATTTTCTAAAATTGAAAAGTAGCCCAGTTATTTCACAAACCTGAGGGCCAAACGGCCCATATAATTTCTTTTATAAACTCACATAGAACAACAATTTACCCCATCCAACCCTGAGACATTTTGTTAATATTATTAACAGCTTCTATCTTATTCTAAACTGAGCTGCCAAAATCATGGAGTTTTTTACTCAGCTGAAGTGCCAGGTGATAATTTTTTTCCATGAATGGAATTAAATGTCTTCCTTTTCCCCACTGATTATATACTGATATTCATTTAAAGTGAATACCACAGGCATCCTTACTGTTAATTCAATTTGTGTGTGTTGTAGATTAAAAGGGTTGAGAGAAAGGTATTTGCTTAAATAGGTTCATTGATACAGTAGTTAATAAAAACACTGAAACAGTTAAGATCTTGTAGGAGGATAACTAACTTTTGTTAAAGTAGAAGAAGGAAAAAAATGTACATTTATAAAAGGTCCCGGGAACTGCAAGACTACAGTATAGACCATTTGCATGTAGGGTTTTTTTTATAACCAGACTTTTCCCCAGCTTTTTCTTAAAATATGTTCTTTTAATCAAGCCAAGATCGTACAACACATTAAAGGAATTCTTAAAAGGTTTTAAAAACTTGCTAGATGACATCAGTATGGTCCTACTTAATGTACTTAATATACTAATGTACTTAATGTCCTACTTAATGTGCCCTTGGGAATGTGTTTATGAAATGTAATGTAATGTAATGTAATGTGGCTTGAAGCTTTCCAAACAAAACAAAACAAACTTATCAGTTTAAACAGAAATTATTCAAATTCTTCCAAAAGATAAGTGAAAACAAAAACAGGTATGAAGAGTATTGCAGAAAGGCAACAAAAGCACCAAGATCTTTGAATATTAAAGAAGATGAATGCAAGTATTGTTCTTCTTTTTCACTAAGAATAATTTCTTTTCTTGACAGTATTCCACCACATTATTATTTGTGAAGGGTCAGCACTGCAGCACTTAAAAAAAAATAACACAGACATGTAAGTGATATAGTAACAGATTGTCAGTTTACTTTCAGCCAGATTAAAGCTATAGTCTTTGATGCACTTTACCATATTCATGCTGAGAGTTGAAAATTAGAAAAAATGAAAGCCATGAAATGGCATTTTTTAAAACAGAGCAGTTAATCATACCGCACAAGTTGAGGACATCAGGTGTAAGATATCACCCTGATGATCAGCCTGATGTATCACTTCTGAGAAATATTGGGAGGGAAGTATCAGAGCTGAAATATCGCAGCTGGACCTGATTTCAGCTCCTGCCAAACACCTGCAAGCTCTAAAAGGATACCAAAACAAAACTCCACCCTGTGGCAGAAGGCCATCCCTTAACAACTCTTTCCTGACTTTGTATCACCATAAAAATCAATTTAACTTTTTTTTTGGTACAGAAACCTTGTACTTCCCATCCCAGAAGGCAATTGCAGTTATTTTAGTCATCCTTGTGAACAGGACAAAACACAAAGTTGAAGTAGTGAAATATCTGATAGCTGAAAATTATGTTTTCATCTTATTATTTATAGAAGCTTGTGAAGTTGGTTCATTTTGTTAACCTCCAGACTGTCTCATGCTGTGTAAGTCATTGCAATTGAACACACCCTTGCAAAAATATTCATAACATCTGGTAAAAGTTTCAGCAATCTATGCTGCGAACACTGACAGTAACAAAGCATTTTCAAAATGGGGTGGTTTGTTGTTGTTGTTGTCTTTTTAAATAGTTATTCATTTTAAGGGCTTTGAATACTACAGTTATTCATATTTGTTGAAAAAAAATTCTGTAGGTCATTGAGGGCTGTCCACGTAAAGTGAAATTATATTATTGTCTATAATACTATACCTTCTGACATTCTAAGTGTGTAAAGAGGGACAGAAGCCACACCCCTAGCTTCTGGAAGCCACACCCCTAGCTTCTGGAAGCCACATCCACAAATCCGAGAATCCACGCTCTCGTGTTCAATTAATAAAACCGCTTCAGTGCATGATCACTGCCAACATGGGGCAATCATCATTCCCCTGCCCCCAGAGAACAATCGGTCCCAAACAACTCCTCCTCCCCACTACATCACAATCACCTTGTACCCGACACAAAAATTGCTGATGGAAATAATGTAATGCTGATCAGAATTTATTTTATTTATTTATTTATTTATTTTATCTATTTATATTATATGCCACACTTCCCATAAAGGGTCAGGGTGGCTTACAATCAATAAAAATAATAATAAAATCTTACAATCAATAAAAATGTGAATGAATAAAAAATAATGGGAGTGTGCAAATGGCAATAGGCTTTACTGGGCTGTAAAGGTCTGTGGAGGGGGTGGAAGCTGGAAGGAGAGAAGGGGCTGCTTCTTGCTGGGCTTGGAGCTGCCTGCCACTCATTGGAGTTCCCTCCCTTCTAATCAGGTACTTAAGCAAGGCCTGGGTGCCCTTGGGCGCCAGCTGAAGTGCGACACCAAAGGGTGTTGCCCGTTGGTGGGGCCGTTGGTGGGGCTGTGCGTGGACGTGGGCGCCCCTCCCCTGACAAGAGGACTGACGGACAGCACAGAGGAGCAGGAGTCTTTATATTAAGAGGGGATTTTGTTGGTAGGGTGGGGTAGCCATGGAGAAAAAAAGGGGATGAGATATTTCCTCCTTCGACTCGGAGAAACATCTTCCGGCTAAATTCATCAGGAACTCTGAGGAGGATGTAGCAAGTGGTGCTTTTATTTCTTGGAACCGCTTTGCTTGTCTAGCTGATCCAGAAGAGCTGCAGGAGGCATCGTTACAGGGAAATCCTCCACAAGTCAAGGACTCTGTGACTGAGCCTGGGAAGTGGGTGTGGGCTATGGAACACAATCCAATGAGGAATTATCTAATGCAGCAAACTGGTCTTATTGCGAAAACTGTGGATGCTCTGTTTACTCGGCTAACAGAGCTTAGTGGTTCATTTGAGATAGTTCGACAACAACTGTGTGAGATAATGACCAAACTTTCGATTGACTTGGATAAGGAGACTCCTGAGCCACAGCCTAACATTGCCCAGGGCTGAAGTCTCAATAGCATACCTCAGAGATCTCCCCATGGTCAAACTTTTAGGCAGCGAAGGAGGGTCCCCATAGTAATGGATGGGGAGATCTATCTGTTCATTGACAGGGATTCAAATGGGGTAGCTCATGTGTGGGATTCTATGAGAGATACGATACTGCATTTATCTGCCCTGCTTAGGAACCCAATCCCCAGGGATTCTATATTGGGTTTCGAGCAACTCCCTTCCAAACAACATGGTTACCGGCTGTGGGTGCAATTTACAGCTTACAGCTGGGTGAAAGCAATATTCAAGGCCAGGAAGTATTCGCTGACCAGAGGGGTTGCAATTGATAGGGTTTGGGGGTTTAATCAAAATTTGGAGAAGCATCAGGCCCCGGAAAATCTATTCTTGAGGTCTTCCTCCAATAGGGTTCCCCTGGGTACCCGGGTATTGGGTTTGGAAATCAAGCCTGTGGGAATGGTAGGGGTACCTTTGCCAGTACCTGGTCCAGCTTTAGAAGTGGTAACAAACTTGGTTAATCTTGAATTCGACTCCCAACAAGCTATGGAGTTGGGGGCGCAAGGTGAAGATCATATAGGTATTAAAGGGAATAGAGAGGGCCAGGAGGAAGTAGAATTAGAAGTGATCAGTGATTCAGCACAACCCACACTGCAACCAGAGTTGTTGGATAATAAATTGGGATCAGCCCCCCCATTCTTAGAATTTATAGATGGGGTGGAGGCAGAACCAGTAAGATTGGGAGAAATGTTCCAGGCATTATCAGTTATAGAACAGGATAGTCTCCTCACTAGGCTAGGTCGGCTTGGGAAATTTACCAGAGGATCAGAAGTAGAGTATAATGCTCCCCATTTGGTGGTGGGAAGGAATCCATTTGTGCAGGACGACAATCTGTGGATGGCGGCTCGAATGTTGGAGCTGGCAGAGCTGGCCTCATCTACCCCCTATATTTTCAAGGGAAATGACAATTCGCATGGGGGCAATAAGAGCAGCATGAATAACGGGGGTCAGGTGGGTGACCAGGCCCAGATTAGTAATGTAGCAGTTCTGGACCCAACTCAATTTACTATCGAAACAACTGGCCCCGCTACCTGACTCAAGGCCATAGAGGGGGTACCCTCTGTGCCCAAGTCTGATGTAATTGGGAGAGGGCAGGAGCAAACAACTTACGGGTTCCCATTCTCTCTAATTTCGTGGAATATATCAGGTATTAGATCTAAGGTTTATGATAAGGATTGACTTGAATTTATAGATAAATGTGATTTGGTCTGTCTCCAAGAGACATGGATGAAGAATGAGGAGGCCCTTAGTCTTAAGGGATTTGTTGTCCATCTACATGGGGGCTCTAAGAGGGTGGGTCGATGTCGTATATCAGGGGGCCTTGGGTTCCTAATTAAAGAGAGAAGATCCCAGGCGTTCTTCATCATTAAATAAGAGATACCAGAATTTCAAATATTGTGGGTAAGACCAAATATCCTACTCCAGGACAAGTATATTCTGGTAAATGTCTATATTCCTCCAGTCTCCTCTTTGTATTATAACTCTGACATTTGGGGGGGGTTGGAAGGAGAGCTCCTTAGGTTGGAGGAACTTTATCCGCAGGCAATCATGGTACTTGTGGGAGACTGGAATGTCCAGCTAGATAGACATAGTTCTAAGGGAGCAAATAAGGGCTCCCTGGGTGCTCAGGGGGACTTAGTATCCCTTAGGAAATGTCACTCAAAACGTCAACTAGAGGGGCTTATTATTAAACTAGATTTATCAATCCTTAACGATGAGTATTTAGACAACCCCCAAGAGGGATTTACCTTTATTGGTCCCCAGGGCAGGAGTAAGGTTGATTGGATCCTGGTGGATGGCCAGTATGGGAGTAAGATTGGGCCAGTAGAACTAATGGTAAGGCCAGAGAGTGATCATATGGTCCTCTCCCTATGTCTGGGAAAAGAGGATCCTGTAGTCCCTTGGACTGATAGGAACACAACGATTAGGACTATCAAGAAAATGTCCTTTCCAGCCCTGGTTCAAGAATTAAGAAGGCTCCAATCATCCCCTCGTATAAAGCATTTAATCCTCAAGCTGGAGACGGCTGATGATATTGAGGAATCACTAGGTATCTTTGAGGATATGATGCATGGGATATTGGAACCTCTCTTGGGAAAAGCGAAGAGCCAAGTAAAGAACCACGGGTGTCCGTGGTTCGATGGCCAATGCAGGAGTGCGAAAAGACGACTTGCACTCCTGAGGAGGAAATGGGTCAAGGCTCAGACTGAGGGGTCAAAAAGGGAGTTTGGTCTATGGAAGGGAATATACTCTAAACTCCTTGTTAGTAAGAGGGTAGGATACTACAACAAACAGTGGGCCAGGATGAAGGTCGATTATGTCACCGGAAATCGCAGTCATTTCTGGTCCTCGTTGAACCAAATAATTAGGCCAAAGGGAGAGACCAGCAGTCAAGAAATTTCCAGCTCAGATTGGGTGTCCTTCTTTAAGAAATTGTATTCCAACTCCCAGGAAGGGGAGGTGGGATTGGCCCCCGAAAGGATAGAGGGGGACCCTTGGGGTTGGCAATCCAAGGATTTCCCCCCCAAAATAATTCTTAAAGCCATATCTAGGCTAAAATCAAAGGGGGCGCCATGGCCGGATTGTGTGACAGCCGAGGTTTTACAAGCAACCCCAGAATGGTGGGCTAAGGTCTTTTCAATTTTTTTTCTCCAAGTGGCTAGGACAGGTAGGGTCCCTTCTTCCTGGGGGCAAAGTTTGATAGTCCCCATCTTTAAGAAGGGGACAAGACGAGACCCAGCATGTTATCGGCCCATAAGTCTTTTATCAAACGTGGGCAAGTTGTTTGCTAACCACTTGGAGAGATGGGTAGAGGGAGGGGCTCTGATTCCCCCGGAACAGTTTGGTTTCGCCAAAGGCAAGTCCACAATCGATTGTGGATATATTATTAGTCATCTTAAGCACAAATATCATAAAGTCAGGAAGGGCCAGGTATATTTTGCCTTCGTCGATTTGACGAAGGCATTTGATAGCATCCCAAGGGCAAGACTCCGGGATAAGCTCAGGAAATTGGGGATAGAGAGCAGATTACTTACTCCTATTTTCCAACTCTACTCCAATAATGAAGCAAGGATAAAGATGGGGAGGGGACTAGCCACCGAGACATCGATTCCAATCAAAAGAGGTGTTTGGCAGGGGGGGGTGTTGGCTCCCCTCCTCTTTAATCTCTATTTATCAGATTTGGCGAGTTATATCAAGCCTGAGGAAACACATGCACCTAAGATCAGGGATATCTTTGTCCGCTTCGTTCAGTTTGCAGATGACATAGTTATTCTCTCGCAAACGGAAAAAGGGTTGAGAAGGGCATTGGAAGCTCTTGGTCCATTTTGCCAAATTAGTGGCATGGAGGTTAATCCCTCCAAGTCTAAAATAATGATAGTGGGGGAAAAGAGTCGGTCCCCCAATTGGGATACAAAGTTGGGTAGGATAGATGTGGTTAATGCCTTCAACTATCTAGGGGTAATTATTTCAAACTATGGGTCCTGACATCCTCACCTTCAGGCTAGAGTGGCTAAGGCAACTAGGGCAGTTAGAGCGCTCACTAGGGCAATGTACTTATCAAAGGGAGTTCCTTTATCCACCTTTCTAAAAGTATATCAAGCAAAAGTTCCTGGAGTTTTGAGGTTTGGGATGGAATTGATCCCCTCTCCAAATGTATTGCTCCTTGAGAGGGTTCAAAATTTATTTTTGAGACGGTTGCTGAGAGTGGGCCCTGGAGTTCCAGGGGCTGTTCTAAGGGCTGAGGTTGGTATTCTTTCAATTCAGGCTCTCACCAGAACTGCCTATGTTAGATATTGGGTGAGTGTCAGGGCTAAGGCCCTTCCACGACGGGTGAGGCACCCCCGCAGGGGGCTGGGAGGTCAGGGGACTCAATCCCCCAAGCAGAGGGGAAACACAGCAGCAAAAACCCCACCCCTCACCTTAGAACCTGCAGAGCTAAGTGGAGGGGACGCGGGGATACAACAAGCCCCTGAGGCCCCGTTAAACCTGGAGGCGGGGCTGGAGCGAGACGCCGAAGCGGCAGCCAAACAATCAGAAGAGAAGGCGGGGCCAGATGTAACAACACGGCGTTCAGCGCGCCTGCAGGCGCAACGTGGGGAGCCAAACACATTTAAGCCAAGACCAACAGTACGGCATTGCTGGCGATCAGATTACTGTGAAGCTGGCCCCTGGATGGTTGCTTGAGACTTGTAGATCAGACTATTGCTGTGTGGAGTGTGAGAGGCGCAAGGCGTGTGTACGGAGAGTGAGTGGTGAGTGTGCGGTGGTTGAGGGGTGAGTGACTGGGTGGTGGTGGTGAGAGCGAGGTTGTTTCACGTGGAGTACACTTCCTTTACTATACCAGGTGCCCTGATTCCCCTCCCAGTATGACAGTAACTACCCTTATCCGCTCCTGTACCCTTGGTGCTTCCCCTATTCCCTCACTTGGCTCACTCGTGGAGCATCCCCTGTTTCTAGCAGGGTGTGTGAGGGGGTGATTGTTTGGGGCAGGGAATTATTCCCCCTGCAGAAAAGAACAGAGGTCTGCTCCCACATTCCCCTGATCGTGCCCCCTATGTTGACACGGCCTCAGCTCTCTTGAGAGCTTCTTGGGCCAACTACTAACCTGAGGGGACTATTTTCTCAGAGGAACTGTGAGCATCCCTCTTTGCAGGAGTCCCCCCGGGGCGAGTGAGAGTGCAGTGCCAGGTCTGTGGGTCTCCTGTACCCTATCCCCTTCCGTAGACTCAACAGTGAGGCTGTTGCAAAAGCAAGAAAACACCATGACCTTGGGTTGCCTCAAGGAAAAGTTAATATATCTAGGTTCCAGGGGGTATCCCTGGATTACCTATCTGGGGCAACTGATTAAGAAGTTGGGTTTTTGGGGTTTTTTTGTTTGCTTATTTTCAAGGGAAAAGCCTGATAGGAATAAAAGCCGAATTATGTGGGAGGATTCGAGATACAGATCAACAAGAAGACATGACCATTGTAAGATCATGGAAGGTAGCCCCATGGCTAAGTCAAATCAAACAGACGCCTCATTTTGAACCCTATTTGGATATGTTAGGAAACCCAAAATTACGGCGGGCATATACCTGCCTTCATTTTCAGTTAGTACAGACGACAGTCGTGGCAGGCAGGTGGCATCGTATTCCCCTGTCGCAGAGAGTTTGTAGTTGTTCTTTGGAAGAGTTGGGGACTATTGATCACTTGGTTCTGAGATGCCCTTTTTTTGATGATCTCCAGGCAGTATGGCTAGCTTCCCTGCTGACTAGTGACTCCACCTTAGGAGCTGAGGGATCCTCCCACTATCTACTTACCCAAACCCAGGAGGAGGCAGTAAAGGCTTTGGCCTCCTTTACTCTCTTAGCATCTACGAGGGGTCTACAGGCATCTTAGAGGCAACTCCTGGCTAACTGTAGACCACTTAAATGGTGGTATATTATATCAATAGGTAGTCGCCAGGGGATAAGCCTTTCCATAGTAACCCCTGCGGAAGAGCAAGGTTTTTGGCCCAGGTTTTCCCTTGGTCTCCCTAATTGCTTAGTATTCAAGAGGGAGCCAATATTAATTCCAGGCGAGCGTTAGTTAGCTTTGGGATATATGTATAGTGTATTTATTATTACTATTTAGTTCTTTTAATCTACTACATTTGTATCCCTTTTTGGGTACAGGTTGCAATATTTATGTTTATGTTTTATTGTACATGTTTATTTTCTGTTGACCATAGCAAAAGCTAGCATCTTAATAAATTGAATTGAATTGGGCTGTAAAAAAAATAATAAAGAAACTACAAGGAACTGCATTTCAAAGTCAAATACTTATCAGTTGCAATGGTACTACTAAGAATGACATAGGACACAGAAAAGTTGGAGAAGATGCAGAGGAGAGCAACAAAGATGATGAGGCGAGGTTGAAGAAACCAGGTATGTTTAACTTGGAGAAAAGAAGGATAAGGCAGTTACAATAATAATCTATGCAAATATTTGGAATTCTGTCATAAAGAAGATGAAGAACATTTGTTCTCCTTTGCTTTGGAGGGCAGGAAGAAAAGCAGTGGGCATAAACCGAAGGAAGGCAGATTTAGATTAAACCTCAGGGGAAAAGTGCTGACTGTAAGGGTCAGGTAGTGGAACAGTCTACCTAGGGTGTAGGTTCTCCATCATTGAAGATTTTTAAGGAGAGACTGGATGAGCACAGGCCTGGGATGGTTAAGTATGGCAGACCCTGAATGATACAGACTCGGTGACAATTGTGTTCCCTTTCAGTTCTATGATAGCATGATTCTATGATGCCAATGAAGAAAAGGAAATGCAAGGAAGGAGAAACAAGTGTAAACTGTGGGTGATTTCAGAAGTGACGTGGTGAATGTCCACCACAGTCAACTTCGGTCAAATGCGGGTGGGTGGGTGTGAAAGCACCGTGCATGTCTGTTTGCTCGCATCCAGATGTTCACCACAGTCAAACGTGGCCCAGGGTGAAGCAAATCACGCTTCGTGAGGTCGGGGCAGGAGGAGGTCCAGAAGTATGGTGAATGGTCACCACGGCAGGGGTGAATGAAAAGTAACTTCTGAACGGAAACCAGCAGCCGCGGTGGAAGGAATTGACCCCAGCCGCGGTGCATTCTGGGGCTTGAACCGCGGTCCACGTCTCCACTGCATGTCTGTTGTGTTCTCCCGGCCCATGTTCTCTCTGATTGTCCCCGGGTGGTGGTCACAATCCTGTCACTTCTGTTGGGGCTGCACGTGTCACCACAGCCCGCAGTGAATCCGTTCACACTGGGGTGGGATTCACGGTGGTGAACTGGAACGCGTCACTTCTGAAATCACTCTGTAATAAGAACTGTATGGAATTACATGGAAGGGACAAAGGAGAATAGGTGGAATGACAAATGACTATGTAGAATGATAAGAGACTGGCTGGACTGACATGGAGGAGGCCATGAGGAGTTTGTGAAACATGGGACGAGATGGAATAACAAGAGAACAGGGAGCTGGAGAAATAACAAGCAAGGAGCAAGCGTTAATCGGTTAAATGAGAGAGGGTGAAGTGGAATGATAAAAAAGAGTAGGGGTGTTCAGTTTATTTTATCCCATTTTTGTTTGTGTTGTTGAAATAAGAAAAATGGGGGGGAAAAAATTGGAATAAAAAACTAAAACTTTTCAGGGCAGGGAATGAAAATTTTTGGACATAAACATCAGGCTGTGCCTTCTTTATTTTTCATCCTATTTGCATAGAATTTAGAGATATTCTACTCATCACCCAATGAATCATCTCTGCCAAATTTCAGAAAGCTTAAAGGGTCCTGATTTTATAAGCATCATGGTTTGTGCATGCATTTCCAGCTGTAGCTTCTTTGCTTCCCATACAATTTGGATGGCAATTTGGACAGATTATATCACTCACCCAAGAGCTCATCCCTGCCAAATTTAAGAAAGATTGGATAAAAGGTCCTGATTTTATAAACAATAGACCTTTTGTGATTTTAATAGAAGTTGTACAAATACTAGTCCTGAAAATTTTG
Organism: Sphenodon punctatus; assembly: GCA_003113815.1. Classification (NCBI taxonomy): domain Eukaryota; kingdom Metazoa; phylum Chordata; class Lepidosauria; order Sphenodontia; family Sphenodontidae; genus Sphenodon; species Sphenodon punctatus. The sequence continues at coordinate 1,211,253 of QEPC01008849.1, forward strand.
GGACAAAAACAAAAATGTCAGGACATAACGGGGAGTTCAGGCAGCAAGGCAGAGGGGAGGGGGAAGCAGCTCAGCAATCAAGAGACACGATTAACACATCCAGGCTGCACAAGAATGAGGATACATGACTGACATTTCTGCTGGCCAATTGGCATCACAAACCCATCTTATACCACTTGACAAATGTAAGAGAATATCTAGTTCATAAGAAAAGGAAGAAGCCAAAGAAGCTACAGTTCAAAGTCAAATATTTATTGCATGCAATAAGACCACAGGGAATGAATGTAATGATCAAGAGAAAAGGAGACATGTGTGCAAAGAAAGTATAAACGGTTTACCTTTTCCACTTAGTACCTTGTCATTCCACCCATTTCCCTTTGCCGCCTGATTGTCATTCCATGCAGTCCCCTGTCATTTCAACATTCCACATGACTCCTTGTTGTTCCAGGCAGTTCCTTGTCATTCCACCATTCTCTCCAGCCCTCCTTCTCGTCATTTGAATACTTCCCTGTTGTCCTCTCATTGTCATTTTATTGTCGATTCCCTTGGCTCCTTCCTTTTCATTCCCTCTGCTTCCCATGGCACTTCTTTTTAGAGATGTGGAGAGAAGTTTTTTTGTTTTTCTTTTTCTTTTAATTTTTGATATTAAAATTGCATTTGTTTTCATTTCTGTTAATTTTTGTTTTTGTTTTTAAGTTTCATTTTCATTTCCCATTGGTTTAATTGGGAAAGGAATTTCCCATTTCTTTGCTTTTACAGCCCATTAAAGCCTTCTATTTTTTCCACATTTCCATTATTTTTAATTAGCATCATACGCCATCCCTCTTAATATGTTCTCTCTTCAATTGCGTTTCTTGGGAGGCAGCCAGGAAAAAGTGCCTGGGGTCTAAATACCTGTGTTTTGGTAAAAATACCTGTGTTTGCGAAGCCACAGCAGACAGGGTCTGGTTCAGGCCACCAAACACACATGCCCGTGCCCGCCCCCATGACAGGCAGCCATGTGGCCAGTGAGACCAGACATGGCAACCGGCCTGGGAACAGACATGATAGTCCACTGTGGCCCGCTTTGGCCTGACGTTATCAATGCTCCACTGACTAATATGGGAAATTCAAAAACTTTTAACTTTAAAACTACTAAATGGATTAAAAGGCACCCACCGGAAGGTACCCTTGAATCCCTAACACCACTACGCTTCACAAAAGCTTTCTTAAAGTACACTTTCAAGCAAATACAAAAACCATCTGAAACAGGCAGAGTTTTGTTTTTTTTAAACCACGGTAATAGTTTTGTGTTTTTTCCAATTTGTATGAATTTGGGCAGATTGTACCCCTCCCCCCAGGTGATCCTCTCTGTCAAAGTTCAGACAAATGGGATAAATGGTGCCAATTCTGTAAGCAGTAGAATGTTTGAGCACTGAAGTGAAGGATGCAAGCTGGCCTTCACTCCCACAGCTCTATAATACATGAATATACCTAGTTATGCAGCAGTTAAGTGAATTGTGCAGGAGTTTGGAAGGTGTGCTAATTAAGGATGAGTTGTAAAATGGACTCAAAATTTTATTTTTGTTTGTTCATTTATTTAGATTAACTCACCCTTTCCTGAAGGCAGATAACGTAAAAATACTTATAAAATACAAAAATAAAACCCCTAGCAGTGCATTCTAAAATATATACATAAATATATTAAGTATGCATAAAACAATGCCCTTGAATCATCTCCCTGCCTGTTAAATACCTGTTACAATGGAGCATAAATTCCTGTTTTACTTAAAATTTTACAGTGGTATTTTTAAAAAATGTATGTGGATTGTTTGATTTCTTTTGGAAACTTTTCATATGTTTAGAATTGTATTTTTTATTCCTAAAAATTTGTCCATGGCAATCTGACTTTTTCAGAAATAGAGCGTGTAGTTAGTGGCCCCAGTCATTAATGAGGGAGACAAGGTAAGTAAGTAAGTAAATTTTATTGATGGGCACTAGCCTTCGCCATGGCCCCACAATTAAACACATACAAATAGACCAAACAATGTAAAACACTCTTAACATAACAAAACCTTACTCCTTAGCATGTCACCTACCCACTGGCATAACCATTGAGGACACCAAAAAAAAGAGCGGTTTTCCAGAAAATACAAGCTGATTATCTTAACAAAACAGAACACTCTTATTCTATACCCATATGACATCACAGCGCATATATATCAATTTAAGCCTCTTTCATTTAAGACCCAGTTTTCATCTAAGAGGTCAGCCCCCTTATTAGAACCAAATGCATCATCCGTGTGCTATCCATTATCCTCTACTCTAATTTTCAGGGCGAGCTGCACAAACACGGCAACAGCAGTAACCTCCTCTACCCTAGACAGACTCAATATATATTTTATTTTATATGCCAGGGTCCAATACTCTTTCCCCTGCAGTAGTGACAAGATCCAAACTTGTGGGAGACAAGGTAGTCCAGGTGATATCTTTTATTGGATCAACAGTAGTTTGTGAGATTATGTAAACTTTCAGGTCACATGCTGGGAGGGTATATATGAGAGGCTGCAGTGACTAGAGTGGTAATGAGTAGGAAAAAATAACTTTGGGGGAAGGGACTGTAGATTGAAAAAAAATAGTAGATACTGGGCATTTTTATACACACCTTAAAGTGTTTGTCTTTCAATCTTCTGGGTTTACAAGTCCACAAGTAAGTTCTGGATGCATTCTTCACACACACACTGCCCTGGGGTAGTTCCTGGATGCATTCTTCACACAACCACTGCCCTGAGGCAGCCTAAAGTAGCGGCAGCTGTAGACATGAAGGGCTGCCATGGATACCAAGTGACCACAGCTGCCTGGAGCAAAGCAGTTTACCAGGAGAACCTTTTACACACAAAAGTTCTGGGAGAAGTTCTATGCAGAAGTTCAAAGAACCAGATGTTGAAGATCTGGGTAGACACACAGGAAGTTCAGGATGTAACAGTAAACATGCAGGAGAAATGTGCGTGTAAAAACACCCAATGATTAGAGGAGTCGGTTAAAGCAAATGCTAGAGTTGAGGGAGAGTAGGAAATAGCTTTCCAGGTAAAGGGAAATCGCACATCAAAGGAACTGAGTTCACAGCATTAACACAAAGGTTGAACGTATAGCTGATAGTATGGGTACTTGCCAACGTTCAGGGAGGGGTGGGGAGTAACGTGAGTTTAACTCATGTTAGCACGGTCATGCGAAATCCTTGCTCGTGTTTGTGAGGGTTTTAGCATTATTTTCCCCTTCTCCCATTAAATTTAATAGCATGGTACCCAGTACACCCCAGTCTCTACAGGACCTAGAACAGGTCAGAACAGCAGTGGAAAACATGTCAACATATTTCTACATATTTATGCACTACCAATATCAACACTTCCCCAGGAAAATCATTCAAAATAGAAGAGGCCTTTACCAGCAAATCCAAATATTTAGTGGAGTCGGTGCACAAAATGCCCCCATGGAAACTATGGGTGAAAACAGACATGATGCTAACCACCCTTTAACCACCCTTGGCGGTCATTTATGCATGTTTCAGGGCTGCATAGGACACCAATACAGCCCTGCAACATGCATAAATAACCACCAAGGGTGGTTAGCGTCATGTCTGTTTTCACCCTAAGTTGGTGAAACGCATCAATCCTTACACTAACAAATGAACTTCCATAGAAAAATGGTCATTGACAATAGCTCTGATTCTGAGATGGGCACTCACCTCTCAGCAGCTACTCCATATCTTATCTCTCAGTCCTTGTCCTGAAAGGAAACCTGTGCAATACTTTTAAAAGATAGGAACTTAAATTCATAACTGAACTAATTGTATTAATCTTTTTCAGATGTGTAAGCCACCTAACCGTGTATAAAAATGTATATTCTGTGACTGTAAAGCACTGCGTATGCCTAGTAGTGCTATAGAAATGATAGTAGTAGTATACCTTCTACTCTCCACCAATAACTACCTATTTCACTAGGAGTAACCCTGGAGGGGGTGGGGGAATGTTAGTGTTCAGGAAGAGCCAAATCCTTCTGGCATCACCAGGTGTTGCGTGAGAGACGCTGAATTCTGGTGGGGAGTCGTTGTCAAATACAGTTTATGGCTGGGAAACCTTGGTGGAGAGAGTACCTCTTGTTCTTTTTGTTCTGGTGTCCAAAATCGCTGGGGCTGGTCCCGTACCTATCATTACAGAGCAAAAAGTAAAATCTTAACTCTACACTTCCTAGAGAAGACCCCTTACTGGTACTTAAATACTGCCTTTAAAAACATAGAATGACTAAACAAACCATCTGAATTATTTTGAGTTGGGAGACGTTAGTGTGATGGAGAGTGTTTGCAGAAGAGTGGTACGATTGGTAGTAGTGACAAAATGTAAGATAGTTGTGGTAATGGTAACATGTCTGCCTGTAGGTGGAGGAATAGCTTAACTTTTCATTTTCTTGCTTTAATAGTTGTTTGTCAGATATGTTCTTTGTGATAACCTGAGCTGCTTCACAACAAAGCTTTCTGTGTCTACTAAGGTGTGTGTGTGTGTGTGTGTGTGTGTGTGTATATATATATATATATATAATACAAATAAGCACATATGTTATATGATGGATAAATTAATGAGACTCGCTTCAAAAGTCATGCCTCCTATTTATTTTCTCAATAATGCTTTAATTGTTATCAAATCTTAACACAGACACAAAAAAGTTTTCTAAAAGAATAAATACAGTAGATAAATTTGAATATCAGTTATGGGCTATATCAAATAATATTGTGTATGTGTTCCATTCCTGTACCGCTTACAGTCCTCAAAAGGAGGTAGGACTTATTTGGCATTCATTGTATATGTTTTGTATATCTTTATAGTACTATTTTAAAATTATTATTCTTTAGGAAGAGTATCCATATGTACATCACTATATTTAGGTGACCATAAATCCGCCCCACCCAATTCTATATTTTAAGCACATCTATCAAAAGTTCCCAGAGGACACCTAAAGCTTTTGAAGGAAGAAGCTTTCAAATCCAGAATGGGAACCTGCCAGGAAGCTTTCAAAAAGTTGCAGTACAGATTCCTGGCTCTAGACAATATTGAAAAGCTCCTAAGCAAAACCTCCTTGGAATTTCTTCAATATGTGAAGGGACTGGTAATCCACAACCCAGATGTTCAAAACTCTTTTTCTGGTATCTTTCTCATTGGCTGGAGCCCATCAAAGTGATGGTGGCAGTCAGCTTTGAGGAGGATGTACTGAAAACTTGGAGCATAGTGCAAGAATTGTGATAGCTGGAGTGCAACTTCAAAAGGCAATGCAGCCAAAGGTTTTTAAACAGGCTTTATTCCAAACTTGGCAGCTATGGTTTTTTAAAACTAATTAACTAACTAAATAAATAAATACACCCATGTTTGTATTCTTTCATTTTCCTGCGAGAACTCACACACTAATTTTCTGCCCCAAACTCCAGTTTGTAAGCTCCTGGGGCAGGGACTTGTCCTGTCACTAATGATCTGTTCAGTTTGAGGCACAGAGCTAATGATGTAGTAGTAGTAGTAGTAGTAGTAGTAGTAATAATAATAAATTAATTCTTCTTGGTTCTGTTAAATAATTGCCAACTTTATCCAAAAAGATGGGCAAGGTGATACTTATAATATTTATTGGTTGCCTACCTTGCATTTGTGATTATTTTGATATAAAACAAGAAATATAGCTAGCATTGTACAATCGTTAATTGGAGATGAATTAAAGATTAGATAAATTAATGCTGAGAATTAAAGGAATATTCTGTTTTTATATGCAGAATACTTCAGCTAACTACAATTATATGAAAATGGAAGTAAATAAAGTTGTGACAAAAAGGTTCTCAATCTGTACTAATAACAAAATCATTTAGCCAGTTTTCAATATATCTTTTAGATTTTTTCAAATTAATGTCATTCTGGTTTTTTTAACTTGGCTTGTATTTTTTTGATTGTATTGCCCACTGGTGGCCAGGAGTGTCTTTTGCAGCTAGGTGGCTTATGTTTGTTCCTTGATACTCAATGTGCCTTTCATCACCAGCAGTGTTTTCTAGTTCAGGATAAGAGTCTTAGACAAACCATTACCCCAGTTCATCCTTACTTTCAAGAACTGAATTTAGAGAGAAAAAGATGTCATTCTTCCAGGTTCTGTCCACAAAATAAGCTCTGCCCATGAGTTACCAGAATGAGACGCTGCTGCCTACAGCAGATTGTACTATGTTCAAAATATGATGGTTGTGCTGTTTGGACTTGTTATGGGATTGGATTACCCTTGGTGGAACTCCAAATATGCCATGGGTTCTGCTAGGTTTCTTAGGCTTTGTAAATTGTTCATAGTAATTTGTGAAGCTCTGTGAACCTCCCTCATAAGAAATAAAATAATAATATCACTTAAATTATCATCACAGTACATCTGAGATTACACTGCACTAAGATGATTGGTCCATTCACAACTCTTTGTACCATTGTTCTAGGTTTGCTACAGAGTAATTCATGTAGACATCTTAGCATCAACTACATTCAGTTTACGTTTCCACACACACTTACATGCTAGAAACGTTTTAAAACAAAAGTATTATATTGAGGTGCTGTATCACTGCATATTTCCCAATCTTAGCCTAAACGACTTTCCATCCTACAGCTGACTTCAATACCAGACTGATAGATGTCGATTCCCATGTATATTAATTTCTGATTAGGAGAAGTATTTGAGTTATTAAGAAGGCAGGTCAGTATTATGACCCTGTCAAAGTGGATTCCTGAAATTTGGATTTCCAAACTTTAAACAAAGGCATCCATGTGACAGACACACTTTCTGTATCATTGCCATTTTCCTCCATATCTTGGTCAGTGCTTGCCTGAAATCATGTTTCCATTGTGATTCCAGCAGATAAGTGTAAAGAAACAGGAAGCATTTTCTCACTGTGAACATGCAGATAGCCAGTGAGGCCAGAAACAGAGTTATTAAATTTTATAGCAAAACATCCGAGACTTGCATCTGCCTACAGCCTTTCATATGTCAACACTCTTGACCACATGTTGAAATCTTCTCCACCCAACTTCAACTGGATACTTGGCAAGTTTAAATTAAATTGGAGGCTGTTTTAATTTTTATATAATACTCTGCACAGACAAAAATTATTTGTGTTTACGTGTGTCTTGATGAATGATACTGGTGATATCAGCTGTGCTTTGAAGCACTACTTTTTTAATCCTTAAAATCAAAGCAGATATATGATTCAGATTAAAAGAAAAAAAATTGGTCAGTGATTAAAGAGACCTTGGAGATGCCCCAAATGAGTTTCACATGTTTAGGATGACACTGGAAGTGCACTGTAATTCACAAAAGGAAAAATTTACAAGGGATTTGCAGTTTTATTAATGTCTGTGCTACATGTAATGGTTCAGAAGAGGGAATATTATCATAATGCAAAAGTAGTCTCCCCAAGACACTAGTGACTAAAACATCTCCCAGTGACACTATAAAAGGCAGTCCTAGGACTCATTCACACAACACTCTGTTAGAGAGGGTAGTGGCACAGACCCACATTCTAATGTGGTGTAAAATCCTTACTGCTTCTTGTGCTCTTTGGTGGGCTTTTGTTCCCTTCACCTGCTGCAAGGGGCAGGCCATTGAAATGCAGAGAAATCAGCAAATGTGTGAATGCATTTCTATTGGACAAAGCAAACTGAGATGTGGGAACAATGAGCCCTTAAAGTACACCAATTGAGGAACTTTAACCCAACAGTGGTGAGATGCAGACATGGAAACAGTGTTTTCAAGCGAGACAATAGCCCACTGGAGTCCATGTTCAGGCTGTGCAGCCTTCACTCTTTCCCATTCACATTTTGTAGTGTGTGTATAGCTAATAAACAGGCAATCTCTTGACTGCATTTCATGTACTGGTGTTAGCTGCCACTGGTGGCGCCACTCAGTGCCTTCCCTCTCTCCAGTCCTGGCTCTGATGGAAAGGAGGGTTCACAGCCATTGAAGGCTTCTTCCCTGTTAGTGACCTCCCCCCCTTTTTCCATCAGAAGCCGCATGCTCAGGCTGCTGCAAGAGGAGAGAGCGATCAGCTGAGAAGTATCTGCAAACAGAGAGATCAGGGGGTACAGGAAGCACTTTCTCTTGCAGCCATCCCAGCACTGCTTCTGATGGAAAGGGGGTGGGGTCACAGCCAGAGAAGGCTTCTTTCCTGGTCGTGCCCCACCTTTCCATCAGAGGTCTTTTGCTCTTGCGAGGGATGAGCGAACAGAACGCGGTTCAGATGTTTGGACATTCGTTCATTCGGTTCGAAACCCGAGTTCGGGTTCGGTTGTTTGGTTCGGCAGAGTTTGGCTTACCCAAAGTTGGCCGAACACTCGAAAATAGCGCTATCTATACCGATATCGAATTTAAAGTGTTTTTTTTTGTATCGGTATCATTTGACCCTGAAACCCCCCCTTTCTTTTAAACCCTACATTGACTCTGTTGCTAAATCCTGTCGCTTCTCCCTCCATAACATTGCTAAGATTCGCACTTTTCTCTCTGTCTCATCTGCCAAAACTCTTGTTCATGCTCTAGTCATCTCTCGCCTCGATTACTGTAACCTCCTTATCACTGACCTTCCCCGATCTCACCTTTCTCCCCTCATCTCTGTCCAAAACTCTGCTGCCAGGGTCATCTACCTCGCCAGTCGCTTCGACCATGTGCAGCCCCTCCTCTCTTCGCTTCACTGGCTTCCCCTTCCTGAACGAATCCTGCACAAGCTCCTAGGCTTCACCTATAAAGCTCTTCACAACCTTGCTCCCCCCTACCTCTCTGCACTTATCGCCCTCCATACTCCAGCCCGTGCACTTCGCTCCTCCTCTGTCCCTTCTCTCACCCTTCCACGCCTTCCCTACTCCCCTAAGCGCCGTCGTCCCTTCTCACTTGCTGCCCCCCATGCCTGGAACTCCCTCCCTGTCCACATTCGCCTTACCCCCTCCCTTCATACCTTCAAATCTCTCCTTAAAACTCACCTCTTTCGCTCTGCTCTGTCTGACTCTTTATCCTGCTGAGCCACTATTCCTATACCTACAATCGGTTTACCCTTATCCTTGCAACATGGACCTGCCTGCTGTCATTCTCATCGTAACCAAGCCAAGTACGTGCACTTGAGACCTCGCATCTTCATGAATGTTAGACCCCTTGTCTCTACCTCTGTTCCTCTTCCTAAGTCTCTCCCCCAGCTCCTGTGTCTCAGATTGTAAGCCCTAGGGGCAGGGACCGTGTCTATTTTATTACTTTGTAAAGTGCCAGGTACACTGCTGGAGCTATATAAATGTTTGTTAATAATAATAATAATAATAATAAACCACCCCTGATCTCCACCCCAGTGCCAGGAAGTCTGCTTCTCAGCTGCCTCCCCCTTCCAGTCACATTTTCCCTGGCTGAAGTCACGTTTTTCCCACCCCCAAACTCAACCAAACTTTTTTGAACTTTTACGAACTGTTTGGAAGTTCGAACGTTCAGTTCGGACATTCGGTTCGGACATCCGAACAGACCGAGTTCAGGCCGAACTCCAAACATCCGAACTGCATTCACCCATCCCTAGCTCTTGCTCCCTTGCTCTCCTCACAGCCTCCTGTCAGCTGAGATAGTGTCTTTCCTCCAACAGCCACGCTAGGTGCAACTATGGGTATTTTCAGACATTACGAGACCCCGCTCAACCACAGTCAATACCCTGTGCTGGGGAATGACCTTGTAACGTCTGTTGGGGAACCAGAAGTTCCTCCCCCAGATGTTTACCACAGTCAATCGCAGCAGGGAATAACATTCACCACGGAAGTGCGGCGTAAAGCCGGCACTTCGGGAATCCGCGTTGGAGGGGGCAGGATCACCTGCCCGGTCTGACGCGGGAGAAGATCCAGCTGCGCTGTTTAAACGAGTGCCAAGAAATGCAGCTGATCAAAGGATCAGCTGCGTTTCTTGTCTCGTTTAAAAGTGCCCTTAGGCAAGAGTAATTTTTAATTTGTCTAAACTGATTTAATAAAAATATGCAATTTAGTACTGCCCAGTTTTCTTCCCTGAAGGAGGCGGCAATCCTACTCTCGATGTCATATATATTATCTGAGGGTGAGTGTGCTGGAGTAGATTGTGCCTTGTCTGCACTCTGAGGTCTGCCATGGACTCTGGCCAGGATCCAGAATGCCAGCCTGCTCTGTACAATGGTTCTTCCCAGTCCCTCTATGCTAGCCAGCCCAAGACTGATTGTCATTATCAGGATGCAAGCTGCCCCAGCCCCCTTGCTGTGTCCTTCCCCCAGCTTGTTCTTCCAAGCCTTATGCTGTCTCCCTTTTCATTGTTGCCCAAAGGAAGAGAATTGGGACTGAAAGACATGGAACCTAAGTTATAAGCAAATACAATATGTGAGACTGTACAGCATCTTTACTGTTTTCATGGCATTCAAGTTAAGGCAGAAGATTTAACTTACAATTATCATGCTTTTTGAAGCATGAGTGAATTAATTAGTAAGAGTTTAAAAGGTATATGACTATGGTGAGAGCTGATGCCATGAATAAAGCATTGATGGATTAGTAAGAGCTCTAACTCCCCTCTTAAATTGAAGTTATTTTTTATCTAAGAATATACTGTTGTTCAGTTCTTTTTTCTTTGTGAGTTCTGTTTCTTCAGTGCTCCTGCATTTTTAGACACAAACCCCCACTAGCTTCTTCCCAAATGTGTCTCGATAATGAGACAGCATAGGAGTGAAAGGCTAAACTTGTGCTGAACCCAGATGATTTATAGCTGCTAGTTCTGTACACTTGTACGTGATCTTGCTTTTTCTAAAATCAGGAAAAGAGAGAGACTTGGTAGTAGCTAATCAGTGTTTTATTACTTATTATCTTTGAACATTCATGAAAGAAGTTTTACAAACTACCTTTAGTGGTAGCACTTGTTCTACTGATTGTTTTCAGTAAAAAAAAAAAACCACATTAGGTTTGTACAGTACATATGACTATGTATTTTTTGACATTAATAATAAATCTAGCCTCTAAGGTAACCATTTTCTTGAACTGCCAATCTTTTCATAGGCCGATTTTAGACGTACATGGCGAACACACTACATAAAATAACACTGCTCGTGAATATGCCATGTGTGGGATTTAGACGTGACATTTCACACGTTAAAGCCAGTCACGCGTTCTTTTAAAGCCGTGAATTAAATACCTCAGCATCAAGGTATTTAATTTGCGCCTTTAAAAGAACGCGCAACCGGCTTTAACACATGAAATGTCGTGTCTAAATCCCACACGTGGCATATTTACACTCAGCGTGATTTTATTCAGCGTGTTTGCCGTGCACCTCTAAAAGCAGCCATATTCTCCCACATACCCTGTCATTAGTCTAAGTTGCAAATGGCATCAGTTAAAAATGCAGTGAAGATCAATCAAAGCAATCTGGCACTCAGGATCCTTTAAAAATAAATAAATAAATAAAAGTTTCTTGGAGCTCAGTATAACATTCTTTCATGTCTTTAGCCCCTAAATATGGTCTCTCATCATGTAAAAAATTAAAATGTGATGAACTAAACTTAGCCTTCCTAACTGAAATCAAAGGCACAGCAAAAATAAGAAGCAACTTTTAATGAAGTAAATGTGTGGATCTATTCCATATGACACTATGGCTTATAAAAATAACTGCAAATTGTTGGTTCTTTGAAAAGTGTCTGCCGCCACAGTGGTCTTATTCTTTTCAATTCATTCAGTCGCCTTGTTATAATAGAACTAAACACAAACACTCTTACTCTCACTGTAGACACTTTCTCTACCTCTCATTATAGACAGTTGATGGAAAAACAAACACCAAACAAGAGCATATGGAGATAGTTTATTTCTTTACAAGTTGACTAGAAGACAATGTTAAAACAGGCACTGCTGTCATTTCACAATTCAGGAAATTTAGAAAAGGTGTCACAGCTGTTTTAAATAACTCCGTTTTCAGTATGCCAGTCATGTGGGTATGACTGTCATGTGGGTATGTCACTTCATCAGGACAGGAGGAGGAACTCATGCTAATGTTAGTAAATGTAAATTAACTGAAATCTGTAAAATGGTATCAAATTTATCCCAGTGTGCATAAGGCAAAAATCAGTGCTGTAGTTAGTCCTAGTTTAGCTAGGTATGCAATTTTAAGAATGGAAGTAGCCTTGCTGACTTTAGTGGGACTATTTACATACTTCAATTAGGCATGTGCCAAAATACCTTGCTGATGCAGGGCTTATTTTAGGCTATATATTTCTTAGTTTAAAAGCGGTAAACATTTAGAGTGTAGAGTTGTGTTGTGCGGCACAGGAATAGCAACCTAGAATCTGATCCTCAAAGCACTTGTGTTACTGGGCGCTCCATTGACTACAGGTGGACTTATACTGGCACTGAAGCTTCAAGAATTGTGCTGCCTTTGTGTAATTTTGTCATCAATAAAAGTATTTGTAGTAATATCTGTGAGAAAACCTAAAGCTTCATAGAAAACATCTTGTAACCTGCTGTGGTCATACTTCCAGTGATGATATATGTTGATAGATACTTTGGAAATTTTTTCATATTGAGACATGATTTTCTTTTTATAACCCCATTATGTTAACCTTAGATGAACATATACAACTTATGTCAACCCAAAGTGGTTATGTCCCCAAATCCATATCATATTTTTTCATGCTAATCTTTTCTTGAAACTGCTCCTTAAGTAGATATATGTGGATGATATATATCCTCTTCCATTTGCATAGGGAGTTCCCTATTGGAGACATAGCTGAAATAACTGAAATACAGCAAAGGGGTAAAAGCCTTCTTTTGGCATGCACTGATGTCTTTTCAGCACTGCCATTGGAATAGAATATTAAAAGTGTCTATGCTGCACTAAAAACACCTTCTGTATGTCCCAGTACGGATTTGGTGAGCAAGTCATGTGCATCCCTCTTTGTAGTACAGAAACATACAACAGATCCACATTTCTTCATCCCCGCCAACATATTTATTCACTTGAGCTGTCTATTCGAGGTCTTCTCAATCTATCGAATGGGAGGATTTAGACTTATGTCAGCAGCCTGGATGAGATATTGGGTTACTGTCAGGTTTATTTAACAGTGTGTTTTACAATATTTCATGGTTTTTTTAACTGAAAAGTTGGTTTACTAATTTTAAAACAGAGTGGGAATGGTATTTACTGGGATTTGTTTTTACCTGGTATTAGGTTTTTACCTGGTAAAAACTGCCCCCAGTAAATACCATGCCAATCCTGTTTTACAACCCTGGGAAAAACTAATTAGTCCCGAGTTTTCACTAATCCTTTTGCTGGCAATGCGTGCGGAACACTTGTGCAACGCTTGTGCACATGCAGTTTGCTCACAGAGTGCGTGTAATATTGGATTTGCGCCAATGTCTGTATGTCTAGGATCTTGATGCAATTAAGTCTCAATGTTGTCAGAACTGTTGCCCTCTGTTGTTTATTTATTTATTTTAATACTCCCCACTTCCCCTAAGGCTCAAGGCAGCTTACAATGTAAAACATTAAAATTTCTTTTAAAAAACTCACCCTTAACCCTAAATAGCCCACACCTAAGCCCTATCCCTGCCTGCCAGATGCTTTGCCAAAAAGAAACATCTTAAATTGCCTCCCTGAATATGCTCAGGCTTGGACTCTGACAGATGTCCAGGGGAGGAAGGGAAGACAGGAAAAGGCCCCTGTCTTCACCAGGGCAAGGCATGGGAGCCCCACTCCCAGCTGAGCTCCAGACATGACCATATTATTTATTTATTTATTTGTGCATGTATGTATGTATGTATGCTGCCCCCTCCTACCAATGCAGCTCAAGGTGGTGTACAACATAAAAATCAACATTAAAAGTGAAGATATACAAACAATAAAATCACAGTAAATAAACTACAAAAAGGCAAAGTTAAAAAGACTTAATATAAAAACAAAATAGACCCCCCCCATTACCCGTCTCCCTCCCCAAAAGCCCAGTGGAACAGCCAGGATTTACATTTCTAACAAAAGACGGGGAGGTTAGGGGCCAGGCAGACCTCTGTCGGGAGGAAATTCCACAGCCTCAACTCGGCCACTGAGAACACCCTTCTCATCATCGCCACCCGTGAAACCCGGGGCACTCCAAGGCAGGCGTCTCCCGACAACCGTGGGGGTCGCTCTATGACCCGGGGAGGTGAGGCGATCCCGCATGTAATCAGGGCCCAAGCTGTAAAGGGATTTATAGGTCAAAAACAACACCTTGAACTGGGCTCGCAAAACTATAGGCAGCCAGTGCAGAGACTGGAGCACAGGTGTAATGTGCTCATGGTGACCCATCCCCGTAAGAAGACGGGCCGCCGCATTATGCACAGGCTGCAGTTTCCAAACAGTCCCCAAGGGTAGCCTCACATAGAGCGTGTTGCAGTAGTCCAGTCTTGAGATGATGAAAGCATGGATGATGGTGGCTAGGTTGAAGTTCGAGACATATGGCCGAAGCTGTCGCTTCAGATGTAATTGGTTAAATGCCCCCTTTGCCACCGCCTCCACCTGGGCATCCAGGTGGAGGTGTGGGTCAAAGAGCATCCCCAGACTCCGCACCTGCGGGACCAACAGAGGATGGACCCCATCAATGACGGGAGCCACCACACCCTCAAACCCCCTCCATCTTGCATTACCTCCATCTTGTCAGGAATCAGCTTCAGATGGCTTGCCCTCATCCAGTCCCCCACAGTCTCCAGACTCCAGTCTCCAGGTAAGCACCGAGATGGTGAGGCCTGGGTCAGCTGAGAAGAAAGGTAACGCTGGGTGTCATCTGGATACTGATGACACCACATGCCAGACCCTCTGATGACCTCGCCCAAAGACTGCATGTACACGTTAAACAACAGATGGGACAGAACAGAACCTTATGGGACTCCACATGTGAGGTCCCGGGGAGAAGATGAACAATCACCCATCACCACACGTTGAGTTCTCCCAGCCAGGAAGGAACTGAACCATCCAAGGACCGTCCTGCCACTCTGGCTCAGTCCTGCAAGCGGGCCACCAATAACTCATGGTCAACGGTGTCAAATGCAGCTGAGAGATCTAAGCGGATCAACAGGATCAAATGACCCTGGTCCAGCTCCCAGTAGAAGTTGTCGACCAAGGCCCCAAGCACATTCTTGGTGCCAGAACCTGACTGAAAACTGGACTGCGAGGGATCTAAAAAACTCACATGGTCCATGTGCCCCGGAAGTTGCTGGGCCACCACCTGCTCAATAACCTTCCCTAAAAAGGGAAAGTTAGAGACTTGCCAATAGCTGGTTAGGGAGTCAGCGTCCAAAGAGGTTTTTTTAAGCAGAGACCACACCACCGCCTCTTTGAGGCAGCCCAACACTCTGCCCTTCTAAGGGAGGTATTGACTACCCCAGCCAGCAGCAGCCCCAACATCTCCCAGCTGGCCTTAACCATCCAGGACAGCCAGGGGTCAAGTTCAAAACAGGTGGCCCGAACAGCCCCAAAGACCTCTTCCACAACAGCGGGCGATACCAACTGATATTGATCCCAGAAAACCTAACAGGATGGGGCTTCCTTTACCTCTGGTTCTCCTACTTCACTAAATGCGGCATCAAACCCTGGTGAATCTGGTGATCTTTAGGGCCCTGCAGATGTTTACATATCATTATTGGTGTCACCCCCCCTTCATTGGATGTAGCTGATCTGTGTGCAGCCTGGAACAGCACTCTGCATTCTAACACAACCTGCCGTCTGCTGCTGGACCACTCTACCTGCGTGCGGCCGCTGCTGATCCAGCTCCTGCTGGGCCAGCAGATTTCCACCTACTGAGCAGCTCTGAGAAGAGGTCTGGTGGGTGGTTCGGGGCAACATTAAAACCCCGCACCCAGCAGCTGAGCTGCAGACCGCGACCAAAGGGCGCGGCACTTTGGGGCACTTCAGGGTGTCCCTGCCGCAGGGGGTGGCAGGGAGTTGTTATTGTCTTGTGGGCTTTTTTTTGTACAGGGCTAGGGTGGGGGGTGTAGGAGGGCGGGTAAAAGGGGGGTGGATCCAGTGACTGCCCTTGGTGGCAGCAGGGGGAGCACTGGGAGGGTTGGTGGGGTGGGTGGCTCGGGGTCCCTGTGAGAGAGGGACACCGAGGAGTGACGAGGGGGGTATGGCCTGTACCGGCCCCTGGTGGGAGCAGGATGGCCGGGAGGGCGGGGAGGAGGGCTAGTGGGCGAACAGTCAGGTTTGAGGGGCTGGGATCAGGTGGACAGAGGGGAGGGCGTGGCCATTGGGGTCTTGCTGGGGCGGGGACGGTATGGTCCATGGGGTGGGAAGGCACAGGCCCCTAGGGGTCCAAGGTGCCTAAGGGGAGTACAGGTTCTCACCCCCCCGCTGAGGGAGAGGGAGGTGCCGGGTCCAGGGTCTGCACGTTGGGGGCTGCTGCTGTTAAATGCGAGGTCTGTAGTGAACAAGACCCCAATTATCCGGAACTTAATCTCGGATGGGGCTGTGGACCTTGCATGTATTACAGAAACCTGGCTGGATGATCTGGCTGGTCCAACTTTGGCGGATCTTGTTCCGGCCGGGTATGCTGTGCAGCATCAGCCCCGCACGGGTGGCCGGGGAGGTGGTGTAGCTATTGTTTTTAGGGAGGATTGGCATGTTAGGAGGTATCCAGTTCGGGAGATTATGGATATTGAGGTCCTTCACGTGGTGTTCGATTTGGCTGGGGGCAAGCTAGGGGTGCTGCTGGTGTACCGGGCCCCTTCCTGCCCGGCGACATCCCTTGCTGCTCTAGCAGAGCTGGCCTCGGAGGTGGTGTTGGGCTCCCCCAGGACTTTGGTTCTGGGGGACTTCAACGTCCACGCCGATGCCGGCCTTGTTGGGGCGGAGCGGGAGTTCATGGCCGCCATGGCAACTATGAACTTGTCCCAGGAGGTGATCTGCCCGACCCACGTGGGGGGACATACCCTCGACCTGATCTTCGGCTCTGGCCTTGAGGCGGGGGGTCCGGTTGTGGGGGAGGTGACAGCGGTGCCCTTGTCGTGGACGGACCATTATCTCCTTCAGGCCGGTCTTTTAGCGCGCCCCCTCCAGAAGGGGAAGGGACCAGTTAGGATGGTCCGCCCTCGGAGGCTGATGGAACCCCAGCGGTTCCAGGAGGTCCTGAGGGAGCTTACCCTGGACGTGGACGGCCACTCTGTGGATGAGCTGGTCCGGCATTGGAACAGCTTGCTGGAGGAGGCCATTGACAGGGTGGCTCCGAGACGCCTTCTGCCTTGGTCTCGTCACCGCAGGACCCCTTGGTTTACTGAGGGGCTGCGGTGTATGAAGCGTGTAGGCAGGAGGCTAGAGCGACGCTGGCGTCGGACTCGATCTGACTCCGATCGTCTTCTCCATAGGGCCCATTTGCGGTCCTATGTTGAGGCTGTGAGGACGGCGAGGAAGGAGTTCCTTGCGGTCCTCATAGCGTCTGCGAAGTCGCGTCCGGCGGAGCTGTTTCGGGTGGTGCGGGGGCTGGTTAGTCCGGCCTCCCTCCGCCTGGATGGGGACTTGTCCCGGGCCCGCTGTGAGGAGTTTGTCACCTACTTCGCAGACAAGATTGCTCGGATTCAGACCGACTTTGACGCTGGGTTGATGGCAGTAGGGGAAGAGCGCGGGGGGGCGGAGGGCCCGTCTGGTCCATCTTTGTGGGGAGAGTTTCGGGAAGTGACGCCGGCCGATGTGGTGGATGTCCTGGGGTCTGTGAGGGCCACGTGTTGTCAACTGGATCCGTGCCCGTCCTGGTTAATAAAAGCTTCCGGGGAGACGTTGGGGACGGTGCTGGCGAGGGTAGTGAATGCGTCCTTTCGGCAGGGGAGGTTGCCGCCTTGCCTTAAAGAGGCTGTGGTGCGCCCCCTGCTGAAGAAACCATCGTTGGACGTAGACGCGCTCGCCAGCTACCGACCTGTCTCTAACCTTCCCTTTTTAGGGAAGGTTATTGAGCGGGCAGTGGCGCTCCAGCTCCAGGTTCATCTGGATAACATCGGGCTCCTTGACCCTTTTCAATCTGGGTTCCGCCCCGGCTATGGCACCGAGACGGCGTTGGTGGCCTTGGTAGACGACCTCCGCCGGGAGATGGATGCAGGATGTTCGACATTTCTCATCCTGCTAGATCTCTCGGCCGCTTTTGACACCGTGGACCATGGGCTGCTGCTGAGACGGCTGCGTGACCTGGGGGGTCTGGGCGGGACCGTTCTTGAATGGTTCCGCTCATTCCTCTCGGGGAGGAGCCAACGGGTGGTGCTGGGGGAGGAAACATCGTGCCCCCGCGCTTTACCGTGTGGCGTTCCGCAGGGATCGATCTTGTCTCCGTTGTTGTTTAATATCTATATGCAGCCCTTGGGGGAGGTCGTGAGAGGGTTCGGGGTGCGATGTCACCAGTATGCTGATGATACTCAGCTGTACCTCTCCTTTTCTACTGACCCAGACCCTGCTATCTCGGTGCTATCCCAATGTTTGGAGGCCGTGGCGGATTGGATGCGGCTGAGCAGACTGAAGCTCAACCCAGATAAGACGGAGGTGATGGTGGTGGGGAGGGCGAAGGGGGTGGTGGCCCCCCTAGTTGGGGGGGTTCGCCCTCCTGTAGCTCAGCAGGTTCGGAGTCTGGGGGTAGTATTGGACGCAGACCTGCGCCTGGAGCGGCAGGTGGAGGCAGTCGCTAAGGCTGCCTTCCGCCAGCTTTATCTGGTGCGTAGGCTGCGTCCGTATGTCTCCGGCCCGGACCTGGCCTCCCTCATCCATGCCTTCGTCACCTCGAGGCTCGACTACTGTAACGCGCTCTACGTGGGGCTTCCCTTGTTCTTGGTTCGGAGGCTGCAGCTAGTGCAGAATGCGGCGGCTCGTCTCCTTACGGGGACGGGCCGTCGGGAGCATATTACACCTGTGCTCCGAGCTCTGCACTGGTTGCCGATAGCGTGCCGAGCCAAGTTCAAGGTTTTGGTGATGATCTATAAAGCCCTACACGGTCTGGGCCCCTCATACCTCAGGGACCGCCTCGCCCTCCGCGCCCCAGAGCGGCTCCTGCGGTCTGCCAGGGGTGCCTTCTTGGAGGTCCCCCGTGTAAAGCGGGGGGCCACAATGGAGAGGGCATTCTCGGTGGCTGGGCCGCAGCTCTGGAACTCCCTTCCGGAGGAAGCTCGCCTGGCCCCTAGCCTGTTGACATTCCGGTGAAGTTGTAAAACCTGGCTGTTCGCCCAGGCCTTTGGGAGGGAGGGTGGGTAGGGTGAGGTGTTTTAGCTCCCCCACCTATTTTGGTTTTTTAGTTTGTCTACTATATTTATAACTTTAGCCCTGTTTTAATATTTTAATAAGTATTATTATGTTTGAGAGTTTTTAATGGTTTTATTGTATTTTAAAGTTGTTGGAAGCCGCCCCGGGCTGCATGGCAGGAGGGGCGGGGTATAAATGTATTAAATAAATAAATAAAATAAATAATTATAAACAAAGAACTGTTTAAATAAGGCTATGTAGGTTTCTTTCGGGATTCTCAGAACCTCTCGTAGTCTTTCAGGAAAGGAGGTGGATGTCTTTCTCTGGTTGGGTACCTCCTCACAGGAGAAGGGTTTGGGGAACTTGCTGGGGCTTCCCCATCAACATTATGTGCAGAGCTTCTGGTTTCTGAGTCAGGACCTGGGTCTGAGAGACTTGAGACGTTACTGGATGACTCAACTAGGTGAGCCCTGTAGTGACAAATGACTCCTGCTGGAGCACTAATGAGGTAAGATCGAGGGGTACTAGCATTTCCCTGCACTACACCCTTTTCTTGGGAGTCTGTAACCCAAACACACTGTCCTGGGTTCAGCGTTCCCAGGGGTTTGACTCTGTGGTGTTTGTTAAAGTTGTCCTTCTAGTGGATTTTGTAGAGCCCTTCTTTTCCTCGCAGTTTCTGAAGGTCTGGCCAATGAGGATCTAGATGGGAAGTAAGTGTTGTGTCTGTGGATCGTATTCTCCTCCACATTAGGAGTTCTGCTGGGCTGGACCCATTTGCGATGGGTGTCGATCAATAAGCCAGAAGCATGAGATGAGGTTCCAGGGATTTTGAGAGGAGCTGCTTGACAGTCTTCACTGCATGTTCAGCTTCACCATTGCTGATGCTCTGAGAGGAAAGAGGACTTGAGGTGGTGTGATGGGAACCATAGGTTTCTGCAAATCTTTTAAAGGTCTCTGAAGAAAACTGTGGCCCATTATCAGACAAGCTCTTCCAGGATCCCAAAGCAGGCCAAAATGGGTTTAATTTTCTCCAGAATGGCATTTGATGTGGTATTGAGTAACTTTACAACCTCGATAAACCTTGAAAAATACCAGTTACCAGGAGTTATGTTGTGTTGTCTAGACAGAAGAGGTCACTCGAACTTTTTGCCAAGGACAATCTGGAAGTGCAGAAGGTAGTAGTGTCTCTGGTGGGCTGACCCTCATGCAAGTGTAGATGCCACAGTTTGTGATCCTATTTTGTAGATCATTGCTCAGCCCGGACCACCAAACCAACTGTTTAGCCCCTTCTCTGCATTTTTTGATGGCTTGATGTCCTTCATGGAGTCTGTCAAGGACATCCTGTTGCATTGATGGAGGGATAACTGTCTGAGTCCTTTCAGCAGTAGACCATGATTTATGGTAAGCTCTCCATGTACCAGCCAATAGGGATGTAAAGCGGCATCAGACTTTGTGTGAGCTGTCCATCCTGGTTTGCAGTGTGCTATGATTCGACTCGGTGTTTTGTCCTCCTCTTGTCTCTTTTTCAGTTTCTGTAACCAATTGTCAGTGGCTGGCAGAGCTGTGAGGACTGCATCTACAAAGGCTTCAACAAGTAGCTCCTCCTGTGCACACTCATGCTGTGGAGTATCTGGGAGTGGGGCTCTGGAGAGTGCATCCACTGTAGTCAGGTTCTTGCCTGGCACATGAGTAATCAAGAATTGAAATCTCACAAGTCTCAACCTAAAGCGTTGTATCGTAGGAAGTAACTAATCTAGGTTTTTTGATCCTGTAAGGTAGAGATGGGCGAACAGATCGCGGTTCGGCCGTTCGGTTCGGTCCGATTCGGTTTGGCCGTTCGGTTCGTTCGCCGCGTTCGGGTTCAGCTGTTCGGTTCGGTCCTGTTCGGTTTGGGCGTTTGGAAAAAGGCTCTCTGTGCTGGAATGATGGCCCCAGACCCATGACGGTGGGTCCTGGGGCTAGAGTGGCAGCTTCTAGGTATTGGCCCCTGAACCCTGACGGCGGTTCCTGGGGCTGGAGTGGCTGTTTCTTGATGCGGTGGAATGACATCGTCTCCGTGCGAGGAATGATGGCCCCAGACCCATGATGGTGGGTCCTGGAGCTAAGGTGGCAGCTTCTAGGTATTGGCCACAGCCCTCCCTGCCTATAACTTGGCCCCAGAATCCCGACGGCGGGTCCTGGGGCTGGAGTGGTTGTTTCTTGGTGCGTTGGAATGACATCGCCTCTGTGGGTCCTGGGGCTGAGTGACAACTTCTAGATACATATTGGCCACAGTCGTCCCTCCCTGTAACTTGGCCCTAGAACCCTGATGGCGGGTCCTGGGGCTGGAGTGGCTGTTTTTTTTTTTTATATCTATCTATCTCTACACTAAATCTAACTGCTATTAACAAAAGTTATATTTAGCCTTTATTGATCTCTGCTCAGCTTTCGATCTTATTGATTGGAGAATCCTTTGGAAGAAACTAGAGATGGCTCATATAGAATCGCATTTACTTCAGTTAATTAAGGCTCTACACACAAATACTTCTATGGCCATTAGAATAAATAGTATGGGTATTCTTATTAGGGACATTCCCTCTATTATTGGAGTAAGACAGGGCTGTTTATTGGCGCCTTCTTTATTTAAGCTCTTTATAAATGATCTTATTCCGGTCATGGTTGACCAGAAGTTTTTTCCTCCAAAATTAGCTTCCCGTCATATAGGTTGTATGTTATACGCAGATGACACTGTATTGCTGTCACAGACTCGGCTGGGTCTTAAAAGGCAGCTGGTGGATTTGACCATATATTGTGATTCAAATAATCTATCAATTAATTATGTTAAGTCCAAGGTTATGGTCTTCTCAAAATCGGTTACTAAGTTTTCTTGGCATATAAAGGACCATCAGATTGAACAAGTCAGACAGTATAAATATTTGGGTTTGATTTTTTTTCCTCCAAAGGAGGGTGGAGATCCCATTTAAGGTTTGCTATGCTGAGATCTAAGGGCCCCTCGGCAGCTATTCTTAGATTTGTTTACTCTTGCAAGAGTGGGGTGGTTCCCCCCGCTCTAAGAGTCTTTGGTGCTAAGGTGCTTGCCCAATTACTTTATGGGGCAGCTGTTTGGGCACTCTCCTTGAAGGATAATCTTAGGCTTGTTCAGTCTAAATTTTTCCAAACTTTATTGAAAGCCATAAACTGTATCCCATCAGCTGCCCTTAGGCTTGAACTAGGTCAATTGTCTGTTAAATGTCTAATATGGAAACAGACTCTTGAGTCTGTGGTTAAGAACCGAGAAACCTATGGTGGGCGGTTTGCTGGATTTGTTTAGGCAAGACAGTCATGTGAGTCTGTGGAGAAAGAAGGTGACCGCTATCTTATGCCAGATAGGATTTTCTCCTGCCTATTTTTTAAACAAATCCTTCGAAGCAGCAAAATTTGAAATATTCTCTCGCCTGGAAGATCTGGATAGGCAGACGGATCTAGCCCTGGTGACTAAGTTTCGGTCTCTGAATAATTTTCAGTATAGAGTGCCTCCTAAAGGGACTATGGCGCCTTAGCTTTACTCATTTACTTCCTATAGGGAAAGGCACATCTTCCTCTCTGCCAGGATGAATACTCTCCCCACAAGGCTTCTAAAGGGGCGTTTGTCTGCTGTGCCTTTTGCTATGCGATTATGTCCGTTTGATAACTTGGAAATTGAAACTGTGGGCCACATCTTAATACACTGCTATATGTATGATACCTTAAGGAAGTTCTGACTTGCGCAGCTTTTGGAAAGACAGCCCGGTAGAACCACATTTGAACTCGAGAAGTTCTTATTACAAGACTCATCTCCTGAGGTTTCCGCTAAAGTAGCTAAGTTCTTCTTGCAGGCTTTTATTGTAAGAGGAAACTTCCTTCAATTCCATGGTATAAACTGCCAAAATTTGGAGGAATAAACTCCCTTTAGGGTTGGTATGTAGAACCTTATGATGGTCCCAAAGGGTTTTCTCTCCAAACCGGTTGCCTTGTAATTAAATGGTTAAAACGAGATGGGTGATATGAGTTTGTTCTGTAGTTGGTATATTCTATGTGTATTGTGTATTAGTATTATATAACACTTTGTGTAACTAGAAATGCTTTATTAGCGGGTTATATATATTTTTTAAACTTTAAATTGTTTGGATTTACTTAGGCAAAGACCAAATAGTTACGCCAAAATAAACCTATTTGATTTGAACTGCTATTAACTATTCTAAAACCTGTTGAACTAAATGGAATATCCTAATAATTAACTACAAAGGGCTTGTCCTACAAACAGAATGTAACTCTATCTATCTCTATAACTAAGCTAACTACTAGGGGTGGGAAACCGGTAGAATCCGGTATCCGATAATGCCGGTACCGGGCGTACCGGCATTATCGGATTCGACCCGGTAATCCGGACCGGGTACCAGATTCAGGGGTACCGGATTTTTTTTTACATTCCAGCCATTTAAAAATGGCTGCAATGTAAAAAAACTTAAAGCCCCAGCAAAAAAGTTTTTTTTAAAAAAAACCTCCCCGAGTCCAGGCTGGACACCCCCCACCCACTCTGCCCAGCCTGGATTTTTGTTTTAAAAAAGACAAGAGTAAGACCCAGAGGCGAGCCCAGTGCCCACCCCCCAGCACCAGCGGTCGTGGCGTCCCCGCNTCCTGGAGCTAAGGTGGCAGCTTCTAGGTATTGGCCACAGCCCTCCCTGCCTATAACTTGGCCCCAGAATCCCGACGGCGGGTCCTGGGGCTGGAGTGGTTGTTTCTTGGTGCGTTGGAATGACATCGCCTCTGTGGGTCCTGGGGCTGAGTGACAACTTCTAGATACATATTGGCCACAGTCGTCCCTCCCTGTAACTTGGCCCTAGAACCCTGATGGCGGGTCCTGGGGCTGGAGTGGCTGTTTTTTTTTTTTATATCTATCTATCTCTACACTAAATCTAACTGCTATTAACAAAAGTTATATTTAGCCTTTATTGATCTCTGCTCAGCTTTCGATCTTATTGATTGGAGAATCCTTTGGAAGAAACTAGAGATGGCTCATATAGAATCGCATTTACTTCAGTTAATTAAGGCTCTACACACAAATACTTCTATGGCCATTAGAATAAATAGTATGGGTATTCTTATTAGGGACATTCCCTCTATTATTGGAGTAAGACAGGGCTGTTTATTGGCGCCTTCTTTATTTAAGCTCTTTATAAATGATCTTATTCCGGTCATGGTTGACCAGAAGTTTTTTCCTCCAAAATTAGCTTCCCGTCATATAGGTTGTATGTTATACGCAGATGACACTGTATTGCTGTCACAGACTCGGCTGGGTCTTAAAAGGCAGCTGGTGGATTTGACCATATATTGTGATTCAAATAATCTATCAATTAATTATGTTAAGTCCAAGGTTATGGTCTTCTCAAAATCGGTTACTAAGTTTTCTTGGCATATAAAGGACCATCAGATTGAACAAGTCAGACAGTATAAATATTTGGGTTTGATTTTTTTTCCTCCAAAGGAGGGTGGAGATCCCATTTAAGGTTTGCTATGCTGAGATCTAAGGGCCCCTCGGCAGCTATTCTTAGATTTGTTTACTCTTGCAAGAGTGGGGTGGTTCCCCCCGCTCTAAGAGTCTTTGGTGCTAAGGTGCTTGCCCAATTACTTTATGGGGCAGCTGTTTGGGCACTCTCCTTGAAGGATAATCTTAGGCTTGTTCAGTCTAAATTTTTCCAAACTTTATTGAAAGCCATAAACTGTATCCCATCAGCTGCCCTTAGGCTTGAACTAGGTCAATTGTCTGTTAAATGTCTAATATGGAAACAGACTCTTGAGTCTGTGGTTAAGAACCGAGAAACCTATGGTGGGCGGTTTGCTGGATTTGTTTAGGCAAGACAGTCATGTGAGTCTGTGGAGAAAGAAGGTGACCGCTATCTTATGCCAGATAGGATTTTCTCCTGCCTATTTTTTAAACAAATCCTTCGAAGCAGCAAAATTTGAAATATTCTCTCGCCTGGAAGATCTGGATAGGCAGACGGATCTAGCCCTGGTGACTAAGTTTCGGTCTCTGAATAATTTTCAGTATAGAGTGCCTCCTAAAGGGACTATGGCGCCTTAGCTTTACTCATTTACTTCCTATAGGGAAAGGCACATCTTCCTCTCTGCCAGGATGAATACTCTCCCCACAAGGCTTCTAAAGGGGCGTTTGTCTGCTGTGCCTTTTGCTATGCGATTATGTCCGTTTGATAACTTGGAAATTGAAACTGTGGGCCACATCTTAATACACTGCTATATGTATGATACCTTAAGGAAGTTCTGACTTGCGCAGCTTTTGGAAAGACAGCCCGGTAGAACCACATTTGAACTCGAGAAGTTCTTATTACAAGACTCATCTCCTGAGGTTTCCGCTAAAGTAGCTAAGTTCTTCTTGCAGGCTTTTATTGTAAGAGGAAACTTCCTTCAATTCCATGGTATAAACTGCCAAAATTTGGAGGAATAAACTCCCTTTAGGGTTGGTATGTAGAACCTTATGATGGTCCCAAAGGGTTTTCTCTCCAAACCGGTTGCCTTGTAATTAAATGGTTAAAACGAGATGGGTGATATGAGTTTGTTCTGTAGTTGGTATATTCTATGTGTATTGTGTATTAGTATTATATAACACTTTGTGTAACTAGAAATTCTTTATTAGCGGGTTATATATATTTTTTAAACTTTAAATTGTTTGGATTTACTTAGGCAAAGACCAAATAGTTACGCCAAAATAAACCTATTTGATTTGAACTGCTATTAACTATTCTAAAACCTGTTGAACTAAATGGAATATCCTAATAATTAACTACAAAGGGCTTGTCCTACAAACAGAATGTAACTCTATCTATCTCTATAACTAAGCTAACTACTAGGGGTGGGAAACCGGTAGAATCCGGTATCCGATAATGCCGGTACCGGGCGTACCGGCATTATCGGATTCGACCCGGTAATCCGGACCGGGTACCAGATTCAGGGGTACCGGATTTTTTTTTACATTCCAGCCATTTAAAAATGGCTGCAATGTAAAAAAACTTAAAGCCCCAGCAAAAAAGTTTTTTTTAAAAAAAACCTCCCCGAGTCCAGGCTGGACACCCCCCACCCACTCTGCCCAGCCTGGATTTTTGTTTTAAAAAAGACAAGAGTAAGACCCAGAGGCGAGCCCAGTGCCCACCCCCCAGCACCAGCGGTCGTGGCGTCCCCGC
>QEPC01008849.1:1255837-1300629 GCA_003113815.1 Sphenodon punctatus
GGGGGAGGGGGGAGGAATTAATTGTATACTATTTATTTCATTGATTTCAATGGGGACACAGTGCCCCATTGAACTCAATGAAATAAAACCGGTACCGGTATACCGGATTTAAACCGGGAATCCGGTTCTTTGAGAACCGGTAACCGGTAAATCCGGTAGCCGGTAATGGGCCCGGGGTCCCACCTCTACTTAATATGGTCAAAACCAAACTCATTTCCCCCCAAAAATGTTTCCCTACTACTTCCCTCTCAATTTCCATTGAGGGTGTCACCATCCAGCCTGTCCCTCAGGCACGTAGCCTGGAATTCATTTGTGACTCCTCCCTCTCCATTATACCTCAGATCCAGGCTGTTGCCAAATCCTGCCACTTTGCCCTGTATAATATTGCTAAAATCCAGCCCTGCCTTACTGTTGCCACTGCAAAAACCCTAGTCCATGCTCTAGTAATCTCTCACCTTTACTACTTTAACTTCCTCCTTACTGGTCTCCCCTGCTGTGATCTCACCACCCTGATCTCTTTTCAATGCTCTGCTGCCGAAGTCATCCACCTCTCCCATCACCTTGACCATGTTCAGCCCCTTCTCTCTGACCTACACTACTGATTCCCTCTATCACAACACATTCAACACAAGCTCCTGGTCTTCACCTTCAAGGCTGTCCGTGGCCTTGCTCTCCCATATCTCTTTGCTCTTGTATCCCATCACATTCCTTCCCGCGAGCTTCGCTCCTCCTCTGCCCCCACCCTTGCCTGCTTGCGACTCCCCTGCATCTGTAAACATCATTGCCCCTTCTCCCTTGCTGCCCCCTATACCTGGAACTCCCTCCTTGGATACATTTGTTCTGCTCCCTCCCAACTTCCAAATCCTTCTTGAAAACCTACCTCTTCTGTCAGGCTTTCCCTGGTCATGAGTCAAAAGGCTTGTCATGAGTGAAATTGCATCCTCATCCCTCCCTCATTCAGAATTTCTTCCCTGTAACTAAGTTAAGCAGCTACACCCGCATTTTCTCAACCTCATGAATGTATCCTTGTCTCTCCCGATGTTCACCTCTCCCTCGTCTCCTCCTTTCTTGTCTCTCCTATATTGTAAGCCATTTGGGGTAGTGACTTGTCTATAACTACTGATTGTATAGTGCCTAGTACACTGCTGGCACTATGTAAATAGTAGTAGTAGTAATAATAAATAATAAATAAAATGAAAAGACTTCCACTGAAGTAATTGGTGATTGGTTCAAGTCTGGTATGTTCTTGCTGTATCATTCCTGTAACCAGTTTATCCTTGCTACAGAAGGGCTTGAAGGCAACTGTATGAATGTTGCATGTCACACTCGGAAAAAGGGGTCATGATCAAAGAGAGTGGTTGAAATTTCTAAAGCTGAGTAGGAAAGCCAGGCACAGAAACCATTTATAAATGCATAGCTAAATTTATTCATTTTCTTTGAAAAATCTCAGCTGATATCTAAGGATTCAGCATTTTTGCAAAGGGACCATTTTTCTCTTCAAGGACCCTTTTCACTCACATTTTTATGGCTTGAGCACAGGACCTGCTATCCTTCCTCAGACTTCATGACAGTTTCACATGACAGGATATGAGGGAGACAGACTGACAGTGGCAGGCAGCAGGTGGGTAAAGGAGCAGCAGCTAGAAGAATTGGTGCCCCACGTAGGACAGGACTTCAACTTGCAACTTGCAGCAAGTGCCCCAGAGTGGAATGATATTTGAAAGTTGTGTGTAGGAACTGTTGAAAAATAGTACTAAATTAATGGCAATGGCAGTTGATGGACTTTTAGATTGGTGGGATGGTGGGGAGAACCACTGATAAAATTTCACCCTTTACTATTGAATACACAATGAATAAACAACCCACAATGAACACACATCAAAAACCTACATAATGTTGATGGTATATAATAGTGAGCAAAATGTAAAGCTCTGTGAGCAAATCAAAAAGGGGAAACCAGAAATTTCTCCTGTAGATCAGGTACTAGAAAAGAAAATTGGCAGGTCAACGGTTCAAATCCGTTTTAGGTAAGGGACATTATATGCAGGGACCTGGGCTCACTTTTCTCTGTTGGTGGCAATGGGGAAAATGCAGTGAACCCAGGTTCCTTATACATTTGTGGTGTCTTTCATTTCTAAAATTTGTTATTTTAAGACTCCACACAGGAGAAAAAGCTTCAGGAAAAGTTAGGGTATTCAGTATACATCAGAGAATCTACACAGGAGAGACACCTTACATGCGCCCTCATTGGGAAATGCTACAGGGAGAACTCAGTCCTCAGTATACACCACAGAATACACTACGCAGGGAAAAGGGCACATAAATGTTTAACCGTGGGGAATGTTTCAGTGTGAACAATGGTCTTAGTATGCATGAAAGAACCCAAACAGTTCTCACCCCAATTTCAGCTACACTCCATTCTCACTCCAACTTCATCTACAGCTAGGAGAGAGGATGACATTAATGGTAAAGTTAACTTGGGAGGAGACATCAGGCAGAATACTTTAGGAAGCAGTATAGTAGACTTAAAGCTTAGCTATTGAGTCACACTGTTGTTGCTGCATTTCTAATCCCTCACCCTAGACCAGCTCCTTCCATACCTGCTTTCCTTCCCTTCCCTTACACCTATTTCCCCTATGAACAAAGACCATTCTTTCATGTCGCCCTCTCTTTACATACCCTGTTTCAAAGTGATATCTAAAAGTTTAACCCGAGCTGCTTCCCTGTGAGGGCAGAGCAACTCTGGGCAGAAAACATTGAATAAAAGGTCCGAGGTGGGTGCAGCAATGTGGATCAGTCCCCAAAGCCAGCAGAGCGTTAAACAGAGGGGGAGTCTCTTGTTCAAGGTACAATTTAAGCAGACATTTTGGTATCTGGAAACTACAAACAATTAGAGACCAGAATCCTGGGACACATATAACAGCCTCCAAGTGCTCCGGAACACTGCCTTGAGTGGGGGCTGTGTGTTCAATGGTTGGTGGCCACGTGGCCACTGTGGATGAACACCTAATAAACAGGCAGGTATACACACCTACCTGGTGAGGGCTACTGTCTCGTTAATACCCTTAGAGCAAAATTTTGCAATAGATCCTCTAACTGACACACATCATCACTATCACCCTGAATCAGGAAAGCACTTCAGTATGCATTGTATGCTTCTGTGCATGCACACACAAGCCTTCCCAACACATGTACAGAAGTGTAAAGTGCTTTTCTGTTTATGTATTTATTTATTTATTTTATTTTATTTAAGAAACTTGATACCCTGCCCTTCCTGTCTCAGCATCTTGGGGCAGCTTACAATTATAATAAAAACATTAAACTAGCAAAAATACAAAAAGTCCAGAGGTTGTTCAAAAAACAAAAAACAACCTGTCCACCCAGCCACGCTAACCCACTCCCCCCACCCATCACCCCTGCCAAACGCCTGGCAGAACAGCCAGGTCTTACAGTTCCATCGAAAAGAGGGAAGGTCTGGGGCCAACCTGGCCTCTGCCAGGAGGGAGTTCCACAGCCTAGGTGCAGCTCCCAAAAATGCCCTCTCCATCATGGCCCCCCGGAATTCCCCATGAACCCTGAGAAAGGTGCCTCCAGACAACCACAGGAACCAATCCAGGGCCCGTGGGGGTGAGGCGGTCCCACAGGTAGGCAGGGCTAAGTCCGTTTAGGGCTTTATAGGTAAGCACCAACACCTTGAATTGAACCTGGTAGACTATAGGCAGCAAATGCAAAGATCGGAGCACCGGTGCAATGTGTTCCCAGTGGCCCATCCCTGTTAGAAGGCGGGATGCTGCATTCTGCACCAACTGCAGTCTCCAAACTGTCACCATGGGTAGCCCCACATAGAGCGCGTTACAATGGTCCAGCCTAGAGGTGATGGATGAAAGTGGCCATGTCGGAGTCAGAGACATATAGCTGAAGTCGCCTTACCAGATGTGATTGGCAAAATGCACTCCTTGCCACAGCCCCCACCTGGACATCCAGGCAGAGTTGTGAATTGAGGAGCACCCCCAGACTACGAACCTGAGGAGCCAGCGGGGGGTGAACCCCATAAATAATGGGGTACGCCAACCCCACCACCTTTCCCACTAACATCATCTCCATCTTGTCAGGATTCAACTTCAGTCTGTTAGCCCTCATCCAGTCCCCCACAGCTGACAGACACTGAGTAAGCACCAAGATTGCTGAGTCTGGGTCAGATGAAAAAGAGAGGCAAAGCTGGGTGTCGTCAGCATATTGATGACATCATACACCAAACCTCCTCATGACCTCACCGAGTGACTGCATATACACATTGAAGAGGAGAAGGGACAAAACAGAACCTTGCGGGACTCCACACAAGAGGTCTCGGAGTGATGAAAAATGGTCCCCAAGAATGCTCAGTTCTTCCAGCCAGAAAAGAGCGGCCCCATTCAAGCACAGCCCCGCAGGTGAGTCACCAACATCTCATGGTCAACGCACGGTATCGAAAGCAGCTGGCAGATCTAGTAGAATCAGTAGGGTCGAGTGACCCTGATCCAACTCATGGCAGAGGTCGTTGACCAAAGCCATGAATGCAGTCTCAGTGCCATGACCCATATGAAAGCCAGACTGCAAGAGATCTAGACAACTGACACAGTCCAGATGTTCCTGTAGCTGTCAAGCCACCATCCATTCAATAACTTTCCCGAAAAAGGGAAGGCCGATAGCTGGCAAGGGAGTCAGCATTGAGTGATGGTTTTTTGAGCAGAGGCCACATCACTGCCTCTTTAAGGCAGCTCAGTATTCTGCCCTCCCGGAGGGGGCATTGACCCACCCCAGCCAGCAATGGCCCCAGCGTCTCCCGGTTGGCTTTAACCAGGCAAGATGGGCACAGATCCAGTTCACAAGAGGTGGCTCTGACTGCCACAAGAACATCCCCTGCATTGGTGGGTGTCACCCCGTGAGATAGATCCCATGAAATCTGACAAGGCGGGGCTTCCATAACCTCTGGTTCCCCTAGTGTAAGAAGTGCAGCATCAAGGTTGTAGTGAACATGAGCGATTTTATCCGCAAAATCATCCACAAACATGTCACAGTGGGCACTGGAAGATTCCAGTTCCAGGCGGAGGGAGGCCAGACCGACCAGCCGCCACACCATCCGGAAAAGCTCAGCTGGACGTGATTTCGTGGACGCTATGAGGTCAGCAAAGAACTCTTTCTTTGTCACCCACACCACTCCTGCCCTGGGCAGCCACATGATGCTGCAGCCATCAGCTGGGATTCAGGTGAGGGGGGAAGGAACAAGAGAGAGGTTGGGGCGGGGGGCAAGACTAACACAAGTGTGTGCTATAGCAGCAGCTCTAGCGGCGCTGGAAAGGGCAGCATTCCTACTGCCTTGTAGAAAAACCACCCCTGATTTAGGGGACTGAATAGCTGTATCTGGCTCCTTCATCAATAGTTAAACTTAATGTACATTTTACTAGAGAGTCTCATGAGAAATCCCTTGTCTGTTTTCTTCCTGTGCTTCACTATGGTACAGATCAGGGGGAGGGGGATGGAAGGATCAGAGGGAGAACTCACAATCATCCTGTTATTCATGGTATTGTTTTCACAAGGTTATCAAAACCACATTTTCTGTAATAGGTCCTGGTTTAGAAAACACCCTATATATGAAAGGTGCTTAAATTTTGCTTCATTGGAACTTCAATTGTATACTCAAGTGCTTTCCTGAATCAGAGTCATAGTGATGACGTGTGTCAGTTAGAGTAGCTATTGCAAAATCTTGCTCTGAGAGGTGTTCACCATACATTGCTATTTCTGTCCAGATTTTTTTTGGGGGTAGGGGGAGGATGAGGGAAGAAAGCAGGCAATTTCTGTTGTGTTAGCTTATAACATGGCTATCTTGGGAATAGAGTATCACTATATAATGAGCAGTGAGAGGATTCCACTAGCAGAACCAAGTGTATGGTTATGACTGTAAGCATTATGGAACAACAAAAGGTCTCTCTTTTGACCTGGCTGGTCAGAGTGCCTGATATACCAGTACAGAAAAAGTATAGCTTACTGTCTTTTGGGTAAATTGGCCTATGGGCCAGTAGGGGAGGAGCAGAGAAAAATTATCACTCCAACATATATATGCAGTATTTTTATGTGTGTCCCAGAGCACAGAAAGCTTTCATTATAACTGACTAAAACAGAGCCTACCTGTATGCAGACTTAACCATGACATGCATTTTGAAAAGGACATAATTAAATGGAAGAAAATTCAGAGGAGTCTAAGTGAGATGATGAATGATTTGATTTTCAAAAGAGATGAGCATCTGCAAATTCTATTAGAGTTAACAGAAACTGATAGTGCTCACTAGCACTTGAAAATCAGGTATGAAGTTTTTCACTTAACCTAAGGCCGTTTGTAGACGTGTGCAGTGCACACACATGTAAAAATCCCGTGGGCGGGATTTAGACACGGCATCTTGTGCGTTCAAGCCAGTCACACATTCTTTTAAAACCACAAACTAAATACCTCAATATCGAGGTATTTAGTTGCGGTTTTAAAAGAATGTGCCACTGGCTTGAACGCACAAGATATGTCTAAATCCCGCCTGTGGGATTTTTACAAGCAGTGTGATTTCATGCCGCGTGTGCACTGCACACGTCTAAAAGCGGAATAAGTGAAAGGTTAAAAGAATTGGAAATCTTTTTGAAAGTTGATGCAGGTAAATGGAGAGACATTTCTCTGTTATACTTCACATTTTCTACTAAGTGCATTTCTACTTTCAAAAATATGAATACTTTTCTCCATGCACTTCCCCAGCCCAAAGTTCAGGTAACTCGGAGTAAGCAGAGAGGAGAAGCAGGTTTTCTGTGATTTTAATAGTAACTGTGAATTTGAATTGTAGTCCTATTGCTACCATTCTCTCTCTTACATATATCTATATCTATATCTATATCTATATATATCCCTAAGCAATTTATTACTTCTGACTACACTCTTGCTTTCAAATTAAAATAATGTGATTTGTACATTCATTCCAAATATGGAAAAGTTGCTGAGATGCAAGGTCATCCCTTCCAACAATGGAGACACAAAAACCACTGGCTGAGACACCTGACCAATAGCAGGGTGTGCTGGGCATAGAAAGGAAGGTAATGCTTCTTTAAAAAAGGTGCTTTCCCACATTACCGCACCTTTTTAAAGAGTAACGTGAGGCTTTGAACGTGGGTGTGTGGTTAAAAGTTTCATTTAATGCCTCTTCCATTGATTCCAATTACAAAAGGCAGGGGGAAAATCCTACCCTGCCTTTCGTGATTGAAAACAATGGGAGACACGTTAAATAACACTTTTAACCATTTGCTCACGTTCAAAGATTCACGATACTTTCCCTGCCGGGAGTTTGCTTCTTATTAGTTTTCCCAGTGAGGTAATGTGGGAAAGCAGTCCAAGTCACTGAAACGCAGTCAGGCATTTGACCATATCTGTAACCTATAAGTAAGTTAAAAATCGAAAACAATTTCTAAAATTGTGTTTACTATGCAATGAAATCAGGAAACACATGAATATACCAATACAATACTTCACTAAGTGTCCAGGAAGCTAGAAAAGAGGTAATTACAGAGTACAGAAGTTTTCAAAGGAATAGTAAATATAAATCCTGATGCTTTGTATATTTTTCACTCTCTAAGCCTGTAGACCAATTTCCTTTACTACACTGCAGTCTTTTTCTCACATGTTTTAACTGAACATGAATCTTTAAAAGTGGTGCCTGCATAGTCCTGTAGGCTAGAACTGTATGAAGTTGACTGCTACAAAAATTGGGTGCACGAACATTTCAAAGTCACTTTTTGTGGACTATTTAGAATTTTCAGATTTGAGCTGTGATTGACAGCATGTTGTTTCTCCTGACTGAACCTAACCCAACTGCTGAGCGTGTGTGTGTGTGAGTGAGAGAGAAAAATGTCATTTTTCCAAAAGGGGAATAAACATTTTAAAAGCGTCTTACTAGTATGTGCAAGTTTTAAGCTTCACAGAGCTCTTCTCAGACTCAGACTCCTAAATTTCATTGACGCCACACCGTGGAAGGAGAAAAGGACATGTTAAGTGGGACTTAGAAGGCCACAGTCTTTAATAGCATATTCAAACATCCACAAAAACGAGGGGGGGAACTCCCCCCCCCCCCCCCAAGAACCCTGATCCAGGGATCTTTAACCAATTAACAGCCAGAGGCCCAAGATACAGTCTGGGTTCAACCTCCTGTGAATAAGTCAATATGGTCCTCCCCCACCTTGGCCCAAGATGCCCAGCTTGGATGGTGGGAGGGATGTGTTCTGCATGGGGGCCCCTACCAAGGCCCCTAGGTGCAGGAGTCAGCTGACTCATGGCATACCTGTCTGTGTACTACCCCTTTACCCATTTCATATGGAGATGTCCCTTCATTGTTAATTGTGTGCTTCTGAAAAAATTCCAGCCCCCCCTGGACCATCGAGTGCGACAGCTTAACATCAAACCAGGAACCTTATGACCTATTTAATGCAGACACTGTGGGGAAGGCAAAAATACTCAAGACCTCGGGGCCAATTAGGGTTTCTGAGGAAAATTCCTTACTGGCCCCCAAACAGGTGACCTAGACATGTGCACAGTGCCAAAAAGCTAGACTGAGGGGAAGGCTGAGGGGCTGGTTCGTGCCCCCTTTCCCTGCTGCTTGCCGACTGTGCTGAAGATGGGGAACTAAAGATGGCAGCGAGAAAGTCTTTTGATGTAAGACTTTCTTCGTATCACAAAGCCTTGTTACCAGGGCATCCCTGGCCAGGTAGCTCCCACCTGGCATGGCCTTTTGGAGAGTTCCCTCTCCTTTTTGATCAAAGCAGCACGATGCCAAAAACTGCTCATCTTGAGAGGGGATGTGGATGGAATTGACACCACACTGCAGAAGGAGACAAGGGTACATTAAGTGGAGTTTAGAAGGCTGCACTTTTTATTAACATATTCAAACATCAGCAAAACCAAGGAATGTTGGGAATGCCACCTTGCAAAAAAAACCTAGTCGAGGGTTCTTTAATCTATTGGCAGCTAGGGGTCCCGAGGTACAGCCTGGGTTCAACCTCCTGTGAGCAAGCCAATACAGTCCTGCCCAACCTTGGCCCAAAATGCCCGGTTTGGAGGATGGTGGGAGGGATGCTTTCTTCATGGGACCCCCTAGTGATGCCCCTTGGTGCAGGGGTCAACTGATGTGCTGCATACCTGCCAGACCACACATGTCCTGTGTTTTTTAAATGGCTGTGCCTGCTTACTCCCTGGAAAGGGTCAAACTCTGGGGTGCTTCCCTGCCTGTGTGCTACCTCTTTACCCATCTCACATGGAGATGTCCCTTCACTGTTAGCTTAGCTGGGTCTTTCTGAAAAAATTCCAACTCCCCGCTGGACAATCACCACAAGGAACCTCCAGTTTAGCTTGGCTGGTCCCCTTTTGGGCAAATTATTCTCCCCAAGGTGTATAACTAGGTGTATATATCAGGAGGCGTTACTCAGCTGGGGTAGGATTATAGTGAATGTGAAGCTGGTGAAGGGAGAGCTGCCCTGCCTTGCCAATCACTCTTGGGACCTCCTCCTCCCACAGGTATTTCTGCTAGGGCTGGAGCGCTTTGGGTTTCAGTCCTTGGGAGCCAGTCAAAGGGTGACACCCAAAGGGTGTTGACTGTTGTCAGTGCCGTTTGCAGGCCCATGAAGGTCTTGGCTGCACACACCCCTCATGCGTGAAGCCCCTGGAGAGTCCAAGAAGGGATTTGCAGAGGGCGGGATCTTCTGCAGCTGACAGACTTGGGCCTGGAAACCAGCTGGAATAGCCCCCCTCCCCTGAAAACACAGACTAGGAGACCACACCCTTACTTCCAGCGGGGACATTGGTGCAGCCTACAGGACGGCATTCAAGGTGTGTCTACCTCCATTAAAGGCTGTTGACAGGTCCTTCAGTGGTTGACTGATTCCACCAGCTGATTGGAAGCTACCAGAAGAAGCCAGACTGATACGCCGCCCCATTTCTGGCTGGGATCTTTAAATTGCAACTGCAACCAGCAAGCTGAGTTCAGCCTGCTGCGGACCTTGGTGGAGTAGTTTTTCTGGATAGCGGAGGAGATCATCTAGAAGAAGAGATTAAGCTGTCAGCCTCTCTTCTCGCAGAGGACCTAGCGAGTTTGCTGAGTAAGGTGGGTGCGAGTATTCCTGTCTGTTAGTAGGGATGACTGAGAGAAAATATGGCAGACAGACTATCTTGCCTACCAGCATTACAGATCTACCCCGCCTGAAGCAGGCCAAGATTTTGGACTATGTTGACGAGATTCCATCCTCATCGAATTCTTCAGTCCCTCTCTCTAATAGATTCTCTTGCTTGATTTGGAGAATACTCCCGACTCTGTTAAGCATCTTTGGAACAATAATGGGCACTAGTCTGCCCATTATTGTGACTAGTGGGTTATTTACACCTGATAAGGCCCCATCAGACGATCTGGGAGCATGAAGTGGCTCCCTAGACTTAGGTCCTGGCAGTCCCCAGACTCTAGAAATGGGAGATATTTTACAAACTCAGTGCGTATTGATCAGTCTCATTATTATTTGCTAGCATCTCCAATATGGACAGTATTCTCACAGGGGTCACTTCTCAATTAAAAGTGATTACCAGTAAGTTGGATAATCTTAAAAAGATAAGGCACCCAGGGGGACTTTCATTTGTTGGGCCCCCTTCATCAAAGATTTTAATGCAAGAGACACTAATGTTAGAGAAGCAAGTGTTCCAACTAAACCTCATACTAGAAATAAGCCACTGAGGGGGAGGCACCTTGGTTCTCAGTTGGTTAAGGAGGCAGAGATGTTTAAATTTCAATCTCGCCCTAATGTTTTTTTCCTGGGTGGGGTAGCAAATCGTTGATTAGGCACCATATTTTTCAACTCACCAGAATTAAATTAGAAATTTCTGATATACCCAAAGTAGATTGGTTGGTTACCACCCCATGGAAACGCATGCAGAATGGTTATTTATTTTTCAAATGGGGAAATAGTACAAAAGATATTTATGACCAGGAAGCATTTGTTGAAATAGAAAATTTTTATTGACAGGGTTTTTAAACCTTTTCCTGTTAGTTATCTCTCTGACTTTGCTTCCAGTCAGAAGGGCCACCCCCAGAAATTGGACAATTTTAAAACGGTGAAGGAACCTGCCTCTCAGTTAGAGACGGAAACTATAATAGATATAGCAACTCCTGTAGATACTGCAAGGAATCTCATGGCTGTTGACAAGGGTTCATTAGATTCCCAAGTCAGATCTGACCTGATGGCATTGTGTCTAGTTGAGAACCCTTCTGAATCTGAAGTCCATGAAAAAATATTTTCATTTGATGCATTGCCAGTTATAGATCAGGACAGAATCATTCAAACACTGGACTTTA
Organism: Sphenodon punctatus; assembly: GCA_003113815.1. Taxonomy (NCBI): domain Eukaryota; kingdom Metazoa; phylum Chordata; class Lepidosauria; order Sphenodontia; family Sphenodontidae; genus Sphenodon; species Sphenodon punctatus. The sequence continues at coordinate 1,267,234 of QEPC01008849.1, forward strand.
TACATAAGGAACTTAGCAGGAACAAGTTGGAATATCTGGCCTCTCATATTTATTTATTTATTTATTTCATGGATTTATACCCTGCCCCTCCTGCAAAAGCAGCCCGGGGCAGCTTACAACAATAAAAAAAATTAAAAATTTTTTAAACATCCAATATAACAATATTAAAACAGGACTAAAATAACAATTAAGATAATAAATAGTAGATCAGGTGGGGGAGCTAAAAAACCCTCACCCTACCCTCCCACCCTCCCAAAGGCCTGGGCGAACAGCCAGGTTTTGCAACTTCGCCGAAATGTCAACAGGCTTGGGGCCAGGCGAGCTTCCTCCAGAAGGGAGTTCCAAAGGTGCGGCCCAGACACCGAGAATGCCCTCTCCATTGTGGCCCCCTGCTTAACACGGGGGACCTCCAAGAAGGCACCCCCGGCAGACCGAAGGAGCCGCTCTGGGCCGCGGAGGGCGAGGCGATCCCTGAGGGTGAGGCGATATTAACCAGGATTGCGCCAAATCAGAATTGGGGCATAATCTTGAGGCGTTAACAGCAGTGAGATTTTTGAACCCAGAAGAGTTAGGAAACAATGACATGGAATCTCAGGTTATTAGTTCTGCCGAATCCACCCAGGGCGAGGCCAGGGACTGTACACCTAGTCTAGGTGTAGATTGTGACATGGCAGTGGGTAATGCAAAAGGGGAGGCCGCTTTAGTTTTGGCTTCCTCGGTTTCAGGCTTTTTGATAGAACGGCCAGATTGCAGGCTGTCCAATGGGATAATCTGCACTGGAAACCTAGAGGCTCTGCCATGTTCTAATGAAGATCAATCCCAAGAGGTTGACCCCAGTAGAATCTGACTGGAATCTAGACAAAGTACAGACAAGGTGAAAAATAAGTTGTCAGTATTAGCTAGGAATACTGCAGACTGGCAAACACGCCTTTCTCAGGACATTCAAACTATTATCAGTCAATATGATATGTATGCAGGAAACATGGTAACTTAATTCTGAAAACATGGTATTTCCTGGTTATAGGCTATGGCAGGGGTGGGGAACCTTTTTTTGGCTCAGCAGCCACATTGTCAGGCAGTGAACACTCCGAGGGCTGCATGTCAACTGTCAGTCATTCAATTAGTGCTATGACTAATGAGCTGAATGAATTAGCTAATGAAGGCTAATTAACCTTGCTTAGCATTAATTGAAAATCAGTAGATGGGTAATTTCAAACAAAGCAAATTTATTAATTACAGAATTGGATTAATTACAGAATTGGATAAACCCCCCTCCCCCCTGCAGAGAAACAAGAAACCAAATGACAAAAGCCCTCTGTTTTTCTGCAAGGTGGGGGAAGGGGTTTGGATAACCCCCCCCCCACACACACACACACACACACACACTCCAGAGAAACAAGAAAACAAATAACAAAAGCCATCTGTTTTTCTGCATGGGGGAAAGGAGTTTGCATAAACCCCTCCCGCCCCGGCAGAGAAACAAGAAACCAAATGATAAAGCCCCCCTGATTTAAAACAACTTACCAAAACTCAGGGACAGTTCCTCTGTTACTGAAGAAACAGCTGAAAGCTCACTGGGCTAGTGCTGGGGACCGTCCATTCAAAGGAGCAACACAAGGACACAGCAGAAAGCTCATTGGGCTGGTGCTGGGGGTCCATCCTTTGAAGGGAGCAGCATGGTGATGTCACTCGGGAAGGATCCTAATTGGCCCAGTGCTGGAGGCTCATCCTTCTGCAGCCGCGCAGCCGGATAACGTCATCAGGGCTGCATGCTGCTCACTGGCCCCAGCTCCTGCTGGTGGAAGGGACGTGCTTCTCACAGCTCAGGTGAGTCTACATGTGCTTGATTGTGTGCGACCTCCGCTCAGGCTACAGTGAGCTGGGTGATGGGCTGCACACAATGGAAATAGGCTCAGAAGCCGGCGGGCCAGAGAAAAAAGCCCTGTGGGCTGGAAGTTGACCATGAGTCGGGGGTTCCCCAACCCTGAGCTATGCCAGCAAGAAGACAAGGGACTGGGGGAGGCCTGCAGGAGGTCTAGCAGTTTTGCTAGTCTGTTTCTAGAGATTGCTTTTCAATTGATCCCCAATGCTCCATTCAATTCTTTAGCTATATATGCAGCGTAGGGATCGAAAACAAGTTTAATTATCATCAGTTTATATTAACCCCCTTCACTGGGTGTGTTGGAGCATTTGAAGTTTTGGAATGCAGTAGAGGATTTTCTGGAGTTGATGGAAGTCAGTTTTCCTTCAGCCCCAGTCCTATTAGTTGGTGATTTAAACACCCGTTCAGGGAATGACAATGGGCATTTTTACACACACCTTAAAGTGCTTGTCTTTCAATCTTCTGGGTTTACAAATCCACAAGTAAGTTCCGGATGCATTCTTCACACAAACACTGCCCTGAGGCAGCCTAAAATAGCCACACCTGTAGCTGTGAGGGGCTGCCATGGAAACCAAGTGACCACAACTGCCTGGAGCAAAGCATTTTACCAGGAGAACATTTTACACACAAAAGTTCTGGGAAATGTTTTATGCAGATGTTCAAAGAGCCAGATGTTTAAGATCTGGGTGAGTGATTTAGACACACAGAAAGTTCAGGAGGTAACAGCAAACATGTAAATCGGATTCCAATGGCAACTTAACTTATGTCGCCAAGACAGGGACAAATATAGTAGATTATCTGTGTTTTGAGTGGGTTGTTTGAGCTTTGTGAGGACTTTGCAGTTTTACCTTAGGGTACTAGTGATTGCTTCCCAATAGTAACATTATTGTCCCTATTGATGGATCCAGCAAAGGTCAATGAACAGCCCCCAGACCTAACATTTGTTGACACTCATTGTGCTAGAATTCCATGTTCGAATGTCCGGCTGGCAAATAGTTGCAAAACTTTATTAGAAACGACTACCAATATAAGTGCTTGCAAGAAGCATTTGCTTTCTGTTAAACCGAGATCTGAGGTGGGCAAGATCCTTAACTTGTTTGTTCAGATAATCACTAAAATAAGATAAGGAATTTGGCCCAGGTCAGTGGGAGGAGCTACATGACTTCTCTTTCTTCCTGGTTTGATACGGACTGCTGTAGGTTAAAATCTCAGGTCAATAGAAGCGCAAGGTATATTAAAATAGCTAAATCTACATTTTCACTCCTACAATTCATAGTGATAAGGAGTCAGAATAGGACTTTGCTAAGGCATAAGAAGTTGGCCTACCAACATTCTTTGTGGATCAGCTTGGAAGAGTCAATCAAACTGAATGATCATGGTAAGTTCAGGAAAATTGTGAATAATGGTCAGGGCATTATATATCTGCCACATTATGGCAAGAACATTTTACTGGAATTTTCAGTAAAATTCCAGATACCGATTTAGTTCCTTCTACATCTTCCAGTTTGATGGGGGCTGCCTTCTGGCTGCCAGTCAACAGAACTGAAATAAGATCTTTGACTGACTGTGTCCCTAAAGGGAAAGCTCCAGGAGAAGATGGGATTCCCAGCAAATTATTAGTGGAGATTAGAATATAGACTGGTGGGCACTGATTCTTTGCAAATTATTTGACTCAATAAACAACTATGGGACAATCCCAGCTGGGTGGAATATTAATATAATTATACCAATTTATAAAAAGGGGGATAGGAATATGCCTACCAATTTCTGCCCCGTTAGCTTGATTAATATAATCGCTAAACTCTATGCTAAGTTCTTACTTGGAAAATTAGAAACTTGGGATGATGAAAATAAGTTGTTCCCTGAAGAACAAGCAGGGTTTCACAGTGGGTGCTCTACAATTCACCACTGTTTCGTGCTGTCTGTCCTATTTGGCGGATAAATATGCGAATATCAGAAAGGGCAAATGTTTCACCGTTTTCGTGGACCTGAAGTCCACATTTGATCTTATAGACAGAAATCTCCTCTGGGATAAATTGCAGCAACAAATATTGACCAGAGGCTGATTTATTTAGTGAAACCTTTGTACTTTAATACTAAACTCAAAATCAGCTGCTTCCTAGAACAGCTGGTTCTGGAACCAATGAGAGGAGGAGCTATTCTAGATCCAGTACTGAGTGGCATGCAGGACCTGGTGCAAGGAGTAACTGTGGCGGAGCCACTAGGTAATAGCGATCATAATATGATCACATTTGACATAATTTCTGGAGGGAGAAAGACAAACAAAAGTACAGCAGCAGCATTTCACTTTAAAAGGGGAGACTATGACAAAATGAAGAAACTAGTTCAAAAGAAACTAAAAAGCACAGGTGCAAGGGTGACAAGTTTGCAAGAGGTGTGGAGGCTGTTTACAAGCACCCTTCTGGAAGCCCAGATTAAATGTATCCCGCAAGTTTAAAAAGGAAGCAGTTAAAAAAGGAGGTCTTCCACTATGGCTAAATAGGGAGGTGGAGGAGGCTATTAGAGTCAAAAAGGTATCCTTTAAGAAATGGAAGGCTAGTCCCAATGAAAATAATGTGAAAGAGCATAAACACTGGCAATGTAAATAAGGCAGGCCAAGAGAGAATTTGAAGGGAGGCTTGCTAAAGAGGCAAAAACAAGCAACAAAAACTTTTTCAAATACATCAGAAGCAAGAAACCTGCTAGGGAGTCAGTAGAGCCATTAGATGAGAAGGGAGTAAAAGGGGGGCTCAGGGAGGCTAAGGACGTTGTAGAGAAGCTGATTGAGTTCTTTGCATTGGTCTTCACTGTGGAGGATTTTGGGGAGGTACCCACACCGGATCCTTGCTTTGTGGGTGAGGAATTGGAAGAGCTGTTAGAAATCAATGTGTATGGATGTGTGAACAGAATGCGGTTCAAATGTTCGGTCATTCGGTTCGAAACCTGAATTCGGGTTTGGTTGTTTGGTTCAGTGGAGTTCGGTTCGGCCAAACATTCGAAAATATCGATACCGATACCGGGGTCTATTTGGGGACCTCACATTTCTCGAGTTCTTCCCAATTGTGGTTGCGGAACACATCTGGGCAGCCACCCTGGCTAACAGAAGGGTTCTCTTTTGGTGCAATAATATGGCAGTAGTTCCAGTCACCACTTCTTTGTCATCAAGTTCCTTAGAGTGATGAGACTAGTAAGGGCTTTAGTCCTTGCCTGCCTGAGACAGAATATACTTTTTGTGCCCAAGCATGGACCAGGTATTAACAGCAGCAAAGCCAATGCCCTTTCTCATTCTCAGATGGATAGATTTTTCTCTTTGGCACTGGGAGCCAAGTCTATGCCAATTGAGCTGTGGAGCCTTGGATAGTTGAACTCTTCAGTGTGGTCCAGGGATCCCTGGCTCCAAGGACTAGAACCACTTATGAACAATAATTTCTGCAGTTTTAGGAATTTAGAGACCAACAGGGCTAGCCCTTTGAATTCCCCGTCCCAGAGCTCCACATCCCAGTGTACGTCCCCATCACAGAGCTCCAGTATGGGCTCACTGTTAGGCGCAAGAATCTGGCACCTGGTATCATAGCCAGTTTAATCATTATAGCAGGTTAGCAGACCAGCTCTCCATCTCCCCACCCTGCCACGCGACTAGGTTTTCTATTTGCACAGGATGATCAAGAGCTGGTTCCAGCAGCGGAGACCACAGGTATCCACACCAATCACCCCATAGCTATTACTTAATCTAGTCAGAGCCCTATGTGTCAATAGCTACGAATTCACCTTAATCGGTACAGCATTTAATGTGGCCTTTTCCAGGGCTCTATGGGTGGGTGAACTTGTTCCGGATTCTAAGTCTGATGGTTTGGGGTGTGCATTGCAGATAGGGGGACATATCTTTTAGAAGGGCCTGCCGTACTTATCAGACTTAGGTTCTCTAAGGCTAACCAGAGGCAGTGGGGTGGTGCTTGAGCTGCAAGGCGAGTCAGAGTTGTTCCCAGTACAGGCGGTCAGGGTGTATTTGTCTCTCTGCCCTAACTGCATCGGCCCCCTGTAGCTCTAAACAAAACTTATAATATTTATTTAAGAAACTTGATACGCCGCCCCTCCTGCCTCAGCAGCTCGAGCAGCTTACAATCATAATAAAAACATTAAAACTAGCTAAAATTTAAAAAAAATCAAAAACCCGGAGGTTGTTAAAAAAAGAACAACAAACCGTCCACCCAACCACCCTAACCTACTCCCCACACCTATGATCCGTCTCCCCCACCAAACACCAGGCAGAACAGCCAGGTCTCACAGTTTCAATGAAAAGAGGGGAGGTCTGGGGCCAACTGAGCTGCTGCCGGGAGGGAGTTCCACAGCCTAGGTGTGGTCACCGAGAATGCCCTTGCCATCGTGGTCCAGGGGCGATGGTCCTTGAGAAAGGCGCCCCTGGACGACCATAGGAGCCAATCCAGGGCCCGGGCAGTGAGGCAGTCCCGCAGGTAGGCAGGACCTGTGCAGGTATGAAGGAAACTAGAGGAAAAAAATCTTACATTATTGCTAGGCATAAAAATAAATGAATGCTTCAGTTTGACTACATACTATTTATTATGTAAAGAAAGTGTCGGTGGTATATGAGTGAGTCAAAAGTTTTAGCTATCACCTGTCCCGGAGTACCTGAAAAAGGGAGAGTTTAATGAGCATTACACAATGTGGCAGAAGTTGTTAGTATTTTCTAATAACTTAATGTAATCCACAGTGAATGCTTTCCACCCATGAAGGCCTCATGCAAAGTTTGGTTGCTAGACCATCCCCCACACCAGTACCAACAGGGAGACTTTAGCAAGAGATTGACAACACTCAGCCTATTCTGACTAGTTGTGGTTTGTGTATGTTCATTGCTTGCAGGTATCCCTGGAGCTTCTGTGTGTGCTGGCCTTCCCTCCCTCTGTCTGCCATTAGTATGCACACAGCCACCACACTTCCACCCAAAAGTCCTACACCATCCCAAATTTAATTTAGCTAAATGTAAAATCAACCAAGATATATTAAATGCCATCACACATGCATGCTTTTCCAAGTTAAATCAAACACCATCAAATACCTAAGTTAAAATGCTATAAAATATCCCCAAATGTTCAGGTTATACCAAAAGTCATCGCATAGCCAAGTAAGAGCCCCTGTAGCCTAGTAAATAAGGTCTTGGACTTGGGAGACCAGGACTTAAATCCCATCTTTGCCATGAACTCACATGGTGACCTTGGGAAGTTACTTTCTCCGTCTCCTTTCCCCATCTGTAAAACGGGAATATTAATGATCAAGGTTGTTGCAAGGGAGAACTAGATCAGGATTGCAAAATACTCTGAATGTTGAAAGTGCTATAATAATATCCAAGCTATATGCCCTAATATGTTATCACATGACCATGTTAAATTGGATGCCCATGCATGCACTCTCTCTCAGACACACTCTCATTCAACTTCCACTCATGGATCCTCATCTCCCATACCTCGAATTGCAGTAGTTTCCTTTTTTTCTACCACTGCTGCTTCTTCTGCCAGAGCTGCTGTGTGCAAATGGCAGCACCCCCCTAGTAACTGGAAGGTTCAAATACCAGCAGGGAACAGCCAGGTTTCTTCAGGGCAGTTACAATGGCAGCTGCTCCTGAGAACTGGGCTGTGGTGACTCTGTACAGTTTGTTGAGCAGTCCAGGGCCATACAGTCTCATAGGACACTAGGTATCCCTCACCACTCTGGAGACTTATGCAATGGCATTCGCTGCTTGGGCCTAGCACCATACATTTATTATGATTAGCATTATTGTGATTATTATTATTATAATTTATTATTACTATAGCTCCAGCAGTGTACCAGCCTCTGTACAATAAATAGTTATAGGTAGGTTCCTCCCCACAGGGAACTTACAATCTAAGAGACCAGGGAGGGGGAGACAAGGAAGAGGTAAACATTGGGAGTGACAAGAGTAGTTTCTTGAAGTTGAGAAGCTGCAGGTGCACGTTCTTCACTTAGTTACAGGGAACTAGATTCTGAGTGAGGGGGAAGAGGACACAGTTTCTTTCATTACAAGCTAGGGAAGGCTTGATGGAAGAGGTAGGCAAATAAGTAAATCAATGCCTAAATGAGGCAATTGACTTGACTATCTTATGTTAAGCTGGAACTGAAAATGAGGCTTTGGCTTTTGGCTAACATATCGCATAACGGTGAGATGACAATTCTATCCACATGGAAGCATTCAATTCATTGTTCATTCATCATGATCAAAATGTGCCATGACTGTTTTTCTGTTTCTTCTGTTTATTTATCTTGTCATCATGGCTAAATGATTTGTGTAGTGTGGTACATGAAGTATACAGACTAGCCTAGGACTTCCTAAGGGATAGGTCTAGGGTGAAATTCTGGCTTCGTAGAAGTGAGTGGCAGAATTCCAGCCGATTTCCTTGGGCCAGGTTTTCTCTTCTATTAGTTATGCATTATATTTTCCAAATAGACTCTTTTTGTGGAAGGACAGAAAAGTGTGTGTCTCAGTCATTGCCTTATTTTTGTCACTCACACTGTTCATTTTTCTTACTCACTTCATCAAAGCTGATGTAAATAATTTCACTGGCCACGTAGGCCTGAGTCTGTGCCTCATTTTTACCCACAGGAAGGCTCTGGATTTAGTCATCTCCCCACAACTACCACCAATAGTGGTTTATTTACAGCAAAAATAAAGTTCCAAATAACAATTCAAATGCTTTAACAGGAGTTCCAGTCTCACTATTTCCTAGTTGCACAGCTCTGAAGTGAGCTCACTTCAGCTTTCTTTCTGAACTCTCTACACAGTCCAGGGCTATGGTTCTTTGTAGCTCAGCCCTTAGCCCAGAAATTCTCCATTATCTAATTAGGGGAAGGCATTCTTTCTGAAGCAGGGCTAGTTTTCCCTGTTAGAGGTTTGGGAGCCGAGGTGTCTTGAGAATTCTGTAGGACTCCTGTAGGATTGAATATAATTGAGGAAAGTATTAATGTGTGTAGTCAGATGTGTTGTTCTGTGTTTGTTGTCTACACCCTTGATTTCTCTCCTGAACAATATCAACAGATTGATAGTAACTGTCTCCTACTTTTTATTGTGCTAGTGTTCTGCAGTAGCACTGAGGTCTAATGGCATAGGCAGGACATTAGCAGTTAGCAGAGATGGATTCTAATTGTGATGCTAACGTCCCTGTTGATGTGCGATGCGACAATAGAGCTTAATTTAGGGTGGGATTTTCAAAAGCACCCAGGTGATTTAAAAGGAAAAACCAATGGACTTTTTGGTTTAAAGTCACTCTCAGGCACTTAATTCTACATTTAGTCACTTAGAGTGCTTACAGGAATAAAAACTATAAGGCAACTCATGGTTCACAGTGTTATGCTGAATCCATTAGGCCATTTGTTTTTAGGGGCAACACTGTTATGATCATGTCTACCTCCCCTGTGCAAGGAAACAGCCTGTTTTGTGCAAACATCCAGAATGTGACAAATATTTTGTGCAAAATTTCATTAAAAAAGGCACAGTTTCAATATTAATCCAGATGCATAGATGTATGTGGCAGGAGAAATAATGGTATCAGAACTCATATAGCCTTCCTTCCTGCCCTTTATTGGTTGAGATTAAGAAATAGTCTTCACTGTTTGTAAATTAAGGAAACAGAAAATTTATTTTAAAAGATTATTTCAATCTTGCATTTTTCTAACTATAGCATGCATTCAACTTCTAGGCTGGGAGTTAGCACATTTCCTTGCGTCTCAGGCAGAGCAGAGATATAGGCACTGCTTTTGAGTTATCAGTTGATAGCAAATAACTGTTGGAATGCTTTTTAATATCAAATAGTAATACAGCAGAAAAGGGAGGGAAATAGGGTAAACATGAAGAAATAAGCAAGATTAGATTCTATAAAAATTGTTGAGATTTAATGGAATTTACTGTGATCTGATAATGGGCAGCAATTCAGTTTAATTACTAATGTCATAAAAGGAGGCTGGACAAGGAAGAGAGGGGATTTTCTGTAGTTTTTACCTATTATGAATTTCTAAAATCTATCCATATGGGTCCACTTGCTGTGGACTCATAGGCAAGTTGGTTTGCAGCCAGATGCTCCATCTTCTTGAGCTCACACCTCTCTATAGAGATCTAATGTTACCCTGTAGAGTACCTTTTTAAAAAACTCTCTAATTTAGATTTGGCAGCTGAAGCATGATGGCGATCGAATGTTTTGAGAACTAGCAATAAATAAAGCTTTAAAACTTCCATTGTTTTGTCTCTTAGTTGCTGTGCTATGCAGTTGCATAAGCATCCGTAGGCTAATGTCGTGGAAATCAGATTGGATTACATCTGCTAAGGTCACATATTGGTTAAGCCCCCCCCCCCAAAGCTCCAGTTTATCCTCATTTGTATCATAAATAGAGAGAAAAGGAGGGGTACTCTGTTTTATGAGACAGTGTCCAACAAGGAATTGGTTGGGTTAAGAATGTGAAGTTTGACTAATTTGAGTAGCATATTTGTAATGAAACATGATTGCTCTTGCTTATTTTTTTCTCCTTATGTATACTCTGTAATCCTCCACTCTTTTCTAACACTGACAACCTGTTGTTTTGTGTCTGCCTGCTAAGCATCTGATTCATAAAACTGTATCGATAGCTTTCCAAGATGTGCAACCCCCAGATGACCATGGAAATTCTGTTTTAGATTTGTTTTTGTTTTACGTTGGTGTCAATAAGAAATGCATTTCTGGCTGTAACATCTTTGTATTCCATCCAATTTGGATGAAATTTGGATAGATTGCACCCCTCACCCAAGGATCATACCTGCATCCAATCTCCAATGGCAGTTAAACACTGGGTAAGCACCAAGGCTGAAGAGCCAGATCTGATGAAGTAGAGAGAGAGAGCTTGGTGTCATCAGCATACCGATGGCACCGCACCCTAACTCTACGCACAATTTTGCCTAGCAGCCTCAAGTACACATTGAATAAGAAGGGAGATACAACAAAGCCATGCAAGATTCCACAGTGGAGGCCCTGTGGGGATGGTGAGCAATCACCCCATCACCATCCGCTGGGACTCTTTTCCAACAGGAAAAAATAGAGTGGCTCCACGGACTCCTGCCAAGTCCTGCAATCACCTTAGCAATACCTCATGATCAACTGTATCACAGGCCACCAAGAGGTTTAACAGGATCAACAAGGTACAATTTCTCCTGTCAAGCTCCAGGAGAAGATAATCAACCAGGGCTACCAATGCAGTCTCAGTACCATACCTAGAATGGAAGATGGACTGACAATGTTCCAGAAACACAATAGCTTCAAGACGCAGTTGAAGATGCTAGGTGATCTCCCCTTCTTTTAACTGGCCAGAGAGTGAGAGTCAAGTGACAGTTTCTTGAGCAGAGGTTGCACAACCGCAATTTTAAGGGCATCCATCAACCTACCCTCCTGAAAGGAGAGATTATTATTATTATTATTATTATTATTATTATAAACATTTTTATAGCGCCAGCCATGTGCCTGGCGCTGTACAGAACATAGAAATAGACGCGGTCCCTGCCTGTGGCTTACAATCTAAAAGACAAGGAGGGGGAAACAGGGAGAGGGGACAGTGGGAGAGACAGGGGAGAAGACAAACAAACATTCAGGCGGATGCGAAGTCTCAGGTGCATGTGCTTGGCTTGGTTACAATCAGGTTGGTTGCAGCAGTCTGCAGAGGAGGGCAGACAGTAAATATATGGGGAACGACTAGCAGGCATTGGGAAAGGCGGCGAGGAAAAAGTGAGTCTTGAGGAGGGATTTGAAGGAGTGGAGGGAGGGGGCAAAGCGGATGTGGGTAGGGAGGGAGTTCCAGGCATGGGGGGCAGTGAGGGAGAATGTCTGCCAGACAATGTCTGCCAGATGGCTTCCAACAGCCAAGATGGGCATGGATATAGCTGATACCCTGCATCACCCCAAGTATACCCTCCACATCAGTGAGAGACCATTTGAAACTGATCCAAATAAAAAGGACAGGACCAAGCTTCCCTAACCTCAAACTCTGTGATCACTCTGTGATCAAACTAGCAACCCCCAAGTTGTTGTAAATAGAAGCAATTTTATTGTAGGTAGCGAACTCATCACAGTGTTTTGTTAAAAACAGAATTATTAAGTATATTGACAAGCATGATTTGTGAATCAGCATGGCTGATTCACAGCAGCATTCACACCGGACTGAACGCACCTGATCCTGTCCAATCTCAGAAGCTAATCAGTCCCAGGCCTGGCTAGTACTTGGATGGGAGATCGCCTGGGAATCCTGGGTGCCGTAGGCTTAAGTGCCTTTAGCAAAGGAAAGTCATATGTCACTAATCCATTCAAATTTTTTGAGAATGTCAACAAGCATGTGAATAGGGGTGATCTGGCTGATACAGTATATTTGGATCTTCAAAAAGCATTTAACAAGGTCCCTCACCAGAGACTTTTGAGAAAACTAAGTAGTCCCAGAATGAGAGGAAGAGTCCTGTCATATGGATTGGTAGCTGGTTAAAAGACAAGAAATAGTGGGCAGGAATAAATTGTCATTGTTCAAGTTGGAGAGAGAGAGACAGTGGGGTGCCTCAAAGGAGAGTAAATAATATTAATAATAATATAAGCTTAATTTTTATATAGCGCCCCGTGCCATAGCACTCTGAGTGCTTTACACGTAACAACTTAACACAACTTTTAATCCTCTGATCTGGAAAAAGGGGTAAAGAGTGAGGTGGCTAAATTTGCACATGACATTAATTTATTCAAGGTAGTTAAGAAGACCCAAGCAGACTGTGAGAAACTACTGATGTATCTTGCATGACTAGGTGAATGGGCAATAAAATGACAAATAAAATTCAGTGTTGATAAGTGCAAGGTGATGCACACAGGGAAAAATAATCTGCACAATACATACACAATGCTAGGTTATAATCTGGGTGTAACCACTCAGGAGAAGGATCTTGGAGTCACTGGAATAGTTCAGTTCCTTAAAGGCATCAGCTCAGTGTGCAGCAGCAGTCAAAAAGGCAAACAAAATGTTAGGCATTATTGCAAAAGGAATAGAAAATAAAACAAAAAATATTATAATGCCACTGTGTACATTTTTGGTATGACCTTACCTTGAATATCGGTTGTTTTCAGATGGACGCAGAAGCAGCCTGCCCTGGAGCTGCTCCCAGTGTTCGCCCACATCCAGCCCCGCTTGGGTTGGGTTCAAATGGACACAGTGAGTTCCCTGGCCCATGATCCAACCGCATGGTTCCCCCCTCACCATAGAGTTGCGGGTGATTACCCGACACTCTAGGCTGGCACCCATAACTCTGTGGGGTTGCCCAGGGTAATGGGCAGCTGGAAGTGGAGCAGCAGCGTGGGTCCATGCATCAGATGGACAGCTGCTCTGCTTTAGGTTGGTGCCCCAGATTTGGCCAGCCCGTTCTGCTGATGGCAGTCTGGAATGTTCCAGAACACCGCTGGCGGGGCTGCCCTATGCTTGCTCTGCTTCAACATCTGGCGAGACCTTTAAGCGGAGGTGATGTGGGCAGAAGTGGGGCAGCCCGTCCATCTGGAAACACCCACTGTGTGCAGTTCTGGTTGCCCCAACTCAAGAAAGATATAATAGAACTAGAAAGGGTTCAGAGAAGGGCAACAAGGATGATAGAAGGGATGAATCAAATTCTATATTAGGAGAGACTGAACAGATTGGGGCTGTTTAGCTTGGTGAAAAGACAATTAAGGGAGGATATGATCAAAGTTTATAAAATCATGAGTGGTATGAAGAAAGTAAATAGGGGACTGTGGTTTGCCCTTTCTCACAATAAGAGAACAAGGGGACACTCTCTGAAGTTAAATGGCAGCAGATTTAAAACAAACAAAAGGAAGTACTTTTTCATGCAGCAGATAATATAGTTCTGGAACTCATTGCCAGAGGAGGCTGTGAAAGCCAGCAGCATAACTAGCTTCAAACAGAAATTAGATAAATTCTTAGAAGATAGAGCCATCTGGTTAGTTAGTTGGGGCTTAAACCCCTGACTACTGGTAGTTGAGAGTGGTTAGCAGGTGATGGGTCACACCTCCATGACCTGTACAAGTACTTCTCTTGCGCTACCAGAGCTGGCCACTGTCAGAGACAGGATGCTGGGCTAGATGGACTGCTGGTCCAACCTGGTATGGCACTTCTTATGTTCTTATTACATTAGATGACTCAGATACTAGGTAGAGACAAACTGGATTAACAAGGCTATCCACCACATGGAACAGCTCCACTGGACGGGACTTTGCTGATGCTATAGTAGCAGCAAGGAAAGCTTCCCTTTTCACTTCCCTAGCCATGCCATAGTCCAGGGGTGGGGAACCTTTTCTGTCCCAGGGGCCACACTGAAAATTAGTACAAGCTCCGAGGGCCACATAGAGGTTGGGGGTGGAGGTGCTTAATTGGGTATATTCAAGAAAGGGAGGGCCCAGTAGGGATGGGCGAACGTGGTTCGGAAGTTCGGAGTTCAGACTGAACTCGACCAGTTCGGTCGACCGAACCGAACTTGATTTTCGAACCGAACCGAATTTCCGAACTTGGCTCTGTTCGCCCATCCCTAAAAGATAATATTCCATTTAGTTCAATGGGGTTTGAATTTCCAAACTTTGTTCGGAGTTCAGACCGAACTCAAATAGTTCGGTTGACCGAACCGAACTTCCGAACCAAACCGAATTTCCGAACTGAACCAAACCAAATTTCCTAACTCGGTTCTGTTCGCCCATCCCTAGGGCCCAGATCATGAATCTGTGCTGTGGATCTGTCTCCTACCCTTGTGTGCATGCTCTCCTTTCTGTTCCATTATCCTGAGGTCAGTTTTTCAGTGCTTGGGGGTAGAGACTGGACCCAGGGGCCAGATCCAGGCACTAGAAAACAGCATCAGTGGCCACTGAAAACTTTTGATTTTTACCATAGTCTTTTACATAGTATTTTTTAAAAAACAAACAAAAAAACCCCTCTATTCAACATCCGAAAGAAAACATCTGAAAGAAAGAAGGATATTTATATTTTGTTTCTGTACAGATGTCTCTTTATTTCTTCTGTAGTAACTAATTTATAGTACAAGAATACATACCCATAAACTCCAACATATTGTCTCTGTTAAAAGAATTTAAATGAATGAGCTGTACTCTTACAGCAGTAAGCCAAGGGTATGCAGTAGTAAGTTAGTTCTGCATTTATTGACTGCTTGAAAGCACCCTTCAGTCCTATGCCACCAAACATACCTCACCTGCATGCCTGTTGTTTCTCACTAGTCACCTTGTTGAGATTTTACTATTATAGCTAAAGAGTTTAATTATTTTTTCATTGATTGGCCAAAGACACATTCTCATTGGGCTAGGCAGCTTGTTTTACTCATCTTCCCAAATTCTGTTCTAATGCTTGTCCTACAAACATAGCCTACGTTGCAGATAATCTATCCCCAGTACAACAGCACTGCAAGGGACTCCTAACTATGTCAGAAGACACAGAGGGTGTTTTTAGACATGACGCTAACCCCAGTTTAACCACACTTTAACATTTCTTATGAATGTTGCAGGGCTGCATAGGGCAACAATACATCCATGCAACATGCATAAAAATGTTCAAGTGTGGTTAAACTGGAGTTAGTGTCATGTCTGAAAACACCCATAGACACAGATACGGAAGCCCAATCTCTCAAACCTAGTTCAGGAAAAGATTCTTCACAACTGAAGGCCTGTTGGCTATATTTACATTTTTTTGTTTATACTTTGAAAGGAGCCAGATTCTGGCTATAGATCTTCTATCTCAGACTTGTGCTGCTTTGTCCTGGGTGGCATGTGTACATAGTGCCCTACCAGAATATGCCCCTAGGTAGTGATTAGCTGCTGTAAACATCCATAAGCAGATAGAAATTTTTTCCTTTTCTGTTTGTGGATTTTTCTTTTCTAAAACCCCTTTAAAATGACCTTGAAGTTTCTCCAGTTCATGTGTTTACATAACACTCTGTAATCTACTCAACCGGCTACAGCATTTATAAAATAAAATGCACAAAAAATGAAAACCAGAGGGGGCAAAGTGTGTATTATTAAGCACACTCCTTAGAGAGTGACTGTAAAAGAACACTGTGTGACTTTTGAAAATATTTTAAAGTGTACTTTTTAAAAAACCATGAAACAGTTGTAAATAGTCCTTATTGTGATGTTTTAAAAAGGCATTCCAGAAGCTGCTTGCATGTATCCTTGCTGCTAAAACAGATTGTTCTCCTGCCACAAACATTTGCATTTGAAATCTTGACTTCTGGATTAAAAGGTTTCTCTTAGAAATACTACCTGACAAATCTCAAGGGACGATGCCTCTGCTATCCTTATACTGTATATATTGACCTTTTTTTCTTCTCATTTTCAATCCCAGTGATAGTTATATAGTTTGTAAGGTGTTGGGGTTTGGAGTAGGCGAGATGTTAGGCACAGGGGTACGCAGGGGTTTTATGAAGTCCATTTCAGCTCTCTAACTACAGACTGGTGAGCCTGACATCGGTGCTGGGCAAACTAGTGGTAATGGTTAAGAACAAAATTACTTAGCATATTGTTAAACATAACTTAATGGGGGAGAGTCAACATGGATTTAGGAAAAGGAAGTCATGCCTCACTAACCAATTGGAATTCTTTGAGGGTGTAAATAAGCATGTGGATAGGGGTGAGCTGGTCAATATAGTGTATCTGGACTTTCAGAAGGTGTTCAATAAGGTCCCTCATGAGAGACTCTTGAGGAAATTAAAAAGTCATGGGTTAAGAGGCAGTGTCCTATCCTGGATCGGCAACTGCTTAAAAGATATTTCTGACGCTATATATAAATGCTTATTAATAATAATAATAAAGCAAAGAGTAGGACTAAATGGTCAGTTATCACAGTGGAGAGAAGTAACTAGTGGAGTGCCCCAGGGATCTGTACTAGGATTGGTGGTTTTTAATATATTCATTAATGATCTGGAGAAAGGAGTGAGGTGATCAAATTTACAGATGGCACAACATTATTCAAGGTAGTTAAAACCCAAGTGGACTGTGAACTATTGCAGGGGGGTCTTGCGAGACTGGGTGACTGGGCATCCAAATGGCAGATTAAATTTAATGTGGACAAGTACAAAGTGATGCACATAGGGAAAAATAACCCAAACTATATGTATACAATGCTGGGTTCTAAATTAGGAGTTACCACTCAGGAAAGGGATCTTGGAGTCATTGTGGACAATACATTGAAATCTTCAGCTCAGTGTACAGCGGCAGTCAAAAAAGCAATCAGAATGTTAGGAATCATTTGGAAAATAATAGAGAATAAAATTGAAAATATCATACTGCCTCTATATAGATCTATGGTACAACTTCACCTGGAGTATTGTATGTAGTTCTGGTTGCCCCATCTCAAAAAAGACATAGTAGAACTAGAAAAGGTACAGAGAAGGGCAACAAAAATGATCAAGGGCATGGAACGTCTCCTGTAAGAGGAGAGACTTGATAGGTTAAGGCTCTTCAGCTTGGAGAAGAGATGACTGAGAGAGGATATGATAGAAGTTTATAAAATCATGAGTGGTGTGGAACATGTAAATAGGGAGAGGTTATTTACCTCTAGTACTCTAAGAGTACTAGAACAAGTGGACACTCCATAAAATTAACTGGTAGCAGAGTTAAAACAAAAAAGAGAAAGTCTTTTTTCACTCAGCACACAATTAACTTGTGGAACTTACTGCCGAAGAAAGTGGTCACAGCCGGTAGTATAGCTGATTTTAAAAAGGGATTGGATAAGTTCTTGGTCCATTAATGGCTTATTGCCAAGTAGGTTTTGGTAACGTAACCTCTTACTGTTGAGAGCTGGAATAACAGGGAATGGATTGCCCATTGTGACCTGTTGAGAAAGAAATTGGCCACTGTTGGAGATGCTGGGCTTGATGGACCATTGGTCTGACCCAGTATGGCACTACTTATGTTCTTATGTTAATTCTTAAGGCCAGACCCCAATGACACCTACAGTCTCCTCTATGCATTTCTGTGTTTTGTTTCATGGTGTGAATTTAGACTCGAAGATCTGTCATGACCACTCTATGATCAAAATACACTTTTCCATGCCTGACATAGTATATGCTATGCAAAGACAGAGCTGGAAGGAGGCATGAAGATGCAGGGTCTGGCACTGGCACAGTGGTGCCTGCAGGGAGTTCCCCTATACTAGTGGAAATTCTCTGTGCATAATTTGTAATAGGATTATGGCTGCCTTATACCACTAGTATAATGGAAAATGGGAGCCACCAATTTTAAGCGTGTGTTGAAGGTGAACCACATAGGGTGTAAACAAACAGAAAGCAGCTCCGGATTTGCCAATAGATACCCCCATCACCCCCAAGTTTACCTGTCTTTCTGAAGAACACCCATCTGATGTTCAACATGAAGCAGGCTGCATGTTGGAGCACTCCAGAAGATCCAGGAACACATCTCATTGAGAAGCCAGCCAAATCCTCAGCGATGGGCAGACATATCCCCCAAACAAGAGCTACAAGAACCACGGGGACCTCAATGATAGGTTGCTTTTTTTGGTCTGCTACGAGGATCTATTTGGGAGAGGACCATAACGCAGATTCCCCCTCTTTGAGAGGGGAGCCTCAGGTCACAAACTTCTCCTCTCCATCAGAGGTATATATTCAGGAAGAGACTACTGAGAAGAGATGAATCGCAGAGTTCCTGGTCTGAAAGGAAGATTTGCAAGCCACTCTCTATATTTAGTTTTCTGATCCTCCCACATCTGGAAAAGCTATGTGCACATAAATAAGTCCATCCATCCCACTGAAGCATGTTCACGCAAAAGTTATTAAGACTGTCTTTACTTTAGTATATCATTAAGTATCATGTCTAGCATGCTTGAAGTTGAGACCTTTGGTAAAAGTGCAACCAAACAGTAAAAATCTCTGACAATCAGTGTGCCAGACCCTTCGGACAGTTTTTAGAACAGTAAATTTCTACTGAAAACAGTTTATTAATTGAAGCAGTGCATTGAGAAAGGTGGGGACTGTCAGGGTAGGAGGGAGGACCAGGGGTGGGGAACACTGGGTGTGGACAAGGATTCACTGCACCTGCTCCGTATGGGGTGGGCCCTTGACGAAAGGTAATTGCCCTCAGGATCGTGTGTGGGCTTTCTCTCAGAAACTGGGAGCAACCCGGAACATCACTGGGCAGAGAAGGCAGTGTTCCTTGGGTCCGAAGGGGTAGAAGGAAAGGAGAGAATCATATACTCACTCACCCGTTGGGACCCACAGGTGGGGGCACCAGGAAGGCTGGGATGGGGTATACTTGAGGTCCCGGTGTGTGTGTGCGAGAGGCGTGGAAGTTCCAGGCAGTGATCAAGACCAGGAAGGGGGGGGGGCACACACACACACACACACTCTAGCTGACACTTCCGGGGTGGAGGGGGAAGGGGGTGTGCAATAGGGGGAAGGGACCAATCGGGTCACCACCACTCACCCGTAATCACCCTCACGTCCACGCGCCTGAGTCACACACTTGATCCACACCCACACTCCGCTCACTCACCCACTCATACACACACACACCAAGACCAGACACAAGACTGCCACACAATCAGTCTCCATAATGTATCCACAAGGTTCACCAGAAGCACACCAAGGGGGAGGGAACCTCCTGCCGGTGCCTTTATAGGCCTCTGCTGAGCCCTCAGGTGTGGCTGGGTGCCACCTTTCCAGGCCCCTCCCAGCGTTGCATCGTGCGCTGCGTCGTAACGGTGTCCCCGGTCGCCTAGCAACCGGGTATGCTGGTGGGGCAACGCCGTGCGGGACCTGTGGGTGTTGATGCTGCCTCTGAGGCTGCGCCGCACGTCACTGTCGACGTCCCCGTTGCCCAGCAACTAGCCACGCACGTCGCAGCGCTGCCTGACCCGATCCGGCTGGGACTCCCTGAGGCTGGGCCAGGAACCGAACAGGGACTTTTCTACTGCAATCCAGACTGAGACCACTAAATATATTTTTCATAGGTTGTCTAAGGATCTTCAGTAGATCTGAAATAGCAATGTAACATTAAAGCTGTCCATCATTTTATCAGCCCCCTAAACCATCCAGCCATCCCTACAGTCAATCTGTAGGAATTCTGCTTGTTTTTGCTTTGAATTTTGGGTAAAATTTAATTATTGAAACCAATGTTCCAAGTAAGTTTGAGATTTAGTTATGGATGGTCTGTTTCCTTTGTCTCCCAAAAGACCAAATTACAAGTCTTTAGCTTTACAACTGTTTAGTTCTGACTCCTTCTGCATCTCAGAGTCTGGGACAAAGACATTTTAAAAGCTTTTCTTTAAAAAGCACAGGAACCAGGTTATGTTGGCCTGTTTAATAAAATTAATTTTGCAGGTGATTGCTACAGGGGACGGGGAACAGACACGTCGCACTACACAATTGCACCCCAAGCACGCGGTGCCCCCTGATGGATCTCTTGGAGTATAAATGCCCTTCAGGATAGTGAGTGGGCCCTTCCGGATGCGGGAGGCACTGGGAAGTCCGGCCCCTATCAACATCGGGCGGGGGTTCCAGGAGTTCTGTGGCTGCCTGCCACTCACAGGTTTTCCACAAACACACCAGGGGAGGTTTGGGAAGGGAAGCACAGTGAGCCCTCACAGTGGGGGAAAAGAGGGGGTTTGAAGCCCAGGGTTGGAGGGGTGGAGGGAGAGGGCGGACCTTGCATACCACAGATGGGGGTAAGGAAACCAGGAGGAGGGGAAGGAAGGGACCACACGCTCACCCTTGCTCTTTACCCTCTTTACCAAGTTTACCCTTGCTCGCCTCATCTTATTCACACACTCATCCAGGAAGGGCTGCGGGGAACTCGAGGGGGAGGTAAACTCTTGCTACACCGTTGCAGGCAAAGACACACACACTTATCACTACAACAACACTCAATACGCAGACACTTAGCTTTCACGAGGCAAAGGGGCCAGTCCAAACCAGGAAACCTGATCACCAGCGCGGTTGTTCAGGCCGTGCTGGGTTAAATATCCCTAAGCATCATTTCCCTCAGGTGGCGGTTTTCCCTGCAGGTGCGCAGGGCGCCTCAGGGTCCTAGAGGCCTGCTCTGTTCTCCTTCAAGATTGTACTGGTGCCTGGGCCCCATCTGGGGGCATGGCTGCATCCGCAGCAGGAGCCGGCAGGGGTGCTGCCATGTCTGTCTATTGGGGCAATGCGTGAGGGGGTCTGAACCAGGCTTGGGGTGCGGGGGTGCCCTGCGACATCAACAGGGCCCCATGACAGTGATATAGGCCGTTTTTACATAGGTGTCTCCTCCCCCCCAGCTTGGTGTTCAGGCGGGTGGGGGGGGGGGGGGGGGCATTCATGTATAGACTTGCGGTGGGTGGGGGGATGGGTGTCTGCTTGGTGTTCGCCCTTGTGAAAGTTACTAGGACTGTCTTTACTTTAGTTTATCATTGAGTATCATGTCTAGCACACTTGAAGTTGAGATCTTTGCTAAAAGGTTTATTCCACTATAGTTATAGGAATATACTTTATATTTTAGAGCTCCCTGTATAACAATTTTGGGAAATTACTTAGAGTTTTTTGCTATTCATCTGGGTGATTTTAAAAGATATTGCTATTATATTGAACTTTTGGCATTGTTGTATAGGAATAAAAGTTTAAGAAAAATATTTCTTCCCCTGCTCCTCCCCTCCGTTTTAAAAAAAATTCCACATCTAAAAAGGTCACAAAAGGAAACACACAATTCAGATAATCTCCATGCTGTATTGGAGATTAAGTTGGACACAGATGTTTCAACTTATAGTTTGATCTGGTGTAATATATACATTTAACAAAATCCTGTTTTGTATTTCTTCTATAAACACTGAAGTCTGATAAAAGCCTATTGACTTTTCTGCTATCTCCTTAAATCAAGAGCTTTTGAAAGAGTGCTTAGAGAAGGCTTTTTGATTTATATAAAGACCCTAAATTAACTCTCTCGACTTTTGGTCACAGGTTTTCTTGATACATTTTTTTCTCTCTGATGACAAATCCGTTTGCGGTTTACAGTATTTAAGCTGCTGTGGGTAATTAATTATTTGACTTTGTTCTTGCTGTATTTAAAGATGAAGTGATTCAACACTGTTCATTACTGTTCATTTCCTGACCTAGCTGTAACCATTAAGCTTCTAAGATACTATCTGAGAAGATACTGAAATGATTAATGTAGCATGCATGTGTTTTTTTCTCTTGGTAAATTCCAGGTATCTAGACACAGAGTCCTCCCCCTCCCCCCACCCCGCCTTTCCCCTACCCTACCATTATCCACTTGGTTACAGGTGGAGATTACTCTGCAATTGGCAGGCTTTTATTAATGATTTTAAAGGTCGTCATTATGCTACCCCTTCCCTCAAAGTGTTTTCCTTGTTTTTTCTTAGAGTCATGGCTCTGTCTGTCCACTCAGATCATTGTACATTCTGTACCTATCCAGTCAGGAGCTTCAGAACTCTTCAGAGTAGTATGAGCCATTTACCCCAAATGAGGGAGGTGGAGCCAGCTGGAAGCTCAATTCTTCTTTGTGTGGGGCTCCATGACTCTCACCAGTGGGTTCTGTGCCTGTGTAGTACTGGCCATTGGAATTCTCCTAGCAGTTATCTGTACGCATTCAGAGCCCATGCCTGATTGACCGCCATTTTGGTGGGCTTCTGGAAACCATATATAAGGTAGGATGGGGCGCATTACCTCAGTTCCTTCCTACCACCAAGCGAGGCTGTTGAAGGAAGTTCTTCTCCTTGTAGTATTCTTCTCACAAAGACTATTTACCTCAGAAAACATCTTCATCACAGTCTTCATCAGTACTTGTCAAATAGAAAATTTCTTTTTGACGTGGACTTGATTCCCCCCTCCCCTCCTTGGGACAGGGGAGGGAAGGAGTGGCCTCCTACTCCAACATGTCGAGTACAACGAATAAAGGGGGCTTCAAGAACTTCCCTGTCTCCATTCCTATCACGGACCCTCATGATAGGTGTTGATTCTGTCTTGGTGAGGCCCATAAAACACACAGCTGTCGGGCCTGTGGTAGCCTAGCTAAATGTTCCATGGAACACTGCAAAACGCAGCTCCAGTTCCACCTTACTGAAAGGGTGCTCCAGCCCCACAGAGGCTCCCCCCTCTTATTCTGCCGGGGCTCCAGCATTGCTGAAAGGACAACCTCCATGCCTCTCTGTATGGGAGTCAAAGATTCGTTGCCTCAGCCACAAAATTATGCGCAAAGACATTCTGCTCAGGGGAGTGTCGGCAAGTGGGGCTGTGAACAGTGGGTGGTGTTAGTGCTGCAGGCTACCTGACAGCTTGCACCTGGAGCCAGCCGGGCTGCCCTTTAAAAGCTGGTGCCTGCCTTCGGCTGTGTCGAAGGCGCTCGCCGTGAGCCACACGCCTAAGGGCTGTGCATGCAAGGGCACGCCCCTGTGCACGCGGCCTTAGGCGAGCTGCCAGGCGTGCCAGGAATCCTTCGTCTCTTCTTCTACTACCCAGCAAAATGACATCCAATAAGAGGGTAAGATCGGAGGCATCAAACAGCCCTCCTCCAATCTCTAAGGTGGCCAAGCAGAGTTGGATGGAGAGCTTTTTATGTAAGACCACCCTAAGTGAAAGTGCGCCGGCAAGCCCCTACTCGACCCTTTTGACTGGTAACTGTTTCTTTCCTTTGGCTGATGCTCATGATCCTATTCTAGGTTGTTCTAGTGGACTTCCTCATGCCCCCCCCCAAGGCTCTTGCACAAAAAAGCCTCATTATGCTTCAGAGAGGGAGGGCTTAGAAGGCCTAGACACTTCGGCCGGAGAGAGACTTGCTGCATTTTTAGCTGACCATGTAATGTTAACTGCAGAAACTTTACGACATATATTTTTACAACTTAACCAGCTGTATGTCAAGATGGACTCTATAAATACCTGTTCATGCAGAGATAAGATTATCCCAGGTGTATCGAGACAGGCTGTATGCTATCCTGAACCTTGGTGGCGGTGATGAGATCGGGCCCGTGAGTTGTGGGGAGCCGCTGCAGTTACAGCTCCGCTTTCTGTGGATGGGGTTTATCCCAGCTGACTGGGGACTTTGAACCTTGAGCTAGCTGGGGCTGGCATATTTCTACCCACTCCTGTTGAAGAGCCCTACCTGATTGTTTCACACACAGCATCTGTGCAGCAAGAGGTTGAGGGGCTTATAAGCGGTGCTTTGCCTGCGGCAGCATTGTGGCGGTGATGAGATAGGGCCCGTGAGTTGTGGGGAGCCGCTGCAGTTACAGCTCCGCTTTCTGTGGATGGGGTTTATCCCAGCTGACTGGGGACTTTGAACCTTGAGCTAGCTGGGGCTGGCATATTTCTACCCACTCCTGGTGAAGAGTCCTACCTGATTGTTTCACACACAGCACCTGTGCAGCAAGAGGCTGAGTGCTTTGCCTGTGACAGCGCCGTGGGCCGCGTGCCTAAAGGCCGTGCGCGCAAGGGCGTGCCCTTATGCGCGTGGCCTTAGGCGCGGGCCAGGTGCGCCAGGTCCCTGGGCTTTTTTTCCACCAGCAGCATGAAGGCTTCTAAACGATTGAGGTCGGAAGCCCCTATTCCTCTTCCCTCTCCTGAGAAACCTCTCAAGCAACGAAGAATGGAGAGCTTCCTGGAGAGACCACCTTTGGCTTCGTCCCCGGTGCTCCCAGGGAGGCAGGCTGATCTGCCTCTTGCAAATCATTTTTCAGTACTTGCAACATCTTGTACTTTGTTGGGGGATAATTCTGATCAGGCATTGACCCCGCGATCTCCGAGGGTGATTTCTGCTGTGCCTGCTACACATGCATTGTCATCTAGCTGGAAGAGAGCTCCGGAGGAGGCGGGTTTGGCTAGTTTTTTTGGCCAAGCATGTGACTTTGACTTCTGATACAATGCAATTTATGTTTACCCAACTTAACCAGCTTAATGAAAAAGTGGAGACCTTGACCCTGACTCTTACTCAGGGTGCTAGGGTCTGTGGGGAGCCTTGGCGGTCCTTGGGGGGTCAAAAAGCCCTGAGGCACTCTGATCATCTTATTGCGCCCCCTGTGGCTGGTTTAAAAAGGAGCGGCCCTCGTTTGGCCCATTCTACTGCCATTTCGGTCTCCCGTGTTCTAATTCCCCCGGAGGAAGTCAGGAGGCCCTCCAGTAGAAACACTGCTGCAAGCTCTGTAGGGGATGAGGGGTTAGTATCTTTTGAGGTCTCCCCCAGTAACTTAATTTTTTCTATTTACCCCTTGGGCTCTGGGATGCTTCCTCTTTGGNGATTTCTGCTGTGCCTGCTACGCATGCATTGTCATCTAGCTGGAAGAGAGCTCCGGAGGAGGCGGGTTTGGCTAGTTCTTTGGCCAAGCATGTGACTTTGACTTCTGATACAATGCAAT
Organism: Sphenodon punctatus; assembly: GCA_003113815.1. Classification (NCBI taxonomy): domain Eukaryota; kingdom Metazoa; phylum Chordata; class Lepidosauria; order Sphenodontia; family Sphenodontidae; genus Sphenodon; species Sphenodon punctatus. The sequence continues at coordinate 1,292,531 of QEPC01008849.1, forward strand.
TTATGTTTACCCAACTTAACCAGCTTAATGAAAAAGTGGAGACCTTGACCCTGGCTCTTACTCAGGGTGCTTGAGTCTGTGGGGAGCCTGGGCAGTCCTTGGGGGGTCAAAAATCCCCGAGGCACTCTGATCATCTTATTTCTCCCCCTGTGGCTGGTCTAAAAAGGAGTGGCCCTCATTTAGCTCATTCTACTGCCATCCCGGTCTCCCATGTTCTAATTCCCCCAGAAGAAGTCGGGAGGCCCTCCAGTAGGAACACTGTTGCAAGCTCTGTAGGGGACGAGGGGTTAGTATCTTTTGAGGTCTCCCCCAGTAACTTAATTTTTTCTATTTACCCCTTGGGCTCTGGGATGCTTCCTCTTTGGAGCACCCCGCTAGATGTGGCGAAGCATCTCCGGTATCTTCTCAATGAGCCTTTTACGAGGCACAATGTTGTTTCAATCAATACAATTTTTTGTTCTCAGGAACGCCGTGTTGTTAATATTATGTTTGATTCCCCAGGTTGGGTGGCATTGATTATGGAAGGCCAAACAGTATTGGAAAATAATGCAATTTATTTGTCCCGAGTATTCCAGAGGGATTCAGGTCATTTTTCTATGAGTAAGAAGGATTTTTATCCAACGGACCATATAGAGGGCCCAAACCCCCCCGAAGCTGGAGAACTCTATCCCGGTACTTTGATCATGGGCAAAACCCTTTCCTGCAAGAGATGTTTCCGCCCCAAGGCCGCTCTCAAGGTCGGGGGATTAATCGGAGTGGAGGAAGGGATTTTTCAGCCCCTTTAGCGGGCGGGCCGGGGAAGCTGGTTAGGTTTGTTAACAAAGGAGGGAAATATCTGAGGGTCATATCCCACCCCCCTCAAGTCGGCTTAAAGGCGGACCCCAGCCCTTTGCCCGATTTAGACCAGGGCCTTGCGGGTGGGAGTATGGAAGTGGATCCACCAACGGTGGGTGTGGCCCCTTCCGGGGTACCTGGGGGGGGCTCTACCGCTGCTGGTCCCCCTCATCCTCTCCATCTAGAAGGCCATATTGGAGCAGTTTGGTGCCTTATCTAAGAATTTAGGGAATTTTACTTTACGGTTAAAGTCCCCCCATTCCCACTCTTATCCCCTTCTCCTCCCCGTCAAGGATTCCAGCCTAGTAGCAGTTAGGAAGAAAATACTGCCTTTGCAGGTTGGGGGAGTGTGTGGAACCGAGGCCTACTAGGGTGTCCTCCCCTCGCCTGGTGGACCTTGAGAGAAGTGGGGTGATTGATTTGGTGGGTGATGTAGCTAGTACTGATGGCTCCTACCCCTTTTTTGGTGCCGGGGGGGTGAGGGGTTGGAAGGTTGTGTGGGAGCTGCCGGGGTGTCGCACTCAGGGAGGCCTGAACCTCTGGCTCACTCCCTTGCTATTATTGATCTGGATTTACAACCTCTGTTGATTGACCCCCCCCTTCCAGGGACCGTGGATAGGGGTGTGTACCCTCCTGTAGGGAAATGACTTTGTGATACGGGCTTTGAGCCCCATAAATTCCTCAGCTGGAATATCTCAAGATGGAAGGCTCGCTCTCGAGAGGTTGATTTTTTTAGGATTTTTGCCAACTATAGTTTTATTTTCTTGCAGAAAACCTGGTCCGTGGAGGATTTTTTGTGCGGACGGTTTTTGGTTTTTTGCTTAAATGCCCATATTTCTGCCTCTGCTGGTAGGCCTAGCAGGGGTTTGGCCTTACTGGTCTCCCCCGATTTGGGAGTACGGATTAAATTTTGCAGCTCTATTGGAGCATACTTTGCCTTGTATCACTGCCTATTCCCTTCGGGTCTGGAGTTGTTGTTGGGGAATGTTTATTTACCTCCCCCTTCCTCCCCATATTTTTTGTCTGATTTTTGGGAGCAAGTTAGTGGGTTATTATCAAGGACGTGTGACTCTCATCCGGGGGCCTGGCTGATAATTGGGTGTGACCTCAATATCAGGCTGGGAGCGGTATCTTTGGACCAAGCCTCCCCAACATTAGATGATTCTGTTTGTATGGTGAGTCGCCGCTCCTCTAGGGACACCACGGTCAGCCGTGGTGCGGACCAGTTATGGGGTTTTCTGGAGGAGTGGGGCTTAATGATGGTGAATGGCTACTCGAGGGGCGACCCGAATGGGGAGTTCACCTTTCATTCTCCCCAAGGGTCTAGTATTATTGATTATTTTTTGATCCCCAACCTTTTTTTCGATTGTGTACACAATTTTTTTGTGATTCCTAGGTTCGAAACTAACCATCTGCCTATAGTTCTATCGATTTTGGATCCCCAGGGTGCCGTAGCTCACGGGCCTGGTCATGGGGATGAGGCCCTTGGGTTTGCCCGTGTTAAATGGTCAGAGGAGCTTAGACATGCCTTTGAGGCCTTTATTTGTAATGAGAGGGTGGTGGCCTTAGCGGAGGCAGTTAGGACAGGGGAGGGGGGACATTTGGAAGCTTTTGAGGCTCTTTTGGACCTATTGTTCCCCTTAGTAGTGACGCCATCCAAGATTGCCCCTTGTGGGCCAAAGTTCTTTCCTTGGTTCGACTCTGAATGCCGAAGTAAGAGAGCTATGTTGAGGAAGTTAGCTAGATGCCTAAAGGGTGATCCCTCCCGGCCTGTTAGAGTGGCCCTCCAGCCCATGAGGAAAGATTATAGGTGCTTACTTGCCTCCAAAAGGCTGGCAGCTCAAAAGAAGGGCTGGGAGGATTTGCGGAAGGCTGCCCTTTTCAAGAACCATAAGGCCTTTTGGGATCTCATTCGTAGGAACAGAGTTGGCCGGCAGGAGGCTGTTATTTCCTCTGCGGTCTGGGTGGATGTTTACTCTTCTATATTTGCTGGCCCAGCAGAGGGGAGGGTTCGACCATCCTGCAGGGACAGTCTCCCCGCCTGGCCCCCTGTATCTAAAGAGGAGATTATTGCATTTATAGCGCAACTTCGCAATGGGAAGGCCATGGGTGGGGATTTTATTCCCCCAGAATTGTTGAAGTGTCACCCCGATTGGTGGGCTAATATTTTGGCTCCCCTCTTCTCTGCAATAAATGAGGACGGAGAACTCCCCAAGGCCTGGCTTGAGGGAATAGTAGTACCTATCTTTAAGAAAGGGGACCCTTCCCTTCCAGGAAACTTATCGCCCCATCTGCCTTTTAAGTGTAGTGGGGAAGCTATACACCAAGTTCTTGTTGGGGAAGGTACAGGCCTGGTTGCGGGAGTCTGGGTCCCTGGAGCCTGAACAAGTAGGGTTCCAAGGGGGGAGATCTACGCTGGATCAGATAGTTTGGTAAAGAGGTATGTGACTTGCCAGGATAACTTTTTTCTAGGGTTTATCGATCTGAGCATGGCGTTCGTCTCTGTTAACAGAGAGAGGCTGTCGATCAAGTTGAGGAACACTTCTGTGGACCCTCACTTGATCTTTCTCTTAATTAAGATCCACATTAACAACTCTATTAGAGTTCGCCCTTAAGGTCTTTTTTTGTCCGACCCAATTCCAGTTCTTCGTGGGGGTAAGTCAGGGGTGTTTGCTAGCCACGGTATTGTTTAACTTGTTCCTTAATGACATAATCCCTTTTTAAAAGGGACTTGATATGCATGCCCCTAGGATCAGCGACAGGAGGGTACCGGCCCTCCTGTACGCCGACGATACTGTTTTACTATCTCAGACTTTGGTTGGGTTGAGGAGGGCGCTTCAGGGTTTTGGGGAATATTGCGCAAAGGAAGATCTTTGCATTAACTATTCTAAGACAAAGGTTATGATTACGGGGCGCCACGGCCCCCGTAAGATTAATCAGTGGAGGATCGGCTCTCATTCCATAGAACAAGTTAAAGCTTATAAGTATCTCGGGGTCATTTTTGTTCCATCCTTGAGCTGGGTCCCCCATTTGCAAGCTGTTAATCAGCAAATGAGAACAACAACCGCCGCCATCCTCGGATATTTTTTTCATCAGGGGGGGAGACTGGTATTACCGGCCTTACGGCTCTTTAGGGCTAAGGTTATCCCTCAATGCCTCTAAGCCTTCCCGGCTTGGGGTGGGGCTTTTCTATCTAGGCTTGAATTTGCTCAGAACCAGCTGCTATGAACAATTCTGGGACTTCCTAGAGGCATGTCGCAGGTGCTTTTGAGGTTGGAGACTTTTAGCCCAACTATAAAATCTAGGGCCAGGATGGCATTCTTAAAATTTTGGGTTAGGGCATACCTTTTTTCCCAGATGGATGGTTCATTGCTGGCCATGTTGGTGCTTGAGGGGGGCCTTAATTTTTGGGTTAACCAGATGGAGGCAGAGCTGAACCTTCTGGGGTTTACTGTTGAATCCCTGAGAAGGCTTGGCTTATCTGGTGCTCTGTCCTTGATACGGAGGCGAATAGAGGATCAAGAACTTCAGACAGAGAGGGCTCTTTTATCCTCCCAGGCAGTAGCACCGGAGTATCCTCTGTCAGACCCCCTGCGCCCGTGTTCTAGTTATCTATTTGTTTGGACAGACCTGGGCTTAAGGTCAGATGTAATTCTCTCCCTTCTGCCATGGTTGAGGGACGATACCGGGCCACCGCTAAGCAGGTTAGATTTTGTCAACTTTGTCAGTTACAGGAGCCTGACACTATAGCCCATATTTTTTTAAAAAACCAACTTTAAAGGATCCCAGGAGGGAGCTGCTGGGTCAGTATTGTGAAGCCTTTTGGGATTTGAGTACACGTCTAAAGCTCTTGCTAGATTATAAGGACTCCGCGAGGGCCAGAGCGGTGGCCAGCTTTGGCTTACAGTATCTGCGGATTAGAGGGGCACTTTTGGGGTCCCTTTCTCAGCCGGGTTTGTAAATCCAGGTCAATTGCTCTCCCCTCCCCCCTCTTAGTAGACTGCTCTCAGAGGGGGTTAGGATTTGTTGGCCGATGAGCTCTATGTGTTTATTTTATTTTATATATTGTTGGTATTGGTTGTATGTTTGAGTTTGTCATCGATTAACTTTGAGCTGCTTGTGTGTTTTTGTTGTATCTTCCTTTCTTCGTTAATTTATTTTATATTGTAATAGCTTCGGCTACAATAAACTATTATTATTATTCTTTCCTGAACCTCTGCATTGGTTGGCCGTGCCCAATGAAACGGTCTCGGTTCCAAAGAATTCTCACAGCCCAAGGGCCCCTCAACCACTTCTCTCTGAAAAGGGGGATTCATTCAGAGTGCTACCCTGTACCCTGATATTTTCTATCCTTCCCCTCCATGGTAGGCAGGCTCCACTATGGAATTCACCCCTTGATGTAGCAGAGCACCTCAGATTGTTACTGAGGCTGACGATAACTAGGCGAAATATAACTTTAGTAGACCAACTTGTAAAGGCAAAAGACAGACAAGTATTAATTGTTATCTTTACCTCCCCCACTTTGCCTCTTACTATTCTTGCTAAGAAAGATTGTTTAGAAATAAAAGGGGTCTTTATCTCCCGTGCCCTCCAGGCTGCCCTGAGGAACCTATGTGTGCCCTCTGAGGACCCATTACAAACAGCCCTTAACTTGGAGAGCAATCTTAAGCCTTCATCACCCATACTATTGCTACCCTCACTCTCCTTCAAAGATCATGGAGCAATACAGCCGCAGGGAGCAGAACAATCATCTAAGATGGGGGTTCTAGTGCAGTTAGGGAGTTATCCAAGGAGTACAGTATGGAAACCAACCTCCCTGCTGAGCAGGTCCGGTTGCATGTAGCTCAACCTTCAACTTCCTATAGCAAAGGAAATGTCCCGAGCTGGGTAGTTAAGACACAGACTATATTGCTTGGCAAACTAGAGTCACTCTGCAACCATTTAGGTGAGTTAAGATCAAGACGTAAAATTAAAAGACCCCTAGTCCCTCCCATGTTGTATGTAGACGATATTCAATCTTCTAGCGCCTTCCAGTCTCCCTTGTTAACTCATTCTCAATCTATGCTTTTATCACCAATCCAGAAAGCTAGCAGCAAGGAATGCTTAGGTAGTGTAGGAGAAGTTCTTACTTTACTTCCCTGCAATGATCGGAGATCCCATTTTGGAAATAATGTACCTGCGATGGCTTGTGCTTCATCGCCAAAACCCGAGTCTCCAATCAATTGTATTCCACCACCACCCCCTGCTGGAAACAGGTAGAACAAGAGCTGGGGAGGCTCAAAGCCAAATTCTGGTATCCCCTCCCTCCTGGGAATTGGAATCACAACAAAAAATTGCTGTGCCCCCCCCCGATGAAGTTCCCCTTGCTGTCCCTCCAATAGCCCCAAGTCCTCTACAGGGAGCCCTTTAAGGTCCCCCTTTAAGATCCATCGGACTGCCAATTGATGACCAATGGGCGGAGATCATTCTAAAATCTCCTTTACATCCTGGAATATCTCCGAGTGGAGATCCCGCCAACATGATGTTGATTTTTTAGATTTTCTTGGTGGTTATGATTTGGCAATCCTCCAAGAAACCTGGATGTTGGAGAAAATTAGTTGTAGGGGCTACGAAGTGCATTGCTCGGAAGCTACACGGTCGCTAATACATGGCAGACCCAGTGGAGGCCTTGCCTTATTAATTTCAGTTACTTTGCAAGTTAAAGTTAAGCTGATTAGCTCTTATAGATCTAACTTTTCTATTTATCACTATTTATTCCCTTCGGGACTGGAACTTTTGGTGGGAAATGTTTATATCCCGCTTGTAACATTGATGTATTATTATTCCCCTGAGATATGGTTGGACATGACAAATTTAATACTCTTGGCTATGTGTAACTTTCCCACAGCTTCTCTGTTAATTGGCGGTGATTTCAATGTTAGAACTGGTAACCCAGCTGTATTACAGACATCTCCTGGGCTGGATGACTCATTGGATATGCCATCTATTCACCCCCTCCCCCCACCATTCTTTAGATCACATCATTGGTTCTCGGGTGAACTATATGGATAAATTTCTGGTGAATCTTGACCTCGTCATTGTCAATGGTCGTGTGGAAGGTGATGTAGCCAGCAACTACACTTTTCACTCATTCCAAGACTCCAGTGTGATTGATTATTTTTTGGTTTCTAAAAGCTTCTTCCATAACGTTCTCAAATTAATGGTTGTTCCTAACTTTGAAAATAACCACTTACCGTTAACCTTCTTAATCTCTGATTCTAATATTGGAGGGGGTGGCCCCCAAACCAGGGTTTTTTTCTTTTTCCCCTGAGTGCGAGGGAACAGTCCGAGTAAGAGTCAAATGGTCTAAGGAGATTAAGGATTCTTTCTATGCATTCTCCAATCAAGCAGAAGTAGTTGAGCTGCATTCCAAGATCTCAGCCCATGGGACTGATAATCTAATCCTGTTTGATAAACTGTTGCTGCTACTGCTTCCACTGATGTCTACGAAGAGGCCTATATCCAATGGGTCCAAGCAGCGGAGGAGTCACCCCTCATGGTTCGACAATGAATGCGGCTCCGCTAGGGCTTCCCTCCGCCATATAGCTAAAGAACTGAGAAGGTCTCCTTTCCAATTTATCAGAGAAAAACTCCAATTATCCAGAAAAAATTATTGTAACCTTATTTTTGTAAAAAAACTGGACTTTCAAAAGACCCAGTGGTCTGGTCTATTAAGGGCAGACAATTCTCAGGATCCCAAGAAATTCTGGGATCTTATTCGATCAGCCAATTCAAACTATAGGGACTCGCATATGCCTACCATATCCCGGAGGCATGGGAATTTTTTTATGAGGCTTTATTTTCTAAACCTCTTTCTACGGATTATGAAATTCATATTGCCCTGTGTGATAGGCTCGAGCCATGGCAACCAGTTTCTCCAGAGGAGATTGTGGCCCTTATTTCACAACTTAAATCTGGAAAGGCCCCAGGATATGATTTTATGACCCCATAACTCTTAAAAATGAGACCCAGAGTGGTGGGCCAAGGTTTTGCCCCCCCTCTTCACACATATTAATGACACTGGAGAAATACCTTCCTCATGGCTTAAGAGTATAATTATTCCTATTTACAAAATGTTCACACCGATGCCGGCCTTGTCGGGGCAGAGCAAGAATTCATGGCCGCCATGGCAGCCATGGATTTGTCCCAGGAGGTTATCTGCCCGACCCACATGGGGGGACATACCCTCTACCTGATCTTCCGTTCCTCTTACTATTCTTGCTAAG
>QEPC01008849.1:1302412-1335555 GCA_003113815.1 Sphenodon punctatus
TCAGCTGTACCTCTTTCAACTGACCCAGACCCTGCTGTCTCGTTGCTGTCCCAGTGTTTGGAGGCCATGGTGGAATGGATGTGGCAGAGCAGACTGAAGCTCAACCCCGATAAGACAGAGGTGATGTTGGTGGGGAGAGCAAGGGAGGTAGTGGCCCCCCTGATTGGGGGGGTTCGCCCTCCTATAGCTCAGCAGGTCCGGAGTCTGGGGGTGGTGTTGGACGTGGATCTCCGCCTGGAGCGGCAGGTGGAGGGAGTCGCGAAGGCGGCTTTCCGCCAGTTGCACCTGGTGCGGAGACTGCGTCCGTATGTCTCCGGCCCGAACCTGTCCTCCCTCATCCATGCCTTCGTCACCTCGAGGCTGGACTACTGTAACGCGCTGTACATGGGGCTTCCCTTGTGCCTGGTTTGGAGGCTGCAGCTAGTGCAGAATGCGGCGGCCCGTCTCCTTACGGGGATGGGTCGCCGGGAGCACATTACACCCGTGCTCCGGACTCTGCACTGGTTGCCAATAGCGTGCCGAGCCAGGTTCAAGGTTCTGGTGTTGATCTATGAGGCCCTTCACGGTCTGGGCCCCTCATACCTCAGGGACCACCTCGCCCTCCGCGCCCCGGAGTGGCTCCTTCGGTCTACCGGGGGTGCCTTCTTGGAGGTCCCCCGCGTTAAGCGGGGGGCCACAATGGAGAGGGCATTCTCGGTGGCCGCGCCGCGCCTTTGGAACTCCTTTCCAGAGGAAGCCCGCCTGGCCCCAAGCCTGTTAACATTTTGGCAAAGTTGTAAAACCTGGCTGTTCGCCCAGGCCTTTGGGGAGGGGGTGGGGTGGGGTAGGGTTTTCGCTCCCCTACCTTATTTATCATTTTAAGTGAGGTCCCGGGCCCTGTTTTAATATATGGTTTTATTGCTGATTTTTTAAAATTGTTTTTATATATTATATGTGTTTTATTGCTGGATGCCGCCCTGAGCTGTTTGCAGGAGGGGCGGGGTAAAAATCTATTAAATAATTAAATAAATAAAATAAAAAGGGAGACCCTTCTCTCCCAGGTAACTACCGCCCGATAAACTTACTAAGTGCCATCAGCAAGTTATATACCAGACTTTTGTTGAGAAAATTGCAAGCATGGATGGATCAGAATAGCGTAATTGAACCGGAACATGCCAGTTTCCGGAAAGGCAGATCCACCATAGATCATGCATTTGTGCTGTCCTTGTTGATTAACAGGTATGTCACTCGCCAAGGGAAACTCTATCTCTATTTCATAGACCTTGAAAAGGTCTTTGATTCGGTGTGTAGAGAACGCCTTTGGATGAAACTTAGCGGCTCCTCAATCGATCCTAGACTTTTGTTCCTGATGATAAAAGTCCATACTGGAAATATGCTGCAAGTTAGACCAGACCCAAGCCAAGCTCTCACCAAACAGATTCAAGTGACATGTGGGGTGAGGCAGGGGTGTCTGTTGACCCCTGCCCTTTTCAATATTTATCTCAATGATGCTGTTGCATTTATGAAGTCTGCAGAGATACCCACGCACCCTTAATTGGAGATCGGAGAGTTCTGCTGCTTTTATATGCAGATGATATCATCCTAATTTTGCAATTACTGATTGGTCTTAGGCACTCTATGCAATCCTCTGGGGAGTACTGTAATACTGAATTACTGTCTATCAACTACGCCAAAATGAAGGTTTTAATTGTAGGTTATAGAGGGCCCCAGAAAGTACATCACTGAAGCATCAGTGGAAATATAATTGAACAGGTATGCTCGTTTAAATATTTAGGGGTGATTTTTTCCTCTACTCTTAGCTGGAACTTTCCTTTTATGTTGGTCAAAAACCACGCGAGGAAAACATTAACTGTCATTATTAAGTACTATTTTGGACAAGGGGGTAAACTGGTTTCTCCTGCTCTCTGCCTTTTTAAGGCCAAACTGGTTGCTCAAGTACTTTACACATTCCCCATCTGGGGTTCCTGTTTTTTGACAAGTTAGAGAGTATTTAGAACAACTTCCTTCGGGCAATTTTGGGGGTCCCTTTCGGTTCCCCCCAGGTGATCCTAAGGTCAGAACTTCTTTGTTCTCCTCTTAAATCTGTTGTCCTTTTGTCTCTTCTTAAATATTGGGTTAGAACTGTGTTATTTCCCCCACAAGATGATTCCCTGCTGAGTTTGGCTTCTAATAGTAGGCTTGTGGATCCTTGGGCTAACCTGATGGAGCTGGAAGTACTAAAACTGGGGTTTTCTAGCTTTGTTCTTAAGCAAGCTGACCGCAGGGCATCCATGACCCTTATTAAAAAGAGGCTGTCTGATCAGATACTGCAATCCGAGAGTGCTTTTTTGTCTGCTCAGAGAGTTGTCTCTGATTATAAGCCATTCAATCCCCTGTGTGCAGGGTCTTGTTATTTATTCAAATGGATTGACTCTAGTAAGAGAATAATTTACACAAGGCTAGGATGTAACGCACTTTCCCCAGCACTCTTGGAAGGCCGATATAGGGGTATTCCCCGAGAACAACGCTTATGTATTCTTTGCAAACTCTGGGAAGTTGACGCATCCGCCCATATACTCTTGTATTGCCCCTTTTTCTCTGGCCCACAAGCCAAGTATCTTGGCAGAGTTCTCTTGGAACTTGGGGATATTTATTTGGACAACCTGTTGCAGAAGCTTCTTAGTCCAATTGACTCTGAAACATCAAGGGCAGTAGCAACCTTTTGTCAGGTTGTGTCAGAGACAAGTTTTTCTTGCAGACAAGACTCCTTAGTTAATGATAGCCAGAAAGAGAGGTGGTTCCTCTCATGAATGGTTCTCTGGAAACTGTTGATGTGATTGCCTTATGTTTTAGTTGGTTCTATGTATATTTATTTGATATATTTCCTTTATTTTATTTTATAATGTGTTTATTACATGTTGTATATTGTAATAGCCTCGGCTGCACAATAAAGCTTTTTAAAAATTATTATTATTATGATTATTATTTATTATTCCACTCAGGAGACTGTCTCCGCACCAAGAATGGCTCCCACACCAGTTGGAGCCGTGGAACCGAGGGTCCCAACTACATGGACTGATATCTCCGCATCGGCCCATGCCCCGGTACTGAGAGTGTCCTCCATACATACAGAAACCTCTGTACGAATGGAGCCTCCCATGCAGAGAACTACCATGGCAGCTTCTGCAGTGAGCACCATCTCCGCACCGAGGGAGGCCTCCATACCGAGCGCTCCTCTGCACACATCGGCACAGGGAGATGCTTCCGCACCAGCACTCCCCTACGCACTGACAGCTACTTCTCCTAAAAAGAAGAAGAAAAAATCTGGTCTCTTCTACTAAAAAGCAATCCTCAAAGAAATCTCAAAAAAAAAAAAAGCAGGACAAATTCTCAGAGCCTGAATCTGGATCCAAACGCTCCAAAAATTCACATTACTCTCCACCAGTCTCTCCACGTACAGTGGGTTTGAACTCATCCTGACTCTAGCTTTCACCTACACCAGTGCCAGTGACTCCCGCAATCTCTCCATGAGTTTCAGCTGAGAACTCCCCTCGCTTCTTGCCAAAATCTCTTCTTGATACTCACGATCAAATGCAGCCAAGTTCTCCTCACTTCTTACGCCCCTTCACACCAACAGGAGTTTCCACGACCCAGACTTAGAAGTGTGATCTCTCAACTACCGAAAACTCATCACATGGAACCAGTGCATCATCCATGTTATCAATGGCCACATTCCCCGTACTGGCCCTCTCCTCACTACCATTTCTACCAATGGGAGCACCCCTTTTCAATGGGCTATGACTATCTTCAATATGCTTCCAGGGGCATGAGACACCCATCCCCTGCACCATCAGCAGCATTGGGCAGACCACTCTTACTTCACTACCATCCCCAAGGATGCCCACAGGTCTCTACTCCAGAGAGTCCCAGACTCCTCTAATGTAAATTACAAGGACTCTGAAAGAAATACTACAGCAGAGTATCCCAGCCACAGCTACAGTGGCACATTCACTGCAAACTGTTTCTCTTCCACCATCTCTAACTACAGCACGCTCAACTTCCAGCATGCCTGTGTCTTCATCTGCTCCTCCTATCCTCCCATCACTACCTGAAGAAGTGTCCAATCCTGTAGCAGCTGCACACATGAGAGCTTCTTCTCACTCCGGGTCGCATGCATTTGCTTCCCGCACATGCAGCTCTTCTCCAGTTTCTGATGGGGAGAGTTCCCAGATGTCTGAGGAACGCAGAAAGTCAGAATCCTCTGATACTTCTGATAAGGACACCTCTCCTTCTGTACCATCCATTGAATTGGAGGACTCCATCTCATGTCCATTTGATAACTTATCAGACTCTACTTAGAAGATCATAAGAAGTTCCAGGCTCTAATTGCAAAAATGTCAAAAGCCTTGAACATAAAAACGGTTCCAGTGGAAGAGGAGGAAGAAGATCTGTTTTATAAAATCCTCTCCAAGAGACCTTCGTCCAAATTAACCCTTCCTCTCTCGAAAAAGCTAATGAAACAATCTAGGCTCCACTGGAAAACACCGTTGGTGACCTCTCCTGTGAATTCCCACTTTAGTGCTTTTACCTGGTGCTAGCAGAGGATCACTCCATGTTTGTAAAACATCCCACCCCAAACCCGATGGTGGTTCAAGCATCTACAGACAGGTCATCAAAGGCTTCATAAACCAAAACCATTCCATCTGACAAGGAGAGCAAATATATAGACATCTTGGGAAGGAAAATGTTTTCCTCCTCCACCATGATCCTCAGGGCATCAAATTATGCATCTGCAATGTCTACATTTCAGCATCTACTATGGGACTCCTTGGGTCTGTCTCTGGCCCACATGCCCCCAGATGACAAAAAGAAAGCAAAGGCCATCAGGGCTGAGGGTCTCTCTCTAGCCTAATCACAAGTGATGACTTCAACGCACATTGCAGACACGTCATCAAGAGTAACGGTGGATACTGTGGTGGCTAGTAGGCATGCCTTGCTCTGCTCTACAGCTCTGCCATGACCAGGCTCCTGCAAAGATTGAAAACCTAAAATTTAATGAGAAGGGGCTCTTTGCTGCAGACACGGACGATATCCTAGCAAAAATGAAGGACACTAAGAGAACGGCATACATGTTGGGCATCGCTTACAAAACTAAAAAGAGATATCCTTTCACCTCTTCAAATAAGTCTGCCCGATATGCCTCGGGATACTTCCAGCAATCCTGAAAGTATTTCCCTTCTGTGCCTCAATCTCAGTCAAAGAAACAATATAATAGACGAAAGCAAAGATCTTGTCGACAGGCTACATCACCAGCATCTGCTCCCAACAAGCAGAGATCTTGTTTTTAATTGGGGCATCCAAAGTTTAGAACCAATTCCCAAAGACATTTTTTCCCAAACAAATTAGCTTCCTGTCTAAAAATTTGGACTCCTATTACATGTGACAAGTCGGTTCTTGACACCATTTCCCATGGTTACACAATCCAATTCGCAAAAAAACCCTTCCCCAAACCCCCTTTCCAATTCATCTTTAAGATTCCATCCCACAAGACCTTCTTGGAGCAGGAGATTTTAGCCCTCCTCTCTAAAGGAGCTATTGAGGAGGTTCCTGAAACTTTCTGTGGAAGGGGCTTCTATTCCAGGTATTTTCTAGTACCTAAGAAGGATGGGGGTTTTAGGACCTTAGAATGGTGAACAAGTTCGTAAAATCCTTTAAGTTGAGGATGGTCACCCTGAAGAAAATACTTCCTCTCCTTTTCAAGGGGGCTTGGTTCTCCACTTTGGATTTACCAGATGCTTATTTCCATATCCCTGTTCATCCTGCCCATTCAAAATACCTAAGATTCACATTTGAAAATTCTCACTACCAATACAAGGTTTTGTCTTTTGGGCTTTCAACAGCCCCCAAGGTGTTTAGCACCAGTGGCAGCATACCTGAGAAAAGGCCCCTCAGTCTTCCCTTACCTGGATGACTGGCTCCTAGTTTCGCATTCAAAGCACCAGTTGCAGGAAGACACCCAGTTCACCACTGACCTCCTGCAACAACTTAGATTTGTGATTAACCCCTTCACAATTCATTCAATCCATAGGTGCAGAGATCAACTCAATCAGAGAGCCTTTCTACCACGAGATCGATTCCTCATGATCCAAAACGCAGTGACTACCCTCCACACCCAACCTACCCAAATCATCCATTTTTTCCTTCTAGGCCACATGTCTTCAACTATGTCAGTCGTGAGAGATGCCAGACTGAGGATGTGCCCCTTCCTGGCCTGGCGATATTCCCCATCAGAGGATGACATAGATCACTACCTCACCATACTGCCTCAACCCTGCACACCCTGTCTTGGTGGACCAGAGAAGACAACCTGCTCGAAGGGAAGCCTTTCGCCCAACCAGTCTGACATCCTACTGATCACCAATGCTTCCCTGTATGGATCACTGCAAATCGTTACAGGTGAGCAGCACTTGAAACAAATGGGAATGTTCTCTACACATCAACCTCTTAGAACTACGAGCAATTCGATTCGCCATGAAGACATTCCTTCCTCTCATCGAAGGCAAGAACATTCAGATTGCCACAGACAACACCACGACAATGTGGTATATCAACAAACAGGGAGGCACTCATTTGTCCAGGCTCTGCAGTGAGATGACAAAACTCTTCAACATAAGTGGATGCTCAATATATCAGTCAATCTAGACCTGTTTTCAAAATGGGGTCAACCACAGATAGATCTCTTCACTTCACTCCACAACGCCCCGTATACTACACTCGAGTGGGGAAAGGGAAGGAGTCTCTGAACAACGTTTTCCTAATCCCTTCGACGGACCACCTACTATATGCCTTCACTCCATTCCTCCATATCACTCGGGTCCTGACAAAACTGGACAAAGAGAAATCATGCTGCATCTTCATAGCTCCTGGATGGCTCAGGCAGCCATGGTTTACCCGCTTACAGGCAATGACTGTACGTTAACAATGTCTTCCTCTCCTCCCAGATCTCCTTCACCAGAACGAAGGAGATATTCTCCACCCCAGACTTCAGTCATTGCACCTAACAGCTCGACTGATATCGCGCTAACGCACCAGGAATGGTTAGGCCTGCCAGAAGAGACTGTTTGTATCCTAAAAAGTGCTCACAAGGTCTCGATGAACAAAACGTACAACCTGAAATGGAAATGTGTTTCCATATGGGCAGCTTTTCAACAAATATATCCAGAAGCAGCTACCATCATGAATCTCTGAACCTACATGGTCCATCTGAAATCGCAGGGCCTGGGTCCATCTTCAGTAAAGGTACACCTTACTGCTCTCTCTGCCTTCCTCCCCCCTGTCGATGGCCGTCCGACTTTTTTGCACCCAGTCTTGAAACGCATCCTCAAAGGGCTCCACAACATTGCCCCACCTGTTCAAGACCCTTGTACTCTATGGGACTTAAACCTCATCCTGGGGAGACTAATACTACCTCCCTTCAAGCTTCTCGCAACTTGCTCATTACATCTACTATTGTTGAAGGTCTGCATGCTGATATCCCTGACTTTGGTCAGAAGGGCAAATGAAATAGCAGCCTTGTCAATATGCCCTACATTCCTGATCTTCCACAACAATAAAGTTACCTTACATTTACCTTCCACGTTTCAACCTAAGGTGGTCTCCTCATTCCATATGTCCCAGGACATCATATTGCCAGTCTTCTTCCCGAGGCCTCACTCCTCCCGAGGAGAACTGACTCTGCACATGCTAGACATTGAGAGCCTTGTTGTTCTACACCAAAAGGACTAAACCTTTTCGTAAATCCAATTCCCTCTTCGTCACCACCAGAGGACCTTCACTGGGAAACAAAGTCTCATCTTAGGCCATCTCTTCCTGGTTAGTGGAATGCATCTCCCTCTGTTACACTATATCAAACAAACAACCTCCAGAGGGTCTTAAATAGGGATGGGTGAACGCGGTTCAGAAGTTCAGAGTTCGGCCCAAACTTGGCCTGTTCGGATGACCGAACTGAACTTCCGAACCAAACGCTTGAACTTCCGAACAGTTTGGATGAGTTCGGATGATTTTGGGGGTGGGAAAAACGTGACTTTGGGTGGGAAAAACATGACTGGAAGGGGGAGGCAGCTGAGGAGCAGACTTCCTGGCACCAGGGGTGGACACCAGGGGTGGTTTCAGGGCCAAAAATACCGATACTGAAAAAAAATTGGTGTCGGTACCGAGAGCACTTTTTTGAATGTTCAGCTGAGTTCGGCTAAACCGAACTCCTCCAAACTGAACAGCCGAACCTGAACTCGAGTTTCGAACTGAACATCCGAACGGCGTTCTGTTCGCCCATCCCTAGTCTTAAAGGACATTCCATTCGAGCCATGGCTACCTCTGCTGCCTTGCATCGCAAGTTTCCTATAGAACAAATATGTAAAGCAGCCACATGGAGCTCTGCACACACCTTTGTCAAACATTATGCACTGGACATCACAGCTCGTGCAGACGCTGGCTTTGGGAGAGCAGTCCTTCAATCTCTATTCAAGTAGATTTCTTCCCCCCTAAGAGGAGACTGCTTTTTTACTCTCCCACTGGTGCGAGTCACAGAGCCTCACACAAAGAAGAAACCAGGGTTACTTACCTGTAACTTTGGTTCTTCGAGATGGACTCCATCACTTACACCACCCACCCACCTTCCCCTCTACATTGAAGCAATGAGATATAGGGGTTGGAAGAAACTGAGATAACGTGTGCCCTGTCTTATATACTGTCTCAAGAAGCCTGCCAATATGGTGGCCAATCAGACACAGGCTCTGAGGGCTCGCCGATAACTGCTAGGAGAAGCTTCTGAAGGCTGGTACCGCACAGGCGCAGAACCCACTGGTGTGAGTGACAGAGCCCATCTCGAAGAACCAAGATTACAGATAAGTAACCCCGGTTCCCTTTTGACCATGTTTAGGTTAGACAATTTGGCAACCTCATCCTCCAGTCCATCACAGTCCTCTTTTTTTCTCTTTGAGTCTGTAAGATAGTTTAATAGTTAAGTCTTTGTCAAAGTTTGTGTTAGTGTTGTATTTAAAAATTAGCTTAGTTCAGGAACACCTATTAGTGTAATTTATTTTTCCCCTCTGAGGAATCTATTACCACAGCATTCCTGCCAAAGAGAGGAGGTTTTAAAAAAAATAATCTTCTGCTCAACCCTCTCTTTGGCCACGGATATCCATGGGAAATACTTAACATGTCTGGGGGAGTATTATACTTTAGCTGACTGTGAGGCATTTACTAGTCTAACCACAAAAGCTATCAAAGAGAGGAAAATGCAACTTTATTGCATCTTGGAACAGAAAGGTGTTCAAGGGGAAGAGCAGAAAGGTGTTCAAGGGGAATAAAGAAAGCGGATCTGTTTCAGGCCCCAGAGCACAAGATCAGAATCAAAGTTAGCATACAGGAGGGGGCCTAGAAATTACTCAGCCATGTCACTGTCCTATTGTACATGCAAAAGTCCTGGTGGACACCCAGAAGGCAAATAGAGCATCCTGGCCAATCTTCACAGGAGTCACGCGCACCCAACCAGGAGCTTTATGGGGGGACTGGTACCTTGGGTTGACATTGGGGAGGGGGACTCAAGTAATCAACCAGAGGTTTTACACTACTCCTGGGTAGTTCCCCAAACAAGGCAACCATCTCGGGCCAGTTCACCAGGATTCAAACCCTACAGATCCCAACACACACCTTAGATCCCAGGAGGGCCCTCTCCTTTTATTTGGATAGGACCTTCCCTTTTAAAGAAGATACAAATCTTGTTTTGTTAGGGATTAGGGCAAACAATGGTAGAACAGTTTCTTCCCAAACTTTGTCGTGCTGGTTAGTGGCCTGCATTTCATTGGCCCTTTTAAAACGGACCTGGGAGGTGCCATGGTGTGGGAGGGATGGGTGGAGGTGGCGGCTGTGCGGCACGTCACATGGATGCACACCCATCTCCACGCACGGAGGCACCTGCATTGTCCCTAATGCCTCTGTGCGTGGGTGATGGATGGAGATATGTGGAGCGTAGCAGCCCAGGAGCTAGCAAGCAGGCAGAGCAAACAGGGGAGTTTGCCAGGGAGTACTGC
Organism: Sphenodon punctatus; assembly: GCA_003113815.1. NCBI lineage: Eukaryota > Metazoa > Chordata > Lepidosauria > Sphenodontia > Sphenodontidae > Sphenodon > Sphenodon punctatus. Next base: position 1,312,483 of record QEPC01008849.1, read on the forward strand.
TGTGAGCAGGACCAAGAGAGGGTAAGTGGAGGGTTTGTTTGGGTGAGAGGTCTGTGTGGGCTTGTTGTCAGACAGGCTGTGCGCTCTGGGGTGACTAGAGTGCTGAGAGCTGAGTGTTGCTTGACCTAGGCTTAACAAGGGGGAGGAGCTAGCTGAGTGTTTCTTAATGAGGGGGAGGAGCTAACCCCATGCGACTCAGAGTCCAGGCCTCCAGAGTTCAGAAGGGAAGCAGACAGCAAGCGACCCAGGAGCTAGCGAACAGGCAGAGCAAACGGGAGTTTGACAGGGAGTACTGCTGTGACCAGAAGCCGTGGGTGGGACACCCTGGTGAGGTGAGTGTACGTGTGCAGGACAGTTAACTCATGTCCCATTGTACATAATTGCATAACTAGTGCTAAGCCTAACGATCCCCCTAAATAAGATGCAGACAGCAGTCCAGCAGTGGGATGGGGGTTATCCAGTCTTTTGCACTGAGTGTCACATGTATGATTATCTTCCTGATGGAGAGAGGTCATATGTATGCACCTGGTGCAAAGAGCTCCTAGCTCTCAGAGAATGTGTATAGTCTCTGGAGGCTAGAGTGGTGGAGCTGGAGGACCTGAGGCAGACAGAGAGGTTTATTGAGGAGTCCTTCAGGGACATAGTAGAACGGTCCCTCCTCCACTCTAGCAAGCCCTGTGCTGCTTTGGAAGGGCAAGGTCTCCAGGAAGGAGCGCATCAGACTGGAATGGTGGAAAGTGATCTTGTAGCTGCGACCTGCGTTCCAGGTGATGTGTTATCCTCTCGCACTGAGGATATTTCTCCAGAAGTGTGTACCCAGAGAGGTGGGAATAAGACAGCTGTGGTAGTTGGGGATTCAATTATTAGGAATGTAGACAGCTGGGTTGCTGGTGGCCGTGAGGATCACATGGTAACTTGCCTGCCTGGTGCGAAGGTTGCGGACCTCACGCGACACATAGACAGAATCCTAGGGAGTGCTGGGGAGGATCCTGTTGTTGTGGTCCATGTGGGCACCAATGACATAGGTAAGAGGGAGGTTCTGGAGGCCAAATTTAGGCTGCTAGGTAGTAGACGGAAGTCCAGAACCTCCAGGGTAGCATTTTCGGAAGTGCTCCCTGTTCCACGCGCAGGACCCCAGAGGCAGGCTGAGCTCCAGAGACTCAATGCATGGATGAGACACTGGTGCAAGGAGGAAGGCTTTAGATTTATTAGGAACTGGGGAGCCTTCTGTGGAAAGGAGAGCCTATACAAACAGGATCGGCTCCATCTTAACCAGAATGGAACCCGGCTGCTGGCGCTAAAAATTAAAAATGTGATTGAGTCGTTTTAAACTAGAACCTGGGGAAAAGCCGACAGGCACTGCGGAGTGCACGGTTCAGGCTGTGGTATCTCCAAAGGATGTTACTTTAGAGGAAGTAGAGTATCTTAAGACTAATGATAAGATAAATGGCAAGGGATTTCAGGTGGAACGGGGAAGAACAGACTGATAATGATTCCAGAGTGCCTGTTTCAGTTACCTATAATGTGCCCATTAAGCAGAGGAATAAAAAGAATACATTTAAGTGTCTATATGCTAATGCTAGAAGTCTAAATACTAAGATGGGAGAATTAGAGTTTATAGTGCTAAATGAAGATCTAGACATTATAGGCATCACAGAGACCTGGTGGGATGAGGCTAACCAATGGGACATCGTAATACCAGGGTACAGGATATATCAAAAGGACAGAGGAGAGCGTGTTGGTGGTTGGGTGGCTCTATATGTAAAGGACAGCATTGAGGCAAGTAGAATAAAAATTTTACAGGATACAAACTGTTCCCTGAATCCCTATGGATTGAAATTTCAGGTATCAAGCAGAAAAGTATAGCAGTGGGGCTATACTATTGCCCCCTTGACCAGAATAGAGAGATTGATGCTAACAGAGATTAAAAGGTACTAAAACTGAGAACGTAATAATAATGTGTGACTTCAACTACCCCAATATTGACTGGGTGAATGCCTCCTCGGGGCAGGATGTGGAGGCAAAATATCTGGATGCCACAAATGACTGCTCTTTAGAGCAATTGGTTCCAGAACCAACGAGGGGAGGAGCTACTTTAGATCTAGTCCTAAGTGGCACACAGGAACTAGTGCAAGGAGTAACTGTGGCGGAGCCATTAGGCAATAGCGATCATAATATAATCAAATTTGACATAGTTGCTGGAGGGAGAAAGTTAATTAAAAGTACAGCACTGGCTTTTAACTTTAAAAAGGGAGACTATGCCAAAATGAGGAAGATAGTTAGAAAGAAACTAAAAGGCACAGTTGAAAGGACTACATGTTTGCAAGAGGCATGGAGGCTGTTGAAGAGCACCATCTTGAAGCCCAGATTACATGCATCCCGCAAGTTTAAAAAGGTAGCAGGAGGACTAAACATCTACCATTGTGGCTAAATGGAGATGCAAAGGAGGCTGTTAGAGCCAAAAAGGCATCCTTTAAGAAATGAGGAAAATACAAAGGAGCATAAACACTGGCAATGTAACTGTAAGGTGCTAATAAGGCAGGCCAAGAAAGAATTTGAAAGGAGACTTGCTAAAGAGGCAAAAACAAATAATAAAACCTTTTTCAAGTATATCAGAGGCAAGAAGCCTGCTAGGGAGTCGGTTGGGCCATTAGATGACCAGGGAGTAAAAGGGGCACTCAGGGAGGACAAGGACATTGCAGAGAAGCTAAACGAGTTCTTTGCTTCGGTCTTCACTGCGGAGGATGTTGGGGAGATACCCACGCCGGAACCCTACTTTGTAGGTGATGAATTGGATGAACTGTCACAAATCAGCGTGACCCTGGAGGAGGTTCTAGAGCAAATTGACAAGCTTAATACGAACAAATCACCAGGGCCAGATGGTATTCACCCCAGAGTTCTGAAGGAACTCAAATGTGAAATTGCAAACCTACTAGTAGTAATTTGTAACCTAACGTTGGCATCTGGCACTGTACCTGAGGACTGGAGGGTGGCAAATGTAACCCCAATATTTAAAAAGGGATCCAGAGGTGATCCTGGAAACTACAGACCGGTAAGCTTGACGTCTGTGCCGGGCAAAATGGTGGAAACTATCATTAAGAACAGAATCACTGGGCATATTGATAAACATGGCTTAATGGCAAAGAGTCAGCATGGATTTAGCAAAGGGAAGTCATGCCTCACTAATCTCTTGGAATTCTTTGAGGGCGTAAACAAGCATGTGGACAGGGGAGACCCAGCAGATATAGTGTACCTGGATTTCCAGAAAGCTTTTGATAAGGTCCCACATAAACGACTCTTGAGAAAATTAAAAAGTCATGGGATAGGAGGTAGTGTTTTGCTATGGATTGGTAACTGGTTAAAGGATAGGAAGCAAAGAGTGGGACTAAATGGCCAGTTTTCACAATGGAGGGATGTAAAAAGTGGTGTGCCCCAAGGATCTGTACTGGGACCAGTTCTTTTCAATGTATTCATTAATGATCTGGAAAAGGGTGTTAAGAGTGAGGTGATCAAATTTGCAGATGACACCAAGTTATTCAGAGTAGTCAGAACACGAGCAGACTGTGAGGAGCTGCAGCAAGATCTTACAAGACTGGGTGCCTGGGCATCTAAATGGCAGATGAGATTTAATGTGGACAAGTGCAAAGTGATGCACATTGGGAAAAATAATCCAAATTATGAGTACACAATGCTGGGTACTAAGCTAGGAGTTACCACTCAGGAAAAGGATCTGGGAGTGATTGTGGATAATACACTGAAATCCTCAGCCCAGTGTGCCGCAGCGGTCAAAAAAGCAAATAGAATGTTAGGAATTATTCGCAAGGGAATAGAGAATAAAACTGAGGATGTCATAATGCCTCTATACAAATCAATGGTGCGACCGCACCTTGAATATTGTGTGCAGTTCTGGTCGCCCCATCTCAAAAAAGACATAGCGGAACTAGAAAAGGTACAGAGAAGGGCAACAAAAATGATCCAGGGTATGGAACAGCACCCGTATGAGGAGAGGCTTGATAGGTTGGGGCTCTTCAGCTTGGAAAAGAGACGGCTGAGAGGAGATATGATAGAGGTCTATAAAATCATGAGTGGTGTGGAACTTGTAAACAGGGAACGGTTATTTACCCTCTCAACTAGTACTAAAACTAGGGGACACTCCATGAAACTCACAGGTGGCAGAGTAAAAACAGACAAAAGAAAGTATTTTTTCACTCAGCGTACAATTAGGTTGTGGAATTTACTGCCAGGGGAGGTGGTCAAGGCCAGCAGTATAGCTGAGTTTAAAAGAGGTTTGGACAAGTTTCTGGAAGATAGTTCCATTAGCAGCTATTAGCCAGATAGGATTGGGGAACAAAACCCTTTACTGTCGGGAGCCTGGGGATGACCCACAGGGAATGGATAGCATGGTGACCTGTTGGGTGCTTCTCCCAGGCCCCCGTGACTGGCCATTGTCGGAGGCAGGATGCTGGGCTCGATGGACTGTTTGGTCTGACCCAGTATGGCACTTCTTATGTTCTTATGTGGGAGCGCTCACGCAACCCCACCCATCCCCACCAGCGGTCAGATGGACGCACCCCTGTCCGTGCAATGACATATGTGTGGGTGGGGGAGGGCGCGTCCATGTAAAAAGAGCCATTATACTATTCCTTAATCAATAGACCTCCCAGAAGGTCTAAGAGCCTATTCAGTCAGGACTATCATATCCTCTGCAGTCTGCCTCAGATAGGTTCTGATTCTGGATATCTGCCAAGCATCTACATGGCAATCAATCCACACCTTTACCAAGCATTACAGTTTGGACATGGGAGAACATTCTGATTTAGGCTTTGGGAGATCTGTATTGTAGACTTTGTTTATCTGGGTCACCTCACTCTGCTCCAGAGGTCATACTGCTTTGCGGTTTCTAGTGGTGCAGGTGGACATAGCCACTTAAAGAAACGATGGTTACTTACCAATAGCTATAGTTCTTTGAAATGGTTCTGTCCACACCTCCTACCATCCATCCCTTGTATTCTGAAATTCTGATTAGGGGGTCCTGGACTTAGAGGTTGGAAGGACTTGAGGCAGCAAGCAGATTTGCCTCTTCCTTTGTTTCTAGCTTTGCTTCAGGGTGCACACCAGCTTGTGCCTGTATCATGCAGAAGATCTGTCCCTTAAAAGTAAAAGATGACGTATGAAAGCAACTCCAGTCTTTTCTTTCACGTGCCTTGATAATGTATAAAAACTTGCATAGTGGTACCAGTTTATACAGGAATCCATGCAATAGACTATAAAAGACCAGGAATATTTCTATGTTTCTTACCAGGATCTTGGCCTGCTAAACACTTGATTTGAAACATCCTTGGGGATTAGACAATTAGAGTCTATATATTCTTTGACACGTTTGAAACCTTGATGATAAAGTCAGTACAGTGTATTAGTAGTAAAACAGAGAGCAGTAAATGAAAGAGCTGCTTTTGCAAAAACTCACTATATCTTGAAACTATGAAGTTAACAAGATTGATACTATATTGTTTCTCCATCTGTCTCCTTGAGTCTTGTATTTGAAGTTTATTTTTGTTTTATTCTGAAATGTTCCGATGTCTAAGACCCCATTTAGCAGGTTTGTTACGTCTGTTATTGATGAAACACTCACATTTTTTGAAATACACCTGTGGGGCTTTTTGAATTGTCGTCATGTTGCAGTTCTCAGGACAACAATTTGAATTACAGCCAAAGATAGCTTTGAATCATTTGGTATCAAGGAACTAATGAGCTCTGCAGACATTTCAAATACTATTTTTCTCCCTTTAACCAGGTGTGGCTTAATCCAGTCTATGTTTCCCGTAAGTAATTGGATGTCCGATATCTAACTTTCTCCAGTTTTGCAAAGAGAGTGTTTCCAAAAAGATACAGGCATACATTTTGCAACAAAAAAGAAAATTTACTAACTTTCCTTTACTTAATGTTGATTCCTGCCTGTCTTCTTCCTGAAAAGCAGATGATTTGAGAAGTGTCATTTTTTTCCATACTGTAAGAGACTGAATTACTCTCATTCCCTCATTCTGATTTTCCTGTCTTTTTTTTTTTTTGGTATTTAAGCTGTCTGAGGTTGAAAACCCCCGCACAATTTTTACTAAATAGATTATCCTTGAAGATCATTTTCCAAGCTGCTGGTAGCTACAATGCAAACAAACTGTAGTCACATGCTGGAAAAATAATAAACATTTAATACCACATTAATTTTTTTTAGGATATCCAGTAACCTGCCTAGAAAAATGAAACCCTTGTAATCTTTAATCATAAAGCACTGAAGTCATTTTGAGAAATAAATTTATTTACTATTAGTTTATTGCTTTAAGCGTTAAATGAAAAATGTGAGGAAATTAAAAGAACATGTAAATCTTACAATTAATAAAAACAATAATAAAAGTCTTACAGTAAATTATTTTTAAATCCCTTTAACACTCCCAACTAATCACTGATGGGGGGTACGTTGTCATCAATGTGCTGACGATACCCAACTGTATCTCTCTTTTTCATTGGACCCTGGCCCTGCAGTCTGGGTGATCTTCAGGCCCGGGCCTTGGACTGAGTTTTCTGGGGGGCAGCAATCCTGGAGCTCAGTTTTTTCTTCTTCTTCCCTTTTCTCCCTACACGGCTGGAGGCTGCTGCTGCAGCGAAGCCTGCTACCTGAGTCCCCATCCCTCAGTTGCCTCTGCCTTCTAGTAGTGCTGCTGTTTGTTTACAAACAACTCCTCCCCATGTGAGTGATCAGAAGGTTGTTGCCTTGTAACGAAGGTTCTTCGAGATGGCTTTGAACACTCACAACTGAGTTGTGCATGGCATGCTCACCATATTAAAATAAAAGACCATGTGATGGTCTCGAGTTCCTCTAGTATAAAAAGTACTCTCCCCCTCAGAATGACAGTTCCTTCCAACCCTTTCTAGGAATATAAGAAAAAAATTCCATGCAGGGCTGGAAGGGTGGATGTTGTGAGAATGTTAGGAGCCATCTCAAAGAATCTTGTTTACAAGGCAGCAACCTTCTGTTCTTCGAGTGGCTCCTCACAGGCCCTTTTTACACAGCTCTGCTGGGGGGTGGGGAGGAGGCATCCGTGGGCATGCTGGTGCGTGGCCAGGGCATGCACATGGCTGCACATGCATCCCCCCTCACCCGCACCCACGTAGCAAAAACCATTTTCCTCGGTTGTGCCGTGCATGGGCACGAGTGGGGGTGAGTGAGGATGCGTGTTAGGTGGGCATACATGCTGTTCACACGGGGCTCTCCCACCCATGAACATGCAGCGTAGGGGCATGGCTTGAGGGCAGCAGCCTGAGAAGGTCCATGGGGTGCAAAATTCCCAAGTCCGGCCCTGGTGATCTCCCATTGCCTGGCTGTGGTGGGAGATTGGATGAGGAGTAGCCAATTGAAGCTGAATCCTGACAATACAGATATGATGTTCATTGGCGGGGCCGATGATCTGGGTGAAGGGGGGCTGCCTGTAATTTATGGGGTCTGTCCAGTGTTGGCATCTTGTGCGCCGAGCCTGGGAGTGTTCCTGGATCTGCAACTGCACCTAGATCTCCAGGTGTCAACTGTGGTCAGGAGTGCCTTTTGCCAGTTTATTTTTATTTTTTATTTTATTTTATAAAAGATTTTTATCCCACCCCTTCTGACCACAGGGCAGTTCGGGGTGGCGAACAACAAATTAAAACAATAAAAGCAATTTAAAATTTAAATCCCATATGCGGGAGAGAGAGAAAAAACAACTCCCCCTCCAACCCCCCTACCCCCTCGCCAAAGCCTGGCGGAACAGCCAGGTCTTACACAAACATCAAAATGACAGGAGAGTGGGGGCCAACCGAGCCTCCTCCGGGAATGAGTTCCACAGCACAGGGGCAGCCATCAAAAAAGATCTAACATCAGTGGCCACCCATCTCACCCGGGGAACCTCCAAAAAGGCTCCCACGGACGATCTCAGGGGTCGCACGGGAACATGGGGACTGAGGCGGTCCCTCAGATAAGCAGGGCCCAGGCCGTGAAGGGCTTTAAAGGTCAAAACCAGCACCTTGAGCCTAGCCCGGTGCTTTATAGGCAGCCAGTGCAGAGCCCGGTTACATCTGGTGAGGCAGCTTTGTTTGTATGTCTCAGACACTGATCTTGCTACCATCATCCATGCATTCGTCACCGTGAGATTAGATTACTGTAATGTGCTCTACGTGGGGCTGCCCATGGTGATGGTCCAGAGACTGCAGCTAGTGCGGAAGGTAGTGGCCCATCCACTTACTGGTACGGGTTGCCGGGAGTACATTAAACCAATGTTCTGGGCTCTGCACTGGCTGCCTATTGTTTTCCGGGCCTGATTCAAGGTGCTGTTAATGACCTATAAAGTCCTAAACAGCCTGGGCCTGAGCTACCTGAGGGATTGCCACATTCCTTGGGGGTCCGGGGCAGCTTTTGAGGTCATTGGGGGCGCTGCAACCATCCTGATTGTAACCAAGCCAAGCACACGCACCTGAGACTTCGCATCCGCTTGAATGTTTGTCTTCTCCCCTGTCTCTCCCACTGTCCCCTCTCCCTGTCTCCCCCTCCTTGTCTTTTAGATTGTAAGCCACAGGCAGGGACCACGTCTATTGTATGTTTCTGTACAGCACCAAGCTCATGACTGGCACTATATAAATGTTTATAATAATAATAGCAACTGACAGGCAGGCATTCTCGATGGCCACACCAGCGCTGTGGAACTCGCTCCCTGTGGATGTCCAGCTCAGCCCTGATCTCCTCACTTTCTGGCACCAGTGTAAGACCTGGCTCTTATGCCAGGCATTTGGTGGGGGTCAGGAGGGTTGTGGAGGTGGGGAGGGTTTGCTATTGTTTTGCACACTTTTAAACTCTTCTTTGGAACTGCCTGTTTTGATAATTTTATCTTTGGTATTTATTGTGTTTTTATGCTTTTATGGATGTTAGCCGCCCTGAGCTGCCAGAGGCAGAAGGGGCGGGGCAAAAATGCATTAATAAATAAAATAAATAATCCCTGCCAACTCTATCCCTGTTTGCCAAACATCTAGCCAAATAGAAAGAGCTCACATAATTTCCTGAAGATGAACAGGCTCAGGCTTAGACAAACCTCCAAGTGGAGAGAGTTCCATAATCATGGGGCAGCTACTGAGAACGCCTCTCTGTGTGCCCTTGCTGTAGAAACTTCACGGGTAGATGCAGGGCGCTCCCAGCAGACCTCAAAGGCTGCAATGGGACATGAGGGAGGCAGTGATCTTTCAGATATCTGGAACTCAAGCTGTTTATGGCTTTATAGATCAAAACAAGCACCTTGAATTGTGTCCAGAAAGCTATTGGCAGTCAATGCAGACTCTGGAGCACCAGTGTAATGTGCTCCAGGCAACCCATCCCCATCAGAAGATGAGCCACTGCATTCTGCACCAACTACAGCTTCTGAACAGTCATCAAGGGCAGCTCCAGGTAGAGCGTAGTTGTCCAGCAGTAGTCTGTCCTCAAGGTTACAAATGCATGGATGAGAATGGCCAGATCTGAATCTCATAAAAAAGATTGCAGCCTTCTCACCAGATGTGGCTAGACCCCATCTATAACAAGGGTCCTCACTTATGTCTCCCAGGTCACACAGCTGGCCAGCCATCATCACTTCAGTCTTGTCTGGATTCAGCCTCAGTCTGCTTGCCAGTCCCCAACAGCAGACAGGCACTGGGTAAGCACCGAGACTGCAGGACTTGGGTCAGATGTAAATAGGGCTGGAACTCGCAGCTCAAGTCTCGCCAGTTCTTGGCAAAAATTGGGTGGTGGGTGGGTGCTATCTCGTTCTCTAAACAAGACAAGATGAGAGAATCCCTCCATTCTCATCAAAAACTGGTGAGTTTTGAAAGTCTGGTTGGAGGCTGTGAGCCAGGTAGTGGGGGGGCAGATGGCATGCTAGAGGTGAGCAGGGGGAAAAAACATCCCCTCTGGTCACTCCCGGTGCCCGACTGGACCTCCTGCCTGCCCGGAAGGGGAAATTTTGGATGGGGGCCGGGACTTGGGAGGGGGTTGGTGGCCTAGGGAGGGGCCTAGTGGGTTTTTTGGGGTGTGTGTGTTATTTATCCTCTGGAGGCGGTTCTGCAGAGCGTGGCCTCTTCCCAGGATTGTAGGGTTTTAAATAAAAAACAAACAAACTGAGCATGCTCAGAAGGGCTAGATTGGCCCTTCTGGGCATGCTCAGCTCTTTACAAAGCTGGTGCCAGCAACATCAGCATGCTGTGGGTTCCATTTTTTAGAAGGCCAGTCATCCATCTCTGAGCCCCTATTAGGTCCCTCACTAGGTCCCTGCCCCCCCAAGCCTCTGCCCCCCCACCCCCAGAATTTTCCTTTCCGGGCAGGCAGGGGATATAGACAGGCACCAGGAGTGGCCAGGGGGGTACCAATTTTTCCCCTTAAAAAGGTCCCAAATGTTTGAAAAACAAACCCACAAAAATTGGCACTGAAACCAGAATAGAAATCGTAAATACCAAATTTGTCTGCTTTGCACACCCCTGAATGGAAATAGAAATAATGTAACGTTAAAAATGCATTTCCTTTTCCAAATGCTTACATGGTTTTATTGTTCCTAAATCCAATTTCTATAGTCTAGATACAAAGTCACCATATTTGCCCACTACATGTACCAGCTGCTTCTCCATAGTACCATGAAAGTACACCTCTATAACACATTCACACCTTTAGTTCTCTACTGAGAATATCTTGAGGGGATGTAGTTAGTTGCATTTGTTGCAGCTTTACTTTGCTAGCTGAGCATTTGTCCATTGGCACTCTCCCTTAACAAAAGCCATTAAACAAGTTATCAAATTATATAGGAACTTCTGATTACTAAAGTCATGGGCTCGATTAGAACTAATGAATCACAGGTGATAATAATTGTATCTCTTGATCTATCCATTCCCTCTTGTATATAATAAATGAAATAAAATTAATCTTTCATATATTTTTTTTGTTTTTATTAACCACTTTGATTATCAAGTAATTTTACAAAAAAGTCAGTTACTCCTTTGTGATAGAATGGTATAATTTTACAGGTATAAATAATTATGGGAGAATGCCACTACATATCTGACAGTATTGCAGAGAAAAGGCTAAAGTGGACAGGGTATTGATTAAAGTGAATGGTGTAGATCAGGAGGGGTTCCTCTAAAATTGATAGCGCTTCATAACTGACGTAACTGAGATTATAATCAGACACAATATGTCAAAACTCAAAGTACACTCTCTTTTTTTTCCAATTTGGGTGCCTAAACTAATATTAGGCATTTAGATAAAGTGGCTTAGTTTTCAGTGATTGTGTGTATTGATTTCCCAAAGATTTCTGGGTGATTTTCTCTGAAAATCAGATAATTTCTATTTAATTGTCCAAGTATGGGTTAAGTATCTGGACTGGAAAATATTGACCAAGTGCTTATTTTATATTAGTGGCAATGAGCCAAATTCTTTCCGGGTGTAAACTCTTTGTAGTGATGGGATGAATTTAGCCTATCTGTTTCAGGTGGCAAAAAAGATAATGGCAAGGGAATACTCTCCATTGCCAGTGCCTTAACCGTTTCCAAGAAAATAGCCAACAAACATTTAACTACCTACAAACACAAATTCATTGTTGTTAGCAGCTGTTTATTGTTTGTCATCACTCATACATCACTATTTGGGACTTTTCAAACACAGGGAGAGAATCATTAATTATCAAAATATAGCAATGGGAGTTATAGTTGAAGCATGCTTATAAGAGGATAGGAAAAAGTGCAGCATAATCAGGGAAATTAAAGCAAGAAGAAAATCCACCAGAGCCCCAGCAGCTGTCAGAAAATGCAAGAGTACCCTAATACTCTTCTTTACAGATTTATTTAAACATTTTATTCTTTGTATGTTTGACTTGCTGGATAAAAGACAAAATGAGAAAAGAGCAAGTGCGTTATCCATGGACCTGCGTTCACTGTGTTTTCACCATTGCCTCTAATAGGGAAAATGTGGTGAACGTGGGCCCAGGTTATTACCAGGAAGCTATTCCCCAGGACAGATTTTAAACATGGAATTTTGATTGTTGTTGTTTATGTACATAGCAGAGAGAGAGTAGGAATTGGCAGTTAGGTGTACATATTTTACCAGTAATATCAACAATAATAATAATTTAAGCAACTCTTGTTCTGAATGAATCAATGGCAAAACAACAAAGATCCTGGATTTGGTTCTATGTCATATATGCTATTATAATTACATGACCTCATGTACTATGCTATATACAGGGACTGGGAAAATGAACATGGTTACCTAGCTATATATGGCAAAGAATCAAATCCAGGATCCCTGGAGTTTTGCCATTTATTTCATTCAGAATCAGAGCTGGCCCCAAATCTCTTTTATGCATAATCTCCTGTCAAATACCATTTAAAACCCCATGGAAATAAAGTCCAACACAAATCTTATCACAATCCTAATAACAGCGTTGCTTTCTGTACCATAGTACCAGTAGAATGTCTGTGGCACAATAACCATAGTTTTGAGCATAAACAGCTAGATCCCAACCCTAGTGTGTCTGTCTATCACTGGTGAGACTCACTTGCTGGTGAAACATCTTCATATGGCTGAGAGAAATGGGTGCTCAGATTCTTTTTATATCCTACTTGTTTCCAAATTCCAGAATAGTTTCTTGTCATCATAGGCAGTTTGCTTCATATTAGATGAGCCATGGGAACTAACTCTTGGATTGCCCAAGCCTGGGTGGCATAAAATCAGCTATGACCACATATGCAGCCTCTCCCTGAGCTGTACTGAGCGCAGCTCATGATCTTGGACAATTATTGTTGTATACAGAAATTATAAGTGCATCTGATGCTTCAAAGAAAGGCAAAACAAAACTCCTCTCCTTATTCACTCCCTTCATATTGCACCTGGCCAATTGTGCAATTCTAACCAATGAACAGCTTCTAACAATGAGGAAATTGTGTTTGTAAGAAGTAGCTCAGGATCTGATGGTTATTCTCCGGGGAAGGTTTGAAGCACTGAGGGCTTCTTTCTTGCCAGGATGCTTGTTTCTTTTGAAATTACTGTCTCTGTGTTGAATTAAACACTTTTATCTTCTCTTTTTTATGAGTTTGTGGAGCTGGTTTCTTTAAAGGGACCTCATTCTCTCTTCCTCCCCACACACATGCTTCCATCTGGGAGGATTAGGGTTTTTCCAACAGAGAAATGGCTGGGAATTGCAACAACTATTTATAGTCTGATAGTTATTTTTTTTTTTCATGATTACATTAAATATATAGCATACGGGGTATGCGCACGTGAATTTGCATTGGGCACATTTTATAGGTCATATGTAATGTTCAGTGTATATTTTAGAGACATTTCTATTTACTGAATTTCTTCTTGCAAACATCTTGTAGTACTTTACAAAAATTAAAAGAAAAAAAAAATTAACAAGATATGAGTGTGCACTGCCAACCAAGTGAAACGTTGGGTGTTAACACACAAAATGTTACCCATTGTTTGCCCCCATTAGCGCCGGGTTCCTCTGCTTGTTCGCCCTGGGGGCTGCTCCGTACAGCGTCAATCCTGGAAATGTGTTCCAGAGCAGCACGCTGCCCCAGAGCTGCCTCTCATGTGTTGGGGGTGACGGGGCACCCATGTGGCTGCCCAATGCTTCTCTCCCCCACCCCCTAGCTGACAGGGCATGCATTCAGAACCATGGAGTTCTGAACGCCAGCCTAGAGCATCTGGTGAGCAACTCTAATGATGGAGAAGAGGAAGGGGGTGGGGGGACACACCAGGCAGACCATGGCAGGAAGAACACCTGCCTGTCCATGTTGGTTCTGCACAGAACCTGCAGGTGGTGGCTGCAGGGTGGCCCTACGGAGTGACCACAGGCTCCAGGGGGCTCCCCTCTCATTTGTGAACACCCTTTGGGTGCAATTCTCTGCAACTAAAGTCAGTGGCAAGATTAAACCTGACCAGTGGAGGATTATCCTGCCTGGACATGATTGAAACATAGGGTAATAATGTGAAGAGTGTAATCTACAAAGGGAAGTAAGTTCCTTAAGTTAGACAAAAATAAGCAGAAAAACCTAAGCTCCTATGTTGTCTTAATTTGAGACACCGTTTGCCATCCCTCAAAAGAGTTAAGTCTGTGCCTTTGGAGTACCAGCAAAGAACTCCCAGCAAATATGAAACATGATAATCCTTGTTTTATAATCACAAAAATCTCATATTTGAGCTGTACCTTCTAGCTTTGTTAGTTAAGAGTTTCAGAAATAATCAGGGATTGTGGGTATGTCGGTTTTTGGGTGCTCAACCTGAGATGTCTTAGGCTTAAAACAAGAAATGGATCATTGCTTTCAGACATCATTAAACGTCATCCCTTTGAAAATGAGGCCCTTTTAAGGCATCTCAAAATTGACACTCCAAAATCACTAGTCACTTGAAAAGTTTGGCTGGTGTCAAGCAGCAAACTCTTTTTTTATATTTATGATTTCATAATACATTTTTATAATTCCATCCAATAATTTTGAAGAGTTTGGGTATTGTTGATGAAATCCTGTTTGGAACAGGAAATCTATAAAGTGCGGGTTAATTTGTAGGAGGTAGTACTGAATGCTAGAACACTAGTAAAAGTGGAAAAGAGGAGGATATTTGTGTTCAAGATTTTGCAGGGATCTTTTTTTATTTTACTTGTGTTTTTTTTAATCAATATGCATTTGAACCACCAGTGTGACCATATCCCTCCCACCAGGAAACCAATCTGCTAAAATTGTGCACGTTATATCTTATCCCAAAGTAGAGTTTTTCAGGGAAGTTTGATTATATTTTGAAAGTTTACCTCATTTATTACTATTACAGGCCCTTTTCAAATGGGCCGTGGAGGGATGGGGGTGTGCCCGTTCCTACGGGTGCACACCCATCTCTACCCATGGAGCAACTGGCATTGAAGCCCATTGCTCCATGCGTAGGTGATGGGTGGAGATGGGTGTAGCATGGGAGTGCCCACGCACCCCCACCCATCCGCCTTCCCACGGGCGTCTCCACCCATCTCCACACAGTGAAACTGTGTGAAGATGGGTCAGGGCGTCTTGTGTGAAAAGGGCCATAGTCAAATTATTGGCAGTTTAAATTAGGAGGATTGTACTGAAGGGCCCAGTGTGAAGGTCAGGATGGGATTTTACTTGTGTTTTTCTTATTTATGTGTTTTATTTTGTATTTTGTCTTGCCATGCTGATACCATAATAAAGATTTGACTAAATCTCAGGGGCTAGGCCTGATCAAACCTATGCTTCACTTAGGAACATAATAATAATAACATCTTTATTGTATCAACCAATGGTTATTACAAACAACAAAATAATTCAGTAGGACAATAACTATATACACTATTTACAAAGCAACCAAATATTGACCAAACCCAAAACCTCCTATCAATTAACATCATATAGCATATAAAATGAACTGAACATCAGCATTATCAGTAAAAACTTGAACAACGAATCCTATTAAAAGGCGTGACATCAGTAACATCCGTAACAGAACCAATAGTTTCACCAATTTTCAAACCATAACATGAGAATTACTAAAAGAATGCCGTCCTTCCCACAACCCAACCTGTCCCTCTTCCTATCAATGCCTTTCATTCATAACTACTTTCCCAAATACTGCCACTGCCTGTGTGAGGTCTGATATCCTGTCATCTAAACACAGGGTTAATGTGTTAGCCGAGGGGCACATTTCTCGGACCCGACCACATAACTCAAGCAACTTTATCCTGAGAGAGGCAAACTTGGGGCATACAAAAAGAATGTGGTTCGTAGAATCTGGAACCAGCATTGAGCAGGATTGGCAATACCTTTCCTGGGCTGGGACACCACTATATTGCCCTTCTAGAACCGCTGAGGGGAACACTCCACAGTGAAAGCGCACAAAAGCACATCTTAAAGGAAGCTCTGCCGAGGCCACCAGATAATTTATACCACTAAGAGGCCTAGCAGGAGGGCCGTACAACACCTTCTGGGAGCAAATCAGTTCAGAGTCAATCTGGAGTTGTTGGTCCAGAAGTCTCCTTTTTATCAAAAACATTGCGTTCTTTGCTCCCAAGGACACCAGATATCCCGGTGAGAGTCCAAGCCTACCCAACACTCCCTCAATCCTACCCCTCCAAGGACTCAGCAAGCCCTCATCCCGAGCTCTCCTCAGGAGGGAGTCCTCAGCTAAGGGGAGTAGCTCCACCTTCAGTCAGAACCTTAGTAATGCCAGAGTCGCAAAAACTCTAAGCGGCAGGGCAGCCAGCTCTGCACGGAGCAAGACCTGGGGGGTACCCTGCCGGACCCCCAGGATGGCCCTAAAGAATCGTTCTGAACAGACTCCAACTGCTGTAAAAAGTCCAAATCCCAAACGGGGAAAGCATATAATAACTGACTAATTACTTTAGCTCGAAACAGCCGAAGTGCTGGAAATATCAAATGGCCACCCTTACCAAAATAAAAGCTAAGGATTACCCCCACTGTCTGCCCAGCTCAACTCTTTGCCATGAACCAATGGTTCCGCCAGCTGGGAGAACTTGAAAAAATCACCCCCAGATACTGAAAACTATTCACCTGGACAATCTGGTGCTCCCCCATCCGCCATACACGGGTAACTCTGTGTTTCCGCTGGGCGATAATCAACACCTTGGTCTTACCATAATTGACTGTTAAATCTTCCCTTAAGCAGTAATCATTCACCCGCTGCATTGCCCGGCGGAGGCCCACTGAAGAGCGAGAGATCAGCACTGTATCATCGGCATAGAGCAAAGCTACTACTCTCCTTTCTCCAATCCAGGATGGGTGGGTGTCAACTCCTGACAAGAAGTGGGGCAGGTCGTTCAAAAAAATATTAAACAGGATGGGGGCCAACAGACATCCCTGCCTTACCCCCTTATCCACTCTTACTTCCTGTGATAAATCCCCCGACCGGTTATACTTCACCTGCATAGAGTTCTCAGCATGTAACCTGGATATGAAAAATAGCAATCGCGGCTCCACCTGCAGGGCCCGGAGCTTCGCCCATAATCGGCCCCTGCAGATGGAATCAAAGGCCATCCTTAGATCCACAAAACAAAAATGAACCTTCAGGCCTTGAGCCAGCGACCTCTCTACCAAGTGGGCGAGCACCAAGGCATGGTCCACCGTCGAACAGGACCGCTGGAAACCCACCTGCTCTGGGATGATGATGTTATTTTCATTCAGCCAATCAGAAAGCCTAGATAACAAAAGTCTGGAGTAAAGTTTCCCTATGATACTTAAGACCACTTAGGAACAATATACATGTCACTGGGAATTTCATGCAATCGAACCTTGTCTAGTATTAATTTCAGGGGATAGGCCTGATCAAGTCTTTGCTCCATTTAGGAGCAAGACCTATGCTGCAAGGGATTTTATGTAAATGAATTTTATCCAAGTACCAACTTGGGGGCATGGCTTGACCAACCCCACACTCCATTTAGGAGTAGGATTATGCTTTGTTATATTTTAATTGTTACAGTTTTCTGTTTTGTTTTGTGTTTATGTGTTAATCCTTGTTTTGCGTTAACTTTATATGTAATTTGTTACAACCTATAAATTATACTCTGACTATTATAGTGGCAACCCCAAAGCCATGGGATTATAAATGGGAAGTAAATGTTTCCAAGATTGTAGTCTGCATTCAGAAAATGGTGAGGCCTAAAAATGTAAGGAAAGATGACTTGTACGTATCATCTTTTTAAGGTACATGGAGTTGCAAAAAAATCTGCTGTAGTGACAGGATCTCATCCAGACGATTTAGACTTTCAGTTTGCATGTTTTGTTTTGAGTACAGAGCATATCTGTGTAATCATTTGTAAAATTAGTGTAGCAATTTTTTTTAAAAAAATTACCTCAGTCTTTCCAATACTCTTTCAGAGTAACAAACAACTTGTTAACAGATGTGGTTTGCAATTCTGAAATGTTGATAACTATTTAAAATGCTTCTGTTTTCATAAATGTGCACAATAACATGCATGTAGTACTCATTACTACAGCTTGAAAAGCTTTAAAACATTATTGAAGAATTCTAAATGTAACCTACCATCCTAAGTTAATTGTAGCAAAACCACAGATTTAAATGTCCGTGGAAAATAGCAGGGAGGGGGCACAGCTGAAGGAGCATAGTTTATAGCTGTGAAGGAACTGAGGGAGGATTTTGATTGATTGTTGAATTCATAACTTTGTGTTCATATTTCTGGATGTCCTTTACCTAATCAGAATTGCTTAACTGATGACTTCTATGTCCTGTAGCATGCTTCAGTTTCTTAAATTGAAATAAATTGTTCTAAGGGATATAGGGGAGGGGAATGTCAGGCTTGCACTAGGAATGCACTACAGGCCAGAGCTAAATCAGGAGTTAGGATGCTGAGTTGAGTCAGGAATCAGAAACTGGAGAGCGTAGCCTAGTCGTGATCCAGGAATCTGGAGGAATCAGGAAGCCAAAGCAGAGTCAGGAATCACGCAGCCAGATAGAATAGGGTGGGAGGTGAGCAAGAACAGGGATGGAGCTATGTAGGAGCAAGGCAGGGCAAGATTACCAGTAACCATCACATTCAGTGTTTTTAGATGGACGCAGAACCTGGCCACCCCCAGAGCTGCTCCGGACACACACACCCCCATATCTGCCTGCTTTCATCCCCACCTAGGTCTGCAACAGATGGACCAGCGTTTCCCCCAGGGTGCAGTATGTCCGCGTGGTGCCCTTCCCTGTACCATGTGGGCACTCACATGATGATCTAGGCTGATGCCCGCAACTCCATACTGCTAAGTAGGGCAAGGGATGGCCAGGCTGTCACCCAACAGATGGACAGAAGCTCCATGTTTGGCCATTGCTCCAGGTTTGGCCAGTCTGCTCCATGTGGCGCACTCGGGAATGTTCCAGAGCACCGCTGGCAGGGCTGCCTCAGACCAGCCACAGCCTGCTCCACTTCCACATCTGGTGGGTGCCTTTTAGGCAGTGCCTTTTAGTTAGTAGTGTCATGTATCTTGTATATAGGCATATATGGTTGACCATCTGTGTTTCAATATATTGGAAATCAGAATTAGCCTCTCTGTATTATGACTTCTTAAAAGAGCTGTCCTACAGTGACCTTTCTACTGAACTCTTGACCAGATACTGGAAAATCAGCCTGTATACTGGAATAGATGATATAATCAAGTCTGTCTCTTAATGAAATTAACAGTTTCTGTTGACTAGTCTCAAGATACATGACTCTCAGGCAGGACAGGAAAAGACCTTGTTTGTTTGGAGTTTACTCATTGTTAATCCTGTTTTATACGATAGCAACCTGTTTAGTATATATCAACAGGCTTCTTACTATGTATTTTGAGAAAAACCCCTCTTTGTCAGCAGTCTTGACCTAACATAATTTTTAGCTGACCTCCAAGCATCTTTCATTCTATAAGAAGAGAGAGGAAAGATGGATTTTTCAGAAAGCTTCCTTTCCTGAAGCTTTTCTCATCTTCCATCTGGCAGAATCGGGCAAGGACTGGGTAATATGAATGTATATGAATATGATGCATTGAGTCAACTGTAGCAATAATACTTAGAGCATATGTTATATCTTATAGATGTTAAGATCTTTGAATTTGTAACAGAGCTGTTCTCTGAACAGAATGTCTTTATTTGAACTTAAGTAAACTATTGCTTCATATTTTATAACATTCATAAGTCTCATAGCCTCATTTATATAAATAAATTGTTTTTACAATACTTTGCTGAGCTGGGTGGCTTATTAGCAAAGTGTAAACTCGAATTCCACATATTGGAAAAGAGAGCCCTATATCCAGACTAGATCATGTCAGGCCTGGACCACGAAGCGCAAATTCCTTTTGGGGAAACCGAGGCACAACACGACAGTAGGATTTTGGGTAAAAGGCAGTTGAGATAGTTATAGGGCACCAAAGTCAAAAATATATAGGGAGAAAAAACAGCCACAAAAATGGGATTAAATATGCAGTATCAGGATAATGGCTAAATTAAAAACTCTTACATTAAATGTCAGAGGCCTTAACAGTCCTATTAAAAAGGAGAAGAATAATTATCCTTATGAGACAAAATTAAATTAAGGTCTTCAAGAGGTCCATCTTATGCAAAAAGATATTTTTAGGATGAAAAAACAGATGTTACAACCAAATTTAAGCTTCCTGCTCAAAAAAAGAAAAAAGCTGGGGTTTTAATTGGTATATCAGCAGACAGTAACTTTCAGAAAGAGCAAATAATGATGGACCAAGAAGGCAGATTTATTTATGTGGAAGGTACATTAAATGGTGAAAAGATCACACTAGCAAACATCTATGCCCCCTCAGAAAAAATAAAGTGTTTATGTCCCTGCAATTCAGAATTTTGGCAGACAACTCTGAGGGCATCACACTGATGCATGGGGATTTTAACTGTGTAATGGCAAAAGAGGAAAAATCTGGTCTCCCGCAAAAAGGATACCCAAAAAACTTTATGGGCAATTTCATCCAATCCAAGGGATGGATAGATACCTGGAGATTTTTTCACCCTTTCCAAAGGGATTACACCTTTTATTCTCCCCAACAAATCTTTTTCATGTATTGACTATATGTTAATAAATAAAGACGCGGTTGTTAGGTGTACAGATTGTAAAATCCTTCCTATTGTAGTTTCAGATCACTACGCTGTTATTTTAAAGATTGGAAATGAACAAGGCATCCTAAATATTTACCTAACAGCTCCTGGACCCTAGATAGTCAGCTATTAAAACAAGAGGTTAATGAGGAAGTAGTTAACAACAGAATGGCAGAATATTTTAAAACCAATACTATGCATGACGTTTCCCCTCATACAGTGTGGGAGACCTCAAAATCTGTCATCAGAGGCGTATTCATTTCACAGGTGGCATATTTACAAATATCAAAAGAGGAACAAAAAAAGGAATTATATCAAACGTTATTAAAAACTGAAAATATTCAAAAACAGTCCCAAAGTAAAGAATTAAACAAGGAAATCCAAAATATCAGGAATGAGATTAATACTTTAGAAATTGACAACACAGCCAAGCAAATGAGAAAAACCAGATGCTTTTATTATGAAAAAAGTAATAAAGCTGATAAAATATTAGCAAATTTAGTAGAAAAAAGGAAAAAATACACAACTTCGGTTATCGAAGATGCGCACACAGTAACAGGATGTGCAGCAAACTGGATATCCAACAGTATTTTCACTCGGTGTTTAAATCCAAATTACCAGATACTTACAAAATAAGAGAACTTTTGAAAATTCCTCAATTGAATATGGATCAAAATAGTTATTTTAAATGCCCCTTTTACAGAAGAAGAAATCTAAAAAGTTATCAAAAGTCTCCCATAAAATAAAGCCCCTGGCCCAGATGGCTTACCCTCAGAATATTATCAGACATCTTTGCATCATGTCTCTTTGCCCCTAACCAATACGTTAAATTATATATTACAAACAAATGCTATGCCAGCCTCTTTTAATATAGTGACAATTACTCTTTGTCCCAAAACAGGAAAAGATAATGAGCACTGCTCCAATTACAGACCCATTTCCCTTCTTTATTCAGATTATAAGATTTTCACAAAGGCATTGTCCATTCATCTGGCAGTAGTTATTACTCAGCTCATTCATCCTGACCAAGTCGGATTTATTCCTAATAGGCTGGGTGCACATAATATTTGCATAACTATTGATATATGTCATTATATTTTTTAAAAACACCATACTCCATCTATGATAGTGTCAATGGATGCACAAAAGGCCTTTGACCAAATCGAAATAAAATGTTTAATAGAAACCCTAATTAAGATGAAATTCTCAGGCAATTTCCTCTCCTGGGTCACCACCATCTATAAAGAGCCATCTTCACAAGTGCTTATAACAGGGAATTGACAGAGAAATTTAGTTTGAAGTGTGGTTCATGCCAAATCTGCCCACTCTCTCCATTACTATTCAATCTTGTACTGGAAGTTCTAGCCATAGCAGTGAAAAGCATATTCAAGGGGTCACAATCACCAAACACGAGCACAAATTGGCTCTTTATGCCAATAATATGCTGATCTGTTTAACAAACCCAAGTACATCTATGCCCCAGTTAGTGGAAATAATAAAGGAATTCAGCAGCATTTCGGGATACACAATAAATTTTTACAAGTCATCTGCGCTATTGTACATTGAGGACATAAAACTGAGAAAGGCGATGAAAGAAATCACGCCCTTCAATATAGAACCTGCTAAATTCAAATATCTGGGAATATAGGTCATGATAGACCTAATAAAATTATATGAAGTAAATTTTCAAAATAATTTAAAAACCATACAAATAGAAGTGGAGAACTGGTATAGGCTCACAACATGTTGGTTAGATAAGATTAACCTGTTGAAAATGGTGGTTCTCCCAAAAATCTTGTACATCTTAATAACACTACCCATAGATATTCCCAAATCTTATTTTCATTCCCTGGAAAGAAGCTTGCTCAGATTTATCTGGAAGGGTAAAAATCCACATAACAGTAAAAAGGTATTATATAGGGTGATTTCAGACGTTAAGGGCGGCCGATTCACCACAGTGGATTCCCAGCGGTGGCGAGCCGGCTAACCACCCCCCGTGGGCAAGAGAGGCCCCAAACAGACGTGACGGGAGCGGGACCACGGCAGGGCCCCGTGAACACAGCCAAAGAAGGGCACAGTCAGGGCAGGGCCCCCCTCCGCCAGACAGGCTGTGTAGGCAGCCAGGCTGCACACAGAGAGGGCGGACATGGTCTCTGCCGCTGACCACCCCACATGCGAGCACCTGATCTCGGGGATGTGCTCATCGGGAAAGGGACACAGGCCTAGTGTCTCTGCATGCAGCCAGCAGCCCTGGGCGCTCACCACGTAGCCATAGTATCGCAGCCTAGAGCTCAGACTCTCGTAGGCACCTGTGAGGCTGTCCGGGCAGCTCAGGAGCAATTACATAGCCGGGGAATGCCACAGGTCACACAGGGCCATGGTCTCGCGGAAGGTCCAGCTATGGGGGGCCCCGGGGGCGCTGCAGC
>QEPC01008849.1:1388957-1403104 GCA_003113815.1 Sphenodon punctatus
GGCGCGCGGGGCCGGGCTCGTCCTGGGGCTCGTCCGCCCGGGCCGTTTTCCGTGTCTGGGGGGGCGGGGAGGGGGAGAGTGGTTGAGTGGGTGCGGGTGGGGCCCCCTCTCGGGGCACCCCTGCCCCCCTGCCGGTCCCCTGGGGTCGCCCCGCTCCCCCCCAGGGGGGTTCTCCCATGCCCCCTGTTCCCCTCCCCTTGGTTGCCCTTACCCTTTTCCTGGGTGCCTTGTCCGGGCCCGTTCCAGCCGCGACCCGGCTGCAGCTGTGGGTGTTGTGCCCGGGCTGCCTCCCTGGTCGGGTGCTCCCGTGTGCCCCCTTCCTGCGCCTGTGCCCACTCCACCTGCATCGCTGGGCCTGCCTGCACCTCCTCCACCTCCTGGCCCGCCACTGTCGCTATCTGTGCCTCCGCTCTCTTCCGCCTCCCTCCTCGCTCCATCCCGCCACGCTTGCTTGCTGCTGATTTCGCTTTAAATCTCCCTCTGGTGCTTGTGTTGTTGCTGGTTGCCCGGCAGCGACGCTGCGTGCCTCGTCCCCGGCGGGGGCTCGTTTCGTTCCGTTCCATTCGGGGATTGGCGTCCAGACGTTACTTTTCCTTGTTTCCCGGTGGGGGTTCGTTTGCCCACACTTCCCGGGACCTTCCCCCGGCTATCCCGGGAAGCGTGGTTGAACCTGACCCCATGTGGGTATTGAGCGTGATGAACATCTGGCGCACGCCGTTCAGACGTTCAGGGCCCTTTGGCCCCGGGAGGGGTTGAGTGTGGTTCACTGTGGTTGAGCGTGATCTCGTAACGTCTGAAGTCACCCTATATCGCAGTACTAGCAACAATGTAGTGGATGATCCATTCCCTGTTCACTCCCAGTGCCTGACAGAGGTTACGTCTCCAAAAGCTACTTGGCTAAGAGCCGCTAATAGACCTACCCTCCAAGAGTTATCCAATCCTTTTTAAAACTCAACTGCTATACTACTGGTTTTGACAACATCCTCTGGCAACAAATTCCACAAGTATATTGTGCGTTGAGTGAAAAAATACTTTATTATTTCTTTTAAGTATGCTGCCAATTAGTTTTTTGGAGTGTCCCCTAGTTCTAGTGCTATTTGAGAGGGTAATTAAAAGTGGTATAAGGAACTGCCTAACTGAGTCAGACCGCCACTCCCCTCCTAGAGAACCCAGGAGTCATTGCTCCCAGCCCCTTGCTCTACCCCCCTAGACTGCATTTCCCTTCCAGAAAACACAGGAGTCATAGCTCCCAGCCCTTCCCCCACATTCTAACCTAGTAGCCGCACTTCCCTCCAAGAGAACCCAGGAGTTGTGGCTCCAAGCCCCGCTGCTCTAGCCCCCTTGACCTCACTCCTCTCTCAAGCACCAGTTCCCAGATAAAGTAGCTCTTTAGCAGATCCCCCATTTCTGAGCACCCTCAGCTGCAATTTAATACACACACACCCCTGCAGCAACACCAAGAACCTTGGTCCCCCAGGCAGAACAATCACCACCACTTCCCCCTTCTGTCGCAGCCCCAACTACACCTTCCTACCCGCAGGAGAAAGCCCAGCTCTGTTGTCCCTGACCTCTGCCATCATCCTGATGAGGGTGAGAGCTGCTGCACCCAAAGTTTCTTCCCAGTATCGGGGACAGACCTAAGATGTACATGCTCTGTATAAGTCAAACTCTCTTTCTCTCCACTGAATTAAATGGAAACTTCAAGATGTGATAAGTTAAAAAATACATGATGGATTTTCAAAAATTAAATGCAGGAGATAACTAGACGGCACACCTGAATTTTCCAAACCTCTATACCTAAAAGAAACAAACACCTACAAACACACTTATGTTTGTCAACCAAAAATGGTTGTAATTTGTACCTGTCCCTCCAATTTTCAAACATCTATAACATTTGTGTTTTTCATCCAATTTGTCTGAAATTTGAACAGTTTCTACCCCTCATGGGAGTAATCCTTCCTACCAAAATTCACAGTGATAGCATAAATCATAAGATAGCATAAGTCAGGAGGAGGCACTCCTGTGCCTTTATAGTAATAATAATAATAATAATATAAATATTTGTGTAGTGTGCTACATTGAAGTCATTGAGTTTATGCATGTCTTTTTGTCTTCTGTGAACAAGTGGTTTATGTTCATGGTGTACTTTCACTCCATAGAGAAGCCTCCATGGTTTTTAAGAGGCAAAATCTTGTATTGCTTCTTTTAATTGACAGATATGAGTTTGAATTGAGAATTACGTGTATGCACAGAGGAGTACAGGAGAACAGAACTTTCTAATTTTTTGTCATTTCACTTATTTTTATGTTTTAAAAAAACTACAGGGCACTATGAATTTTTTTCCAATCTCTGTAACTTTATTATTGAAAATGATAACATGCAGCTTCCCCTGCAAGTGATAATTGGCCATCATGGTCAACTGGACAAACAATTTGGAGCTTACTTTTTATATACATATGTGTCAAAATATGACTGGGTGTGAAGTCCATCCCAACGTCAGCCCCTGAAAGCAATTGTCCAGCGGCTGAAATCAAGCAACCCATCAAATTATCATATGATTGAGGTTTTCAGGAATTGTTTGCTCAAGTATCACTTGATGTCTGGTTCAGTGTGATGAAGAAATATCCAGAGCTATCATCTTGCAGCATAAAAGCACTGGGGCCTTTTGTGACCATCTATCATTATGAGGCAAGCTTCAATGCACTGGTTGCTATAAAATTGTGTTATGACTCTGCTATAGATGTCGCTACAACAAAATCCAACCGAGAAGCCTGTGTTGAAATGTTCAGTGCACAGAGTATTAATTTGGGTCAGTTTACAAATTCATGCTATCATTAAGTCATTAAATTAATTTGTTTACAATACATTAATATTTAGGTTGTGATTATTTCTTTAGTCTCTTGTGGGAAAGGATAGTTGCAGACTGAGAGTTTGGGAACGGTTGGCATACAAAAAAAGGCTTTACCGTCTCAGTCCACCCTGGGCCATCATCACCTTTCTGTGGCATGTTGACTGAACTGTCATTTAAGAGTCATGTTGTCAGCAAAATATAGATCTTTATCATGCTTTTGCTGAGCCATGTAATATCTGTGCTAGACATGTCCATGCTTTCCCTCATAATCAAGTCAATGGCCATGTTAAACGAGAGGGGAGAGAATGCATTCCTATTTGATACCAGTATCTAGGTGTGCACCCTGCTTGATATAAAGCTCTCTAGTTATTTCTGTTACAATAACAGGTACTCAGTATTAGAGGACTAGTAAAGTGAAATGTGTAATACTGAAAAATACTTCTACTCTTTACTGTAAAATAAAGTACTGAAAAGAAATTAGAGGACTTGGGTAGCACTCAGTAAGGTATATCATACCCAGTGGTATATCAGTAAAAAGTACTAAACAGATGGAAGAAATTGCCAAGTGGCATCATCAAAGTAAATGATATAGATGAACTTAAAAAACTATTTAGACATTTTTATGGAGACAGGGAGAATTGAAGGCTACAATAGATAGAAACCAGGCAAGCAGGCAGGCAGGCAGGCAGGGTTATAATAAACTAGAGAGGCTTCTTGTGTTTCTTTGTACAGAAATTCATTTTCTGTTACTGGTAATTAAATACACATTATCTCCTTGCATGCTAAGAGTTTGCTGCTGTCCAATATAAGCACCACAAATAGGGCTCCCTACGTTATGATGATTGACTGTATAAAGAAAAGTGGCGTGATCAAAAGTGCGCTTGTGGCAATAGGAGAACCAGAGGTAATAGAAGGCCCGCATTGTCCTGTTTTATGGGATCCGTTTCAGTGGGTGTCACCCACTGATGCAGAGGATGTCCTGGGGGTTGTCAGGGCCACCTTTTGTGAACTGGACCTGTGTCCCACCTGGTTGGTCAAGGCCAGCCGGGAGACATTGGGACCATTGTTGGCTGGGTTGGTCAATGCCTCCCTCAGGGAGGGCAGAGTGCCGGCTGCCTCGAGGTGGTGGTGCGGCCTCTGCTCAAGAAACCATAATTTGGCATTGACTCCCTGTCCAGCTATCAGCCTGTCTTTAGCCTTCCCTTTTTAGGGAAGGTTATTGAATGGGTAGTGGCTCAGCAGTTTCAGGGACATTTGTACCGTGTCAGTTTTCTGGATCCCTTGCAGTCTGGCTTTTGGCACTGAGACTGTACTTGTGGCCTTGGTCAATGACCTCCACCATGAATTGGACCAGGGACATTTGATCCTGTAGATCCTGTTAGATCTTTTGGTTCCATTTGATACTGTTGACCATGAGATGTTTTTGACTCGCTTGTGGGACTGAGGTGGAGTCTTGAATGGTTCTGTTCTTTCCTGTGGTGCTGGGTGATTGTTCATCTTCTCCGCAGGACCGCATATGTGGAGTCCCGCAAGGTTCTAGTCTGTCCCCTCTCCTGTTCAGAGTGTACATGCAGACCCTGGGCAAGGTCATTCAAAGGTTTGGTGTGCGGTGTCATCAGTATGGTGACGACACCCAAATTTACCTGTCTTTTTCAACTGACCTAGACCCAGCAGTCTCGGTGCTTACCCAGTGTTTGACAGCTGTGGGGGACTGGATGAGGGCAAGGCATCTGAGATTGAATCCTGGCAAGACAGAGGTGATGCTGGTGGAAAGGGCTGAGGGAGTGGTAACACCCATCATTGATCGGGTCTGTCCTCCATTGGTTCCTCAGGTCTGTAGTCTGGGGGTGCTCCTTGACTCGCGGCTCTGTCTGGATGCCCAGGTGGTGGTTATGGTGAAGGGAGCATTTTGCCAATTACATCTGGTGCGACGGCCGCATGTCTTAGGTACTAATCCGGCCACCATCATCCATACTTTCATCACCTCAAGACTGGACTGTTGCAATACGCTCTACGTGGGGCTACCTTTGGTGTTGGTCTGGAGACTGCAGCTGGTGCAGAACGCAGCAGCCCATCTCCTTACAGGGACGGGTCACCGTGAGCACATTACACCAGTGCTTTGCTCTTTGCACTGGCTGCCTATAGTCTTCTGGGCCCGATTCAAGGTGTTGGTATTGACCTATAAAGCCCTAAATGGCCTAGGCCCTGCTTATCTGTGGGATTGCCTCATCCCCCGGGTTCTGAGCCGAACCCTGTGGTTGACTAGGGATGCCTCCCTTGGAGTTGCCCAGATATCTCAGGTGGCGATGATGAGGGGGGCATTCTCAGTCACCGCACCACGGCTGTGGAACTCCCTCCCGACGGAGGTCTGCCTGGCTCCAAACTTCCTCTCTTTCCGAAGACAATATTTTACAATTTTTTACCTCGCTAACCAGTATAAAAGATAAAAATATAATAAATGCAAATGTGTGTGTGTGTATATATATATATATATATATATATATATATATATATAAAAAAAAACATAAAACAATCTAGTCCACGATGGGGGATGTCAAAGAATAAACAAAAGAAACCTCCCACTCTAACCCTCAAATCCCCCACCCTCACCGAAAGTCTGGCGGAACAGCCAGGTCTTACATTGTTGGCAGAAGGAGGGGAGATCTGGGGCCAACCAGGCCAACACTGGAAGGGAGTTCCATCCACAGCCTAGGTGCAGCCATCGAGAATGCCTTCTCCATATTCACCCCACCAAGCCACTTGGGGGACTTCAAGACAGGTGGTCCCAGCAGACCACAGGGGTCGATCCAGAAGCCGGGGGGTGAGGCGGTCCTGCAGATAGGTGGGGCCCAGGCCGTATAGGAGGGTGGGTCACCATAATGTGCTCATGGTGACACACCCCCATTAAGAGACAGACTTGCATTGTGCACCAGCTGCAGTCTCCGAACTGTCACCATGGGTAGCCCCAAGTAGAGCACATTACAATAGTCTAGTCCTGAGGTGATAAAAGCATGGATGATAGTGGCCAGGTCTGAATCAGAGACAAACAGCCGAAGCTGCTGCACCAGATGTAACTGGCAAAATTACTTGTACACAGAGCAAAAGCAGACATGAGGGTGTCCTATTTTGGTCTGCTTTGGCCTGCTGTGGCCCGGGGCCCACCAGCATGTCTGTTTATGTGCCTCCAAATGTTAGCCCGGGACTGCCTTGGGGCAGGTAGGTGGATAGCCTGAGCTGTGTCCTCGGAAAATTTCCAAGGATGCTGCCCAAGCTAAGGGCCACCCACATGGGTTAATGTGGACTTGCACATGTGTTCAGCCCTGCCATGCCCACCTCAGGGCAGGGGCCGCTATGTCTGAGTGCCATGACTGGCTGCCATGGCTGTCCATCATGGTGGGGAGCAGGGTGGGGGAGAGTGCCTGCACGTTTACTTATGTCCTTGCCCTACCTGGGTCATGCAGCTGGTGAGACAGCTCTGTGGCTGTAGGCATATTTTTTCGGTGCCCCTCCCTGACCTGGGCCATGTTTTCTGCTGTTTCCCACCCCGGACTAAGCCAGGGAGCGGCTGCGTCGCCCACACATCTGGTTTTTTTACCCACAAAGTGCAAAATTCCTTGCTGATCTTTGAAAAAAACAGGCTAACAGTAAGAGGATTTACACCACAAAAAGTGAATTCTTTATTTTTGTAACTAGAATTACTATTTTTGCTACATTTTTCCATGTATGGCATCATTCGTCAATTAAAAACTCTAACAAAAGTTTAAATTGCGTAAGGGTCGCCCGCCCCCCCCCCCCCCCCCAATCTTTCAGTGGTTTGCAATAAGAGGTGGATGTCACAAATAAAAACAAATCCAATGACAGCCCCAGCAATTCTCAACTTCCGTTTTGCCTTGCAAGGTAAAACATGCAAGTAGTGAACCATTTTGATACTTTGGCAGTAATATTCATGCTCAGAATGAAATGTCACAAACTGGCAAGGAGGCTTCTGTATTTACCAGCTTAAACAAGATTTGGACATTGTCCTTGCACTACAAGGAATCCCTTTAACTTCAGTGGGCCTACTCATGGAGTAAGGAGCTATTTAGCGTATATGGGCCCAAATTTATTTCCCTCAAGGTCATGCTCTTTATACTTCAGCTATTTAACTGTGTAGGAAAGAGTAAGATTCTATTTTGTTTTACCAACTAAAGCAAGATTTGGACATGGAACATTTACATCTTACTGACCTAGCTACAATTTTTCAGTTCATATGTTATTTCTATCTTATAATTTGGATATGAAAGCTAGAAATTGATTAAAATATATAAAAAGTATATGCACTGGAGAACAAGGTAATAAATTTAATCAATTTATAACAAATGCTGAGATTTGTCAGAGAGTTAAACATCCCTTCTTTTTAAAGTCATCCAGAAAAGATGGAAATAGCTGGGACATGTGTTAAAAATGAAGCCAGAGCACGTGCCATTGGGCAGCTGGAGAAATACACAAAGGGTCAGTAGAAAGAATCCTTTTATTATACAGTTCTCAGAGGAAAAACCTGTGGGACTTAACAACACAGAAGTCATGCAAAGAACAGTTCAGGACAGACAGGGATGGCAGAGCCTTGTTTGTGTGCTGTGCAACATTTTGATGAGAGAAGAATGTAGATGTGTATGGACTACTGTTATTATTATTTATCATCATTATTAATATCATAATTGTTATTAACAATAATTCATTAATAATAATTAATAGTAATGTATTTGTATAGTGCTCCTTTGCAGGATGGTGGAGCAAAATAGATCATGATGATGATCATGATATGCATCTAGCTGGTGTGGCATGGGAACTGAAGCCACTAGGGAGAGCGCTGTGGCAGGTGCTGCTGCACATTCCCCTTCTTCCCAGCCCCACACATTTAGCTGGACCCTGGGAGCAGCTGTGTGGCTGGTTCTGGTGAGAAGTGCTGGTGAGAGCAGGAGTAAGATCCTGGGAGTGGTGGCAGAGCCACGTCACTACTCTGCCTGCTGCTACCGATGTTCTCAGGCACTTGTTGCTGCCTCCACTGCTCCCTTGGCGCCATGCTAACAGTGCTGCTGGTATCCCTTGCCTTTTATACCAGCCATGGGTAGCCACTACATGTTCAAGTGACTACCTAATAGATGGTACATCTGGTCAACTGGGTACATGTTCATGTTTGTTCATGTTGACAACCCTGAACATGTATTGGTATGTCTAATAACACCCACTGATTTTCCTTTTACTGTCTCCCCACCCTGGCTCTGGCCTCCCATCCCTGCCAAAAATGTTAATCCAGTCCTGCCAGTAGCTCAATCCAGAATGCACTTTAAATTTATAAATAAACTACCTGATGAGGCAGACTTGCTAGGGATGTAAATTTTGGTTTCGAATAAAACCGAAAGTACCCCAAAACGGCCATTTCGGATTTATCAGAAATTTCTGTTCTTTTTCGGTTTCAGTACTATCGGATCTTTTTTATTGATTTTTGTACCGAATTTTTAACATTGCGGTTTGTCCCCCATTGAAAAACCGCAATGTTAAAAATTCGGTACAAAAATCAATGCAGAAGATCTGATAATACCAAAAAAGAACCGAAATTCATGAGAACCGAAATTGACTGAAACTGAAATTTTGGCCAGAGTCCCATCCCTTCCAACTGGATTTGGTCCTTCAGGGACTTGCAACCTACCCTGGGACCTTCCTGCTACAAAGGACTTAGCTAGAATTCCTGTTAGAGACAGCAGTCACAATTTGATGCCTTCTTGCACACCTTCATTTTGGGTGAAAACAGACATAACTTTAACTGCACTTTAACACCACTTTAATATTTCTTATGTATGTTACAGGGCTGCATAGGGCACCGCACCAATGCAGTCCTGCAAAATTCATAAGAAATGTTAAAGCAGCATTAAAGTGGAGTTAGTGTTTCACGTATGTAGAATTTTACTCCAGTACATTCCTGTTGTACCCAGACTGGAACTGAAGTATTCTATGAGTCAAACTATGTTTATGTAAGAATTGGATTGTGAGAAATAAAACATGAAATATGTTTTCTTTTTTCATATCGTAATAATAATATGAATAATAAATATCAGATGGCAAAATATAACAGAACAAAACTGTCATGAAATACAAATAACTTTTTTTATCTTAATTTTTTTGGTTGTGCCTTTGCCAAGTCTAGCACATAATTAGCTGACTTCCTTTCGGCGCTAAACAGTTGCTTAGAATGGTTCAACATGTATGTGGACGTAATTTTCCATTACAATCATTCCTCTTTTCTTCTGTAGATCTCATTTTCTCAATAAATTTGCTATTTTGGGGACCATGCTATTAATTTCCCCTCTTCTTATGCTCTACATCTTGGTCCGACAACCATGGAAAATAGTTTCCTAAATTCTGTGACCTTGTGATTTATTTGATATTGGATCATCAAAATCCCTTTTTAATTCTTCCTTTCTTTAAAAGGCCCTTGAGTGGGTTACAAGGTTTTTTTAAAAATTCATACTAAAAATACGTTGTATAACTCATAAGTCAGGCAGACATATGCCAGATTAGTTTATACCATAGGTCCCATATCAGAGGGCTTTTTTTACATTAGCCTCATTTCTCCCAGACTTCTGAGTCCAGGAGAAACAACCTCACATGGGTTGTGTTTATAGACATTCACCTCCACTATCAGAAGTTGATTGGGCACCATTGAAAACAGCGGACGCTGGGGAACGTGTGGTTGGAGACTCAGACTTGTAGAACCTCAGTAGTGCGGTTTTACAAGTCTGGGTCTCCGATGATCCTCCGAGCATGTGTGAGTTCCCCGGTGCCTGCTGTTTCCAATGGTGCCTGGCTGATTTCCGGTAGCAGGGGTGAATCTCTCTCTCTCTCTCTCTCTCTCACACGCACATACACACATACACACATACACACACACACACACACACGAGTTTGTTTCTCCCAGACTCAGAAGTCTGGGAGAAACAAGGCTCATATAAAAACACCCAGAAATTCTAGAGGGATTTGGTGCATGCTTTTCCAGCAAATTCTTGCAGTTGTCATTAGAAAGTTGTGCCATGTGAAAGGGCAAACAGCTATTTCATTTTCATTGGGGGCACTGGATTTGAGAATGAGCACACCAAGTAGCCTGCAGCTGTGTCACGTTTGTTGTGTAGGTAGGTAGTCAGGGCCACTATTTGGATGTAGGCCTCCAAGGAACACCTACATGCTCCAGAGATTGCTGTGGAAAATAGCTTACACAGCATCCTATAAAGTGATGTCTCAGTTCTGAAAAGATTCCCCATTAAGCTTCTGGGATACACTGTTTAAATGAAAAAATAAACAAAAGTCATAGTGTTTTGTGGTCAGTAAAGATCTCATAGCATTTGTTCCCTCCCCTCCACCCCCACCCCCCGGCTCCCATAAAGGCCTCCTCTGGTGGCAGGCAGCTGCTGAATGCCGCCAAAGTCTTCTGGCCATTTGGCAACTGTTTGTGCCTGAAGAGCTGGAGTTGTGGGGAGGCCTTGGAAATATTCTTATTTAAAATGGATTTTTGGTGGGAGGTATAGGACAAGAGGTTTGCAGTAGCAGGAAGAAGGGTGGGAGTGTGGCATATGGTTTGGGGTGGAATATGGTGGAGTGAGTAATTATGTATTTGTTTTATGGGGTGATAATTTTTTCATTAATAGTATTAATTGTGTTAATTCTCTTCACAATTCTCTGGTGCGGAATAGTGCGTGGAACCACTGATAATATATTTACTAGTGGTGGGACCCCGGGCCCATTACCGGCTACCGGATTTACTGGTTACCAGTTCTGCGAAAACCGGATTCCCGGATTAAATCCGGTATACCGGTACCGGATTTATTTCATTGGTTTCAATGGGGCGCTGTGTCCCCATTGAAACCAATGAAATAAATTAATTCCCTCCCCCTCCCAGGCTGCGCGGGTGGAAGGGGGGACACCCCCCCCCCACCCTGCCCAGCCTGGATTTTTGTTTTAAAAAAGACCCAGAGGCGAGCCCACCCCCCAGCACCAGCGGCCGCGGCGTCCCCGCAGCCGCCGGTAAGTATGACCCGATCCCTGGGGGGGGTGTTTAACGCCCCCCCCCAGGGATCACCCCTACTAACGTTCAGTGCGCTTACCTTTGGGAGCTCCGGCGCTGAGGCCGCCGGACCGCCCGCCGCCGCCGGAGCTCCCAAGAGAGAAGGGACGAAGGCGGTTGGGGGAGCAGGGGAGGCATGGGAGTGTGAAATACATTTCAAGTATTTTGACTTTTATTAGGAGATTGTGATCTCAGATAATTCTTTTTCTAAGTTCAGAGAACAAGAGTAATATAACGTTTGGTTCCTTTAGGAAAAGTTCATTCAAATATATTTCAGAATAATAATTATTTTAAAAGGAAATAAAGTGGTTTTAAAGTTATCGTCAAAACAAGCCCAGCCTACCTAGTATATCTAATGAAGCTGTGAATTTATATAGGTATATTGGCTCGAAACAAAAAGCTAAAACCTTTCTGTGAGATCTTTATTGTAATACCTATGTTGTAGTATGCCCATAGGGTCCTAATAAATAGTATTCTGTTATCCCATGAAGATTACGATAGAATATCAAGAAGTTCCTGGTATGTCGGAGCAGCTCTTGGAAATGTTTGTGCCTACATTCACATCCTATTAGGGCCCATTCAAATGCTCATGAAACTCAGAATATTAATCAGGAGTCAAGAGGCTAACTAACAACTAATTATTCAGAAGCTGAAATTCTTATAGTAGGCCAAGAAGAAGTATGGGCAAGATATTTGCATAATTTACTATTTGGTTTGTTGCCACATCCTGGAAGAAGACAAGCACATGGTATATGGAATTTAACGGTGACTGGTCGCCTGGAGCACATAACCACGGTGCTTCGTTTGTTGCATTGTCTGCCTATAGTCTTCCAGGCTGGATTCAAAGTGTTGGTTCTTACCTATAAAGCCCTACACGGTCTGGGCCCCACTTACCTGCAAGACCACCTCATCCCCCAAGTTCTGGATCGGCCCCTGCGGTCGACTGGGAGCACCCTTCTTGAGGTCTCCCAGGTATCTCGGGTGGCAACCATGGAGAGGGCATTCTCGGTGTCTGCTCTGAGGCTGTGGAACTCCCTCCTGTCAGGGGTTTGTATGTCCTTGGATCTTCCCTCCTTTTGACGACAGTGTAAGACCTGGCTGTTCTACCAGGCCTTTAGTGGGGGAGATGGGTGTGTGTGTGTGTGTGTTTAGATGCATCAGATGTTTTATTGATTTATTTATATGATGATTGTTTTTATTGTATGTTTTATGGTTTTATTAATTCTATTTTGTACGCTGCCCCTAGCTGCCAGAAGCAGGATAGTTAATATTCAAAGTAAATAAATTAAAGGCTGCACTCTTTATTCCAGTTCAATTCAAATCACCGGGGGTGGGGGTGGTTCCTCTCTGCAGGCTGCACTCTGACAACAACGGAGGCGGCAGGCCGTTGGGTTTGCCCATACCTGCACTACCTAGGACCCTGGTATACGACAGACTGCATGAGCCTGTGTTTGTGAGTTGTGGTCATGATTGGAACACATCCTTTCTCAAGGCTGCATGGGCCATGCGACACGAGCCCCTTTCCAGCCTAGCCGCTGTGAGTCTCTCAACTCATCTGTAATGCAGTGGCCCTATGGTGGGGCACAACCCCCTCCCCATTGCTGCTGAATGAGCACACCTACCTAGTGGCAGGGTACAGTCATCCTGTACTGAGTGGGCCAAGGGTGCTGCCTGCAATACTGATGGTCTGGCTGACGAAATCCTGGCAGCCAAGGCCTGCACCGTCTGCTCCAGTGCCTCCATCCTCTTGATGAAACCCTCTATCTGCTCCTGTCTCGTCTGATTGTGTTCACTCTTCGGGCAGCATCTACTGGAGCTCTCATCCCTAGTACTAACAAGGGGAACACGGAACCACTCGTCCACCTAGGAGGGAACCTCATTGGACCCGCCTCCTGCATCCTGGGTCTCCACACCCCATTGGAAGGGGGGTTCACCTGGCTGGGTGGCTAGTGCCAACTGGGTGGGTTGCCTGGCCGGCAGTTAGTGCACCACAGGTTTGCATTCCCTCATTCTCTCTTGTAGTGAAAGAGTAGGGATGTGCATGCAAACGCGGTTTGGACGTTTGGAGTTCAGCCCAAACCCAGCCAGTTCGGACGCCTGAACAGAACAGCCAAACTGAACGCCAAAACCCCCGAACAGTTCAGCCATGTTTGGATGAGTTTGGGCACGTTTGAGATGGAAAAACCTGGCTGGCAGGCCTGGGAGTGGGGGGTGGGCAGCTGAGGAGCAGACTTCCTGGCCCCAGGGGTGGAGAGAGGCTTGGACTAGCAGCCAGCCTGCCCAGTCACCATCCCTCTTTACCTCAGACCACTGGCTTCGCAGTCTGCGATTGGCATGGGGCTAGGCTGCACAGAGCCAACAGGGCGGGTGCAGCAAGTAACAAAACTCATTGCCATCCCCCCTTCCAATTCATTCTGAGCTAGCCATTGATCCTGTCAGCAGGCGTTTTCAGAAGTCTCCCTCTCCTAGCAGTTTGTGTTTCTTAATCCATTGCCATCCTCCTCCTATTTCACCCATTTCCACACATTTACCTCCATAGTTTCATTTATTTAGGTTAGATTAGATAGATTTAGGTGTTATTTTTTACCCCTCCCTGTGTTCTTTCTCCCTACCCTTCATTGAATCCTTCCCTCCTCCCTGTATATATTCCATTCCTGATTCCCTTCCCCTATTTTTGGATTTATTTAGAGTAGCATTAGATTGATTTAAGTTTCATTTCAGTTTTGTACCCCTCCCTGTGTTGTTTGTTGTGAGCTGTCTGTTTCCCCCCCCATCCCTCTCTGTGTATGTGTGTGTGTGTATACATATATATATATATATATAGAGAGAGAGAGAGAGTTGTATGAGTTAGCTTAGTTATAGAGAATAGAGATAGTATGTAGTGATTCAGTTTTAATATTTTATAGTGTGTTTGTAGGACGAGGCCTTTGTAGATATTAGATAATATTCCATTTAGTTCCATAGGTTTTAGAATAGTTAATAGCAGTTAGAGTTAGTGTAGTAGATATATATAATATTCAAATTTTGATTAAATAAATACATAAAATCTTCCTGTGCATTATTTGGATGGGAGAAATGGAGAAGGGGAAGCAGGAGAGACTAGTCTGCTGCTCATAAGACAGTCAATGGGGTACGTGGCAGATGTGGCAAGGGCCGTGCCAGCGGAGTGACATAAGGCATCAGCAGCAACCCGACCCTATC
>QEPC01008849.1:1405199-1430058 GCA_003113815.1 Sphenodon punctatus
CTTATTTAATTCCGCTACTTAGTGGAATCTGGAAACATGACATTTTCGCTATTTCCGCAATTCCGCCAGCGCCACAAAATAGCGGAATAGCGGTTTTCTGCAATTTTCCCGCAATTTTTCCGCAATTCCGTGATTTGCAGAATTCCGGCAGAATTAGCGGAATATCCGCAGAAAAGTCGCGGTGTGGCGTGGGCAATTCCGAAATGGTGGAACGGAATCGTGGCGCGGTAACAGCTGCTGCCGCATCAGCCCTACTCCCCAGTGCACCAGCTGGTGCAGGATGTGTCCACCAGGTGGAGTTCAACGTTCCTGATGCTCGAGTGGCTTCTTGAGCAGAAACCTGCCTTGCATCAGGTTCAACTGGTGATGGACAGTGGGGCACCTCCAGGGTATAATGGGGCGGAATGGGAGATCCTGGTTCACACGGTCTTTGTGCTCAGACCGTTCCTGGTCGTGACAGATATTATCAGCTCCTCCACGGCCACCATCAGCCAGGTGACCCCTCTGGTGCAGAGTCTCCTCAGGAGGCTGGAGGAGATTCTCCAGGGGCGATTGTGGCCCTCAGGGCAGGAAGCTGGTGGATGAGGTGGTTGCCCTGATGTGGCAGCTGAAGGTAGCGCTGAAGGCACAGTTCGATGAGCTCCTGCAGCAGGCGGAATATGTTTTGGGAACCATGCTGGACCCCAGGGTCAAGGGCAGCGTGGCACGCCAGATAGCGCTCTATGTGCACTGGTGGACCTGGTGGAGAGTGTCCTGCAGGCAGAGCAGGCTCTTGAGAGTGTGCAGCAGCAGCAGCAGGATGCCCCTGGGGATGGTGGGAGTGGGAGCAGCCACCCCTTTCAGCCAGCGGGGTCTATCCCTGCCCCCAGCCCTAGCAGTAGCAGCACCAGCAGCAGGTTGAGCAGCAGCAGCACCCCTATTGCCAGCAGCAGCTCATATGTGCAGGCCACTCTGGGGAGCATGGGCCCGTGCACAGCAGGGCAGGCAGTGTGGCTGAAGGAAATGGTGGAGGTGGTGCCTAAGCACAGCTACACGAGGAAGTACGACAGCGCCTCAGCAGCAGTGGAGACCTACCTGGAGGAGGAGCC
This sequence comes from Sphenodon punctatus, assembly GCA_003113815.1. Lineage (NCBI taxonomy): Eukaryota > Metazoa > Chordata > Lepidosauria > Sphenodontia > Sphenodontidae > Sphenodon > Sphenodon punctatus. The sequence continues at coordinate 1,406,288 of QEPC01008849.1, forward strand.
GTGCATTGATCCCAGCAGTGATCCCTTGGCCTACTGGGCCGGCAAGACCAACGTTTGGCTGGCCATGTCCAAAGTGGCCAAGGGTCTCTTGTCCTGCCCACCAATGAGTGTCCCCAGCGAGTGGGTGTTCTCCATGGTGGGACACATTTGCTCGCCACACCGCCTGAGACTGCGGGCCAGGTTGGTGGAACTGTTGCTTTTTATAAAGGTGAACGTTCCGCTGCTGGCATTCCTTGAGTTGCCCCTGGACATGGACTGATGGTGCAGTGGCACATGCCATCCCATGCCAGGGGAAATCTTGGGATGAGGCTCCTCCTCAATCTGGGCTGCTGCTGCTGAGGTACTGTCCCTCCCTCCCAGTGCCCGTCGTCCACCCTGCCTCTCTCTTTTTCTGACTAGATGGCCTCGGCCAGCCTATCTGACTGATGTCATGATGCAGGGTGGCCAGCTAGCCTCTAGCTAGATGATCTTGGCCCACCTATCTGACTGGCTCTCTCTTGCACTGCACAGTGTTCGCCAGCCTATCTGAGTGCCGTGCCAAGGTCCCAGCCTGCCTTCCCTACTGCCTCTCATGCCACACTGCCTGTCTGCCCACCTGCCTAAGTTGCCAAAATTAAAGCCTGCCTCAGTCAGCCTTCCGATGCTCATGCCACGCTGCCTGTCTGCCCGCCTTGGTTGCCAAGCTCGAACCCTACCTCAGTCTGCCTTCTGCTCATGCCAAAGTGCCTGTCTTCCCTCCCTGTGGGCAAAGCTGAAGCCCTGCCCCAGCCTGCCTGCCTCTCATGCCAAGGTGCCTGTCTGCCTGCCCTGACAAGCCTGGGTGATGTTCCCCACTGGCCTGGTAATCCCGCTGCTGCTGTCTGCTGGTCCATGGGTGCTCTGCCCTGGCAAATCCAAATGTGCCCACACAAGTCTGCTGCTGCCTTCTGCTGCTGTATGGGAGCTCTTTCCTGGCAAATCCTACCATGCTGGCTCCATGTGTGCTGGGCACAGGCAAATCCTGCTGCTGCCATCTCTGCTATTTCACGGTTTCTGTGCCCTGGCAATCCAATGTCTGCTGCTGCCGCCACCACTGCCACCTTTGCAGTGCCACAGGCTCTGTGCCCTTGTCATCCAATCTATGCTGCTGCTGCTGCCACCTCTGCTGTGCCACGGGTACTGTGCCTGGGCAGTCCAATGTCCGCTTCTGCTGCCTCTGCTGTGCCATGGGTTCTGTGCCCCAACAGTCCAATGTCCGCTTCTGCTGCCTCTGTTGTGCCATGGGTTCTGTGCCCGGGCAATCCAATGTCTGCTGCTGCTGCCAATGCTGCCTCTGCTGTCTGTGCCATGAGTTCTGTGCCCAGGCAATCCAGTGTCTACTGTTGCTCTGGTACTGCACGTCAACCATTTGCTCCTCACTCTTGTAGATGGGCATAGCTCGGATGAGTGCACCGTCAGGTGGGGGCTGGGTGTCCACAAGATTCACCTCTGGGCAAAGCTTGCCCAATTTGCAGAAGNGTCCCAGGACCCACCATCAGGGTTCTGGGGCTGTCATTCCGCTCACAAAGAGTTGTCATTCCACGGCATCAAGAAACAGCGAGCCACTCCAGTTCCAGGACCCACTCTCAGGGTTCTGGGGCCTATGTTCCAGGCAGGGAGGGCTGTCTATCCACATCATCCAGAAGCTGCCACTCCTGTCCCAGGACCCACCATCAGGGTTCTGTGGCCGTCATTCTGCGCACAGAGAACCATTGTTCTACTGCATCAAGTAACAGCCACTCCAGTTCCAGGACCCACTGTCAGGGTTCTGGGGCCTACATTACAGGCAGGGAGGACTATCGTTCCACTACACTGTCTGCAAAAACTCCATAGATGCCAGCCAGACTGCAACGCCTGGCCAAGTACGGGTGCCATCCACCAAGCCTTGGCCGGGCCTCTGCCGCTGCTCTACCGATGCCAGATAGCCTGTAATGCCCGGCTAAGTAGGAGTGCCAGTCACCGAGCCCTGGCCGGGCCTCTTCTGCTGCTCCACCAATGCCAGCCAGCCTGCAATACACTGCCAAGTAGGGGTGCCAGCTGTAGTTACTGTGCCATGGCAATCCAATGTCTGCTGCTGCTGCTGCTGGTACTGCAAGTCAGTCATTTGTTCCTCCCTCCTGTAGATGGGCATAGCTCGAATGAGTGCACCAGCGAGCAGGGGCTGGATGTCCATTAGATTCAACACTGGGCAAGGCTTGACCAATTTGCAGTAGAGCTTCTTGAGATCGGTTGAGTACGATGCAAGTCTGCACGCCTAGCCAAGTAGGGGTGCCAGCCACCAAGCCCTGGCCGGGCTTCTGTCACTGTTCCATCAATGCCTAGCAGCCTGCAACACCTGGCCTCTGCTACTGCTGCCGCTGGGTCTCAGACAGGCATGCCACAACGGCCACCCCTGGGGGCCAAGCGTCGAGCCTGCCTGCCTGGGCAACCTGGGGTGCCAAGCCCCAAGCCTTCCCGGTCTCTGCTGCTGCTGTGTCTCCGACGGCCTGCCATGCCCCCACGGGCACCCTTGGAGCACCCCAAACCTCTGTTACGGTGAACTTTCCGAACATTTGGGGGGGGGTCCGACTTCCGTGGGACCGAACCCACGAACCTGAACTAAGTTTTTGATCCGAACTCCGCTCTGTTTGCACATCCCTATGAAAGACCTGATCATCTTGATTGGGTCATTAGCTGCCCCTCCCTCCTTGCCACCATTCCTCTTCTTGGCAGGTGCCATCCCCTTGCTGCGCCCTGCTTTCTAAGGCATTCTTGCTCCCTGTTTACTTGATGTGCTGCCTGCACCGGGGGAGGGGAAAGGACTGGGTCATCACCCTCCCCTCAGTTGAGCACAGTGTGCCCAGGGCCTAAACTGGGTTGTCGCTGTGTGCTCTTGTAGTTGGGTCACCGGCCTGCAAGAATGGTGACAAGGCCAGCAAGGTGTTCCTAGGGCCTGACTGACTTGCTGTTGTGAGCCCTGGTTACTGTTGAGGATAGGGGCCACAGGCTAAGCCTCTGAGGGAAGCTTGTCCCCTGAGGATACTGCAGAGCTCAAACTGCTACTGCGGCCTTCCTAGGAGGGAGGGGGAGTAGGCTTCCCAGCCTCCCTTTATTCCCTTTGGTTCCCTGTGGCACTCTGCCTTTGCTGCCGGTCTCGGGTAAAGTAGGGGGTCTGTAGGCTGCTTCAGCCAGGCCTGGCTTTCCCCCCAGAAGAGGGAGATATAGTGTCAGGATGCGATGAGGCTGCTTGTCAGTCTCATGGCATCACTGCAGTGCTTGGGGGATCAAGGTGCCGCTAGGCTCCCTTCCTACCTTCCTGCACTGTGGTCTGCTGGGCCTGCACATCACTGTCCGGTGTTCTGAGCAGGCAGGGGCTTCTTTGGCTCTTTGCACTCCATGGGCCAACTGCCGCTTGAGCCCTGTGGAGCCAAAATGGCATTTTCAAGTCTTGCACATTGAGAACTTGCTTCAAACCTGAAATTGGTTGCCGGTGGCAACACTTGCAGTGCAGGCTCCTTGCACTTGCTTCAGTGTGCAGCCCATCTGGGCTTATCCCCTTCCTTTAATAGGGGTGAGACAAAGTCCCCTGCCAGTAACAGCGCTGCCTAAGGCAGGAAGGGGGCAAAAAGAACTATCCATTCCTAGTTAGAAGTAGAAGTTTATTACTTAGCTAAAAATCGGAATAAATTATAAGTAAAGATTCCTGAATAGAAATGTGTTCCTTTTCAACTCTCCTCCACCTGCCTCCTCAACCTCTCATTCTTTCTGTGACCTTCAATCCGTTGACCCTCTTGACTTGATTCCTCCCTCTCCCCCATCTCTCATCTGTCACCTCTACCACCTGCCTAGAGTCAGCTGTCTCCATCTTCAACTCATCCCTTTCTTCCACCCTTGACTTCCATGCTCCCCTCTCCTGCTGTCCTAGCATCTGCCACCTCAGATCTTGCTTTTGAGCCACAAAGTGCCTCTGGCAGAAGTCTTGTGAATTTGCTGACTTTCTTCATTTCAGGTTTGCGCTCTCTGCGTTTAGCTATGCCCTTTCCCTTACCAAAGTCTGCTATTGCACCACATTAATTGAATCTCACTCCCACAACCCACGCCGTCTCTTCTCCACATTTGCTTCCACCTTGAACCCTCCCTGTCCTCCCCCCCTTCGTCACTCCCCACCCAGGATCTTCTCCACTTCTCCAACAACAAGATTGATAAACTCCACCTTGTAATCTCTTCTCCTCCACCACCTCATTCCCTGATGTTCCCCCTCCTGCTTCTCTTCACTTTTCCTTCTCCCCAGCTTCTTTTGATGAGGTCACCTCCCTCCTCTCTTCATCCAACCCCTCCACTTGCCCCCTTGACCTCATTCCCTCTCACCCCTATTGCTGCACCTTCTCTGCTACACAACATCAATCTCTCCCTCTCTACTGGGTCATTTCCATTGGCCTTCAAATACGCTACTGTCTTCCCTATCCTTAAGAAGGCTACTTTTGACCCCTCTGACCTTCCAGATATTGCCCCATTTTGTTCCTACCCTTCACTTCCAAGCTCCTGGAACAAGCTGTCTACATGCGCTATCTGGACTTCCTCTCTTCAGATTCCTCCCTTGACCCCCTCTAATTGGGATCCCGCCCTCGCCATTCAACTGAGACTATCCTTACCAAAATAACCAATGACCATCTCTTAGCTAAGTCTAAGGACCTCTACTCTGTTCTTGTCCTCCTTGACCTTTCTGCCACCTTTGATACTGCTGATCATGGCCTTCTCCTGGATTTGTTACACTCCCTTAGCTTCCTGGATACTGTTCTCAACTGGTTCTCTTCGTATTTCTTGAATCGCTCCTTCAATGTTTCTCTTGCTGGTACCTCCTCTACATTGCTTCCCCTCTCCGTGGGAGTTCCCCAAGGCTCTGTCTTGGGCCCTCTTCTCCCTTTACACTCTTTCTCTGGGTAAACTCATTGAAACCCATGGATTCCAGTATCACCTGTATGCTGATGACACGCAACTCTATCTCTCCACTCCCACGCTCTCCCCCTCCATTCAGACTTGTATTGCTGACTATCTTGCTGACATCTCTGCCTGGATGTCTTGTAGCCAACTGAAGCTTAAAATGGCCAAGACTGAAGTCCTCATCTTTCCCCTGAAATGCTCCCCTCCTACTTCCCTCTCAATTTCCATTGAGGGAGTTACCATCCAGCAGGTCCCTCAGGTCCATAGCCTGGGATTCATCTTCGACTCCCCTGTCTCCTTTAATCCAGGCTGATGCTAAATCCTGTTGCTTTGTTCTGTACAAAATTGCTAAAATCTGACCTTGCCTTACTTTTACCACTGAAAAAACCCTAGTCCATGTTCTAGCCATCTTTCGCCTTGACTACTGCAGCTTCCTCCTTGCTGGCCTCCCTTGCTCTGATCTGCCCCCCCTTCTCCATTCAACGCTCCGCAGCCAAAATCATCCACCTTGCCCGTTGCTTTGATCATGTACAACCCCTCCTCTCCACCCTGCACTGTCTCCCTTTACGGGAATGCATTCAGCACAAACTTCTGGTCTTCACCTTCAAGGCTCTTCATGGCCTTGCTCCCCCATATCTCTCCGCTCTTGTAACCCCCCACCCTCCTGCCCAAGAGCTTTGCTCCTCCTCTGCCCCCACCCTTGCCTGCTCGCAAACCTCTTGCTCCTCTAAACGTCTTCACCCCTTCTGCCTTGCTGCCCCCTCATGCCTGAAACTCCCTCCCTGGATACATTCACTCCGTTCCCTCCCTCCCAACTTTCAAATCCCTCCTGAAAACCCACCTCTTCCATCAGGCCTTCCCTAGCTTGTTATGAGTGATACTGCATCCTTTCCCCTCACTCAGAACCTAATTCCCTGTAACAATGCAAACCATATGAGCCTGCAACTTCTCAAGCTCATGAATGTACTCTTCTTGCCTTTCCTGATGTTTACCTGTCCCTTGTATCCCCCTCCCTTTTCTCTGAGATTGTAAACCCCTTAGGGGTAGGGACCTGGCTCTGACTGTGGATTGTACAGTGCCAGGTACATTGCTGGTGCTCTAAAAATAATAAAAATAATAATAAATAGACTGGATAATAAGGAGGATCAGGAAAGGAGGAAAGTCAAAGTGAAGGATCAGGCTAAAGAATATCTGGATAATCTAAATGTAGTTAAATTATCAGGGCCCAGTGAAATTCACCTTTGTGTTTTAAACAGACTAGATGAGGTAATCTCTGAGGCATTGACTTTCACCTCCAGAAATTAGAGGACAAGCAAGATAGCCAAGGATGGGAAAGAGGCAACTGTCAGGCAAAATTCCCACTTTCTTCCATTGAATGAGGATAACTCTCGTAGTCCCTATTTTTATAAAAGGGGGAAAGGTTACTCTGGAGAACTATACACCAGTTTTCTGGACTTCAATTTAAGGTAAATTACTAGGGGAAAGTGTAAAACAATCAATTTGTGAGTTCCTGGGCAGTTATCCCCTTTCCTAACCTCTTCTTAGCAAAGGTTGAATGGATGGTTGCCTTACACTGTAAGGCTTACAGCTTCAGGTGAACTTGGATGCTATCTGATTCCTGGATCCATATCAGACCAGCTTTCATCCTGGGTATAGTAATAAGATTGCTTTGGTGGCCCTGGTTGATAATCTGTGCCTGGAGGTCAACATAGGAAATTGCATCCTGTTGATCTTATTTAGACCTTCAGTAACCTTTCGTACAGTTGGCTATGAGATGTTGATGGTGCGACTGCATGACTTGTCAGGTTGTGACTGCAGACTCGTATCTGTAGGTATCTTTTTTGTGTGGTACTATTCATTCCTGCAGGAGCGGTTCCAGAAGGTGGTGATGCATTGCATTGTCCCCTTGGGACCGTTCTTTCAGGGTTCCATCTTCTTTCCCCTCTTGTTCAATGTGTGTGAGACTTCTGGACAAGATTTTGCATAGATTTGGAATCAGGTTCCATAAATATGCTCATGACGCTCACGTCTAGTACCTATCCTTTCACTGACTCACATCCTGAAGTCTTATGCTCATTCTGCCTGGCAGCTGTTGGGGACTGGATGCAGGCAAGAAAATTGAAACTTAATCCAGATAAGACTGATAGATGATGACAGTCAGGCCTTGTGAGCTGAATGACTATAGAATCACCCATCATTGATGAGGTCCAGCCTCCCTTGGTTAATCAGATTTGCATCCTTTGATTACTTCTAGACCCATCTCTGTGCCTGGAACTTCAGGTTGTGGCAGTGGCTAGGAGTGCTTTTCACCAGCTCCATATCTCTAAGTTTTCACCATCAAGGAGGCTTTTGTACATGAACTTGGCCACCATTATCCAAAGCTAGGGAAGTGCTCTATGTGGGACTGCCCTTGATGGCAAAGGTGTGGAATCATGGGAAACTGACAAAGTGCCAATGGACACTCGCAAGCACTCCCAATATTTTAGTATTTCCCTTTGGAATGGGAACACTTGCTCTTGTCTCAGCCCTAAAGGTTACCTAATGCACAAACGAGACAATTGTTGATCAGCAGAAAATTAAATAGCAAGGAAAAACAGATGCAGAATAGAGAAGAATGTCCTCTATATGTGTGGTTTCTTTTCAGTTCCTCATCTGTTTACTAGGCCTTGTGCAATCAGTACTGGCTACTTGCCCTTGACTAACCACAAATGGCCAGCCACTTGTGTAGATGTACTATTGCAAACCTCTATAATAGAAAGGCAAAGCCAAAGATTCATATTTATGGAGCTAAAAATTGGAGACAGGTATACTAGTGGAAACCACAATTTATAGTATTTTATCCTGTCTACAATAGGGCTTTGCAACTAAGCAGGTGGCTTACACTGATCACTGCAAATGGAGCAAGTTCGCAGCGTAGATGAGACGCCAGTGAAAATATACAAATTTTGAAGCTTTCTTGGAAATTGTTTATCTGTTTCAAATGCTGCATTTGCCAGCCAATGTGTGTTGACTCTAGTGACCCCTTGGCACATGGAGAGCTGGTTGAAATCTCTGTATGTCTGTAGTTTCACTTTTCCAGCCAACCGGGAAACAGACTTCAGTTTTCTTATTGCTGTTAATAGGGTTCATTTCAGCTTGTAATTTAAGAAGATCTGCTTAATTTTCAGCCTACTAAACTTGAGATAAGAGCTGAACTGCTTCTTGTTCACATAGAAGAAAAGCCTTGGAGATTATTTTTTTTAAATTCAGGCATGAAAGCTATTTGTGGTTTTCTAAACAACCATTTAAAACATTTGGGGTGCAACCCAACCCCCTCTGATAAACTGCACCTACGCGAGACACAATTTGAGTATACTCGTGTTCAGGTCAGGTGTGCGCATGTGCCACCGGCGCAGCAAGCCACACGGAGCGTTGGCGTGCCCCTTCCACAATGGCCTAATGCGCATGCGACATGCCTGCACATCTGAGCTCACGTCACTCAGCTCAGTGCTGCACCTGCCACCAGCATACGTCAGGTGTTGGGTTGCACCTTGGGTGGTTGTTAAAAAAAAAGAAAAAAAAGAAGAAGAAGCAGTTAGAGTAATACAGTGACCCTGACCTACATAACTGTACATTTAAGCCTAGTTAAGGGAAGGTTATATAGCGACATGCAGACAGAAATCCAGCAGGCTATCTAGTATTTTTCACCCAGTGTAATATTTATTTATTTACTTTTACATTTTAACCCCACCCTTCTTCTGAAGACTCAGAGAAGCTCACGACATTAAAATTATAGAAAAAAAATATAAAATACATGGATGCATTAAAATCCTTTAAAAGCTCATCATCCCACCCACCCCACCCTTCACCATCACCTACCACCCCCTAACCCCTCTAGCCATGGAACCCTGTTCCTGCCTGTGAAATGCCAGGCCAAACAAAAAAGTCTTACATCTCCTCCAGAAGATGAACAGCTTCAGGCTTAGGCATAGGCAGAACCCCCCCAAGGGGAGGGAGTTCCATAATTGTGGGTCAGCAACTGAGAACACCTCCCTACGCACCCTCATTGTAGCAACTTCACGGACACAGGGCACTCACAGGAGGGCACCCTCGGCCAACCTCAGAGGCTGTGATGGGACAGGGGGAGAGGTGGTCTTTCAGATACCTGGGGTCCAGGCCAATGTATGATTATCTTCTGCTTGGGGAGAGGTTGTACGTGTGCAGTCAGTGCCTGTCTCTCAGTGAAAGAGTGCAGTCTCTGTAGGCTAGAGTGACTGAGCTACAGGAGTTTAGACAGACAGATGTTTATAGAAGAGACCTTCAGGTACATAGTAGAGCAATCCCACCTCCACTCCTGCAGTCCCTGTGCTGTTTTGGAGGATGAAGTTCTTGCAGAAGGAGGGCATCAAGCTGCTATGGTGGGGAATGATTCCCATAGCTGGGACCTACCTTTCAGATGATGTCGTACTATTCTCTTGCACTGAGGATACTTTTCCAGAGCAGAGGACCCCACCTGACAGGAATGGGATGGCAGTAGTAGTGGTTGATTCAAACATTAGGAATATATAGTTGGGTTTGTGACAGCTGTGTGGACTGCATGGTCAATTGCCTACCAGGTGCGAAAGTAGCAGACCTCCCACAATGTCTAGACAGGATTTACTGAGTTTTGGGGAGGAGCCAGTTGTTGTGGTCCATGTTGTAACAACAATGACATAGGAAGGTGTAGGAAAGAGGTTCTGGAGGCTAAATTTAGGCTTCTAGGAAGGAGGCTGAAATCCAGAACCTCCAAGATAGAATTCTCTGAAATCCCCTTCTCTGAAGGGCCCCAGAGGAAGGCTGAACTCCAGTGACTTAATGTGTGGCTGGAGGAGAGATTTAGATTTATTAGGAACTAGGGAACCTTTTGGGGAAGAGGGAACCTATACTGGAAGGATGGGCCCCACCTTAACCAGAATGGAACCAGACTGCATGCTGGTGGTAACAATTGAAAAGGTGGAAAAGGAGTTTTAAAACTAAGATCTGGGGGAAAGCTGAAAGTTGCTGTGGAGCATGCGCTTAGGACAGGGGCATCCCAAATGGATGCCGCCATTGGTACTGGAACAGTGTATTCCAGTAACAAGGATAGGGAAGAAACAGAAAGAGATCTAGAGGGTAATACTATGGAGCAGACAAACTTAAATACTTCCATATTAAACAAAATATGCAACCACAAGCACCAGGGTATTATATGTTTCTATACCAATTCCAGACACCTCTAAAGTAAAATGGGGGAATTAGGGTACTTGGCTTTAAGTGAGGACATTGATATCATAGGCATCTCAGAAATATTGTTGAATGAGAACAATCAATGGATACTATGATACCGGGTACAAAATATATAGAAACGAAAGAGTTAATCGTACACGAGGTGGAGTAGCTGTATGTTAAAGACAGCATTGCGTCAAACATGATAAAAATCACAGACTCTCCCCTGGAATCACTATGGATAGAAATTCCATGGAAGTGATCGATATTTTTTTTCTGTAGTAAGGTTTACATTTAAAATTTTCATTTGAACTTTGTATTTTATGTTTGAATTTATTTATTTAATTTGTATTTATTTTGTTATGGCCTTTGGCTAAAACTAAATAAACGGATGTTGAAATTCCATGTTTAAAAGGCAACCAGATTATAGTGGGGCTATGCTATCAATCCCCTGACTAGGATGCAGACAGTGACTGTGAACGCGCTAGGGAAGATTAGGAAGGCTACAGAAGAAGGCAATGCAATAATAATGGGTGATTTTAACTACCCCCATATTAACTGGGAAAATGTCTCCTTCGGATGTGTTGCAAAAACCAAGTTCCTAGTCACCATCAATGACTGCTTCCTGAAGCAGCTTGTCTTGGAAACCACAAAAGGAGAAGGTAGTTTAGATCTTGTCCTAACTGGAGCAAAGAGCCTAGTGGAAGGGGTAACAGTGGCAGAGCCACTTGCTAATACTGATCACAACGTAATTAAATTCATCGTACTTATCGGTGAGAGATTACTGAATAAGTCTGCCACAGGGGTGTTTTACTTCAAGAAAAGGAGCTATGCAACGATGAGGAAATTAGTTCATGGAGGGAAACTAAAAGGGAAGTCATCAGGGTCAAAAGCCTGCAAGAGACATTGAGACTATTGAAAACTACTATCTTAGATACCCAGATTAAATGTATACCACAAGTCAAAAAAGCAGAAAAAGACCCAAACAAATGCCTGCCTGGCTGAATGTTAAAATTAAGGAGACTATCAGAGTCAATAAATTGTCCTTCAGAACATGGGAAAGTACTACAAATGAGATAAATAGGAATGAGCACAGACATTGGGTAAAATCACACTTGTCAGTGGTGCACTGGTGACACAACTCATCCTCAGTTGGGAACCCGCCGCTGACACAGCTGAGGATGAATCAGGCCACTGACCACATGTGAGTGCAGCCAGGAGAGCCATCCCATCACTTGGGTGGCCCAGTAGCTGACCCCAACGTGCCAGTAGCTGACCCTGTCCCAGTGCCACTTAGAGTGCCCTGCCATGATGGGCAGCCATCGAAGCCATTGTTGGCTGCCATGGAAGCCTGGCCATGGTGGACCCAATCCAGGCTGGGTCGGTTGTAGCTGGCCAAAACAAACATGATAGTCCACTTTGGCCCGGTCGGGCAGGTCCTAGCTCAGGCCGTGACTTTGGCTATTTACTGAGGTGAGAGACTGGGTTAGCCACCAACATGACCTGGGATATCCCAGGTCAACTTCTGGTGGTGTGCCACAGTAGGCCAAAGCTATCCACTGTCACATCTCTCTTTACGCTTTGGCAGAGAAAGTATAAAACCATGATAAGGCAGGCCAAGAAGGAATTTGAGGAACAACTTGCTAAGGATACAAAATCCTATAGCATCCCCCCTAGGGATGGGCGAACAGATCGCGGTTCAGGTTTGTCCGTTCAGTTCGGTTAGTTCGCCGGGTTCGGTTTCGACCATTCGCTTTGGCTGTTCGGTTCAGGTTCAGCTGTTTGGGAATTTTTGTTATGGGTGTTTTTGTTGTTTTTTATATAGTTTTTTGGTTTTTTATTTGGTTTTATATGGTTTTTTTGTTTTTTATTTGTTTTTTTGTTTTTATATGGGTTTTTTTATTATTATTTTTGATCTAATATTATATCTATCTATCTACACTAAATCTAACTGCTATTAACTGTTCTCTAAATGCTATGAACTAAATGGATTATCTAATAAGTACACAGGCCTACTCCTACAAACACTAAAACTAAATCACTAACGCTATCTCTATCACTAAGCTAACTCCTACAACTGTCTACTGTCCCTATCTATCTATCTATCTATCTATCTATCTATCTATCTATCTATCTATCTATCTATCTATCTATCTATGGGATGGGGGGAATCACAAACAACACAAGGTTTCAGTTTAAGGTTTAAGTTTCATTTCAGTACAAAACTGAAATGAAATTTAAAGCAATCTAATAATCCTACTCAACGCCTACTGTTCAGGAACAGTGACTAGCTCAGAAGGTGTTGGGAAGAGGTGAGGCAGATAGTTTCATTTCTTGCAAGCCTCTCCACCCCTGGTGCCTGGAAGTCTACTCCTCAGTGACTAGTACTACCCCTCCCTGTCACATTCGACCTTCCAGTGAACCTTTTTTTGCCATCCGAACTCACCCGAACGTGATCCGAACTGTTCGGTCATTTTGACGTTCAGAATTGAGTTCAGTTCGGCCAGTTCGTGTTTGGATTCGGATTCGGTCGTCCAAACAGCCTGAGTTCGGGCCGAACTCCAAACTTTTGAACCGCGTTCGCCCATCCGTAATCCCCCCTCCCCCTCCAGTACATCAGAGGCAGGAAACCTGCTAGAGAGGCACTTAGTCCTTTAGATGATCAGGGAACAAGTGGGCGCTCAAAGATGACAATGTCATTGCCGAGAAACTAAATCAGTTTTTTCTGCAGAGGATGTTGGGGCGATATCCACACCAGAACTATTTTTTGTTGGTGAGGAGGAATGTGAGGAATTATCTGAAATTAACATCACACCAGAAGAGGTTTGATTGCATATTGATAGCTTAAACAGTAGCTTAAACAGAGGTGATGGCAGTACAGACTGGAGAAAGAAGGCAGCTTGCAGGGACGAGACCATCTCCCCTGACCCCCCCTGAACTACAAACTGGTGATTATTGGGGGTTGTGGGGGCGGGGGAACTCGGTGAGGAGAGCTGGAGGTTTGGGGACTCCCTCTCCCTCCCCCCCACCCTTGCGGGGGTGGGGCTTTGATGCAGCTGGGGCCAGGACGTTTCCCTTATCATCAGGAATAGGCGTAGGCTGTGCCGGAGGCACGTGCCGAAGGGGCACGTCCAAAGGGGCCTGCCCTTTGGCCGTGCCCTTCGGCTGGGCAATGAGGCGGAAATGTTTGGGGGGTCTTGTATCTTTTTGGGAATAGCTGTGTGGGCTGAAGGAGAAGGTGGTGGGACCAGTTGCTTGCTGTGAGAGAGGAGTGGCGCTGGTTGGTGTTTCCAGGTGAGAGCTGGGAATAGAGTGCGTTTGATGTGGATTGTTTTTCAGCTAGGTTGGGGGGGGCAGGATTCAGAAACTGTTATTATGTATTATGTATTATTGTATTTCTAGTCGGGTTCCCTGCGTGGAGTTAAAAACCCGGAATGTATATGTTATGTTGTAAGCCGCCTCGAATCGTTGTCGAGAGAGAGCGGGGTATAAATAAATGTGAATGTGGATGGAAATCATCTGGGCCTGATGGTATTAATCCAAGGGTAGTGAAAGAAGTCAAATTTTAAATTGCTGAACTACTATCAATACTACTACTATTGCTAAACTACTAACTTATTGCTAAAATTCTCCTGTGTGCCAGAGGACTGTAGGTTAGCAAATGTAACCCCAATTTTCAAGAAGGGATCTAGAGTTGACCCTGGAAACTACAGACTGGTAAGCCTGATATCAGTACCAGGCAAACTGGTGGAGACCATTGTTAAAAATGGAATTACTAGGCATATTGACAAGCATGATTTGATGGGTTAAAAACACATAGCTTTAGCAAACAGCTAACCTCACTAACCTACTAGAATTTTATGAGATTGTTAACAAGCATATGGATAGGGGTGATCCAGCTGATATGGTATATTTGGATTTTCAAAAAGCTTTTGACGAAGTCCCTCACCAGAGACTCCTGAGCAAACACAGTAGTCACGGGATAAGAGGAAGAGTCCTGTCATGGATTGGTATCTGGTTAAAAAATAGGAAACAAAGGGCAGGAATGAATGGTCATTTTTCAAGTTGGAGAGAGGTAAACAGCGAGGTTCCTCAAGGGTCAGTGCTGGCTTGTCTTGGGTGAGTGTTGGCGGGATTACCCCCCCCCCCCCCACTCACTCTCTCTTGTCCATAGATGAAGGCCATTTTTACATGGGACATGCCCATCCAGGTCCACACATTCAGACACCCGTCTGAAGGTGACGTCGAGTGGGGTGCTCCCACAACTCACCTGCCCACTCATGTCCACGCACAGAGTACCTGGGAAAAATCCAGGATGCTCCATTTGGGGGCAGGCCAAACAGTACGTGAGTTCGGATGAACACCAACCGCACATTCGTCCCTGGCCATATGAATCCCACGCACCCACCGGAGATGTGGGGTCCATCCATGGCGGCACACATGGACCCACCTCCCTGCTGGGTCTGTTTAAAAAGCACTACTGCCTCTTAAGCCAGATAACAGCCTCTGGGTTGTACTCTCAGTCTCTGGGGCCAGGCACACTCCTGTGCAACCCAGTTTCTGTAGCTCAGGCAACATCTTCTCAGCTTCCAAACTAATTAACTCCAGCCAGGCACCAACTTTGACTGGCTAAGCCTAGAGGCATAGCTCAGCTCAGCTCAGCTCAGCTCCTGCCTCCTCTGCAGCCCCCTGCTACTGAGCCCTGCTGTGGCTCTTCAATTTTGGACTGGCCTAGCCATGCCCTCACTCAGCTGCTTCCATTTAGGTGCTGTCCACTACTACTGGCAGCACCTGCAGCTCTGTTAACCCTCTACAGGTGGTAGCTGCCTCTTAAAGGGCCCTTGACCACAGGGACTCTGCAGTGTTACAGGGATCTTGCATGACTAGGTGAATGGGCAATAAAATGGCAAATTAAATTCAATGTTAATAATTGCAAGGTGATGCACATAGGGCAAAATAAACCTTTATATCAGGAGTTCTCAACCTTTTTCCATTAATGAGTGCTAAAGTGATGTAAGTGACTACTTGGGAGCACTGCATAATTTGCATGAATAATTTGCATTAAAATGCATAGATTAAGTCTCCTCTCTGCAATTCAGTTAATTCAATGGAAATTGAGATAATTAATTAATTCCAGCTCACATTGACTTTAATGGATGAAGAACTGTTTCAAAGTGCTCCCGAGCACTACTGACAAGTGACAACTGTCTTGGGGAGCACTTTCACATTGCTTGAGCACTCTGGTGCTCCCGAGCACCAGCTTGAGAATCCCTGTTTTATATGCATGATGCTAGGTTCTGATCAGAGTGTAACCACTCAGGAGAAGGATCTTGGAGTCAAATGTTTATTTTATTTATTTCATGGCATTTTATGCTGCATCCTCCTGCTCGGCGTGGCTCACAACATTTTAAAATCACAATAAAATCAATAATTAAAATAACTAAATATTTAAAAACATAAAATTACTAAAAAGCAGACCAAAACCCTTCCCCTACTCCCCTACCCTTCTCCCTCCCCAAAGGCCTGGCAGAACAGCCAGGTCTTACACTGTCTTCGGAAAGAGGGGAGGTCTGGGGCCAAGTGGGCCTCCGTTAGGAGGGAATTCCACAGTGTAGGCATGGCCACCAAGAACGCCCTCCCCATCATCGCCACCCAGGAAACCCGGGGGACCTCGAGTCGGGCATCCCTGGCCGACCCCAAGGGCCGCTGGATGGCCAAGAGCATGAGGCAGGAAATGTTCCTTGTGGATAGTTCCTTAAAGACATTGGCTCAGTATGTGGCAGCAGTCAAAAGGGCAAACCGAATGTTAGGCATTATTGCAAAAGGAATTGAAAATAAAAGGGAAAATGCTGTCTAAATCTTTGATATGACCCCATCTTGAATACTGTGTGCAGTTATGGTCACCTCATCTCAGGAAAGATATAAGAGAATTGGAAAAAATGCAGAGAAGGACAACAGGATGGATAGACAGGATGGATTGACTTCCATAGGTGGAGAGGCTCATCAGGCTAGGGCTGTTTAGTTTGGAGAAGAGGTGATTAAGGGGGGATATGCCTGAAGTTCATAAAATCATGAACAGTGTAGAAAAAGTAAATAGGGAACTATTGCTTGCTCATTCTCACAATAAGAGAACAAGGGAACACTCTCTGAATTTAAATGGCAGCAGATTTAAAATAGTGCTGAAACTCGGTCCTCGGTTTCCTTCGGGAAACACCAAGGACCAGTGCATTTGACCTAGGTTCCAACATTCCGAGGAAGGGCCCTGGAACATTGGAACTCGAAAAATCCTCAGCCGAGTGCAGGGAAGGGGACAAGAGGGCAGGAATGTGGGGGCTGGAGGCCAGCACTAGCCCCCTGCTCCCCTTTCCCTGGCCCCCCTAGGTGGGGAGGAAATAAGCCAGCGGGGGCCAGAGAAGGGGGGTGAGGGTCTAGTGGGGGGTGAGGGGTCTGTGGTGGGTGCATAGGGGGAGGCAGGGAGCCTAGCAGAGAGACGTTGGGTGAGTTACTTACCTTCCAGAAGGGTTCTGCACCAAAGTGTGGCCCTTTGCGCCTGGTAACTTTAAAAATAAAAACCCCACAACCGAGCATGCTCAAGCCTTTTCAAAGATGGTGCTGGCCGTCCCAAAGATTGCATTCAGTTTCTGTTTGCATCAATATATATCTTTACTTGTGTTTTTCCCTAAGTCTCATTCTTTGTTAGGCTTATAACAACTGGGTGTTAGGAGAGCTCTCTTGTTCTACCTGGAGATCACTGACCCTCTTAGAAAGATAGACATCTTGTTTGTGGCCTCCTTTGCTTCTAGGTGCAAATCCTCTGCCAGTGGATTAGAACGTATATATTGCTATGCTACCTCATAGCTAAATTCCCAGTAACTAACAGTATAATGAAAAAACATTTTGTCTGAACTAATGTGACTTTTGTAACCTCTTTACAAATCTGTAGCAGTGGTAGGTAATGCAAAGCAGCCACTTGGAGTTCATGACACAGATTTACTAAGCACCAGGCCATTGATCCGGCCACCGGAGAAGATGTTGAGTTCCACAAAGCTGTGTTGCAGTCTCTCTCTCAGTAAAATGTCTAGATCCACCATTCCCCTCGTCTGGAGCACTGCTAATTAAATCTACCCAGTACCATGTGTATATGATAATGCCTGAAGAAATTTATTTCCTGTAAAGATTATTCTTGGAGAGACAGCCTCTGTATATTTATACTCCCAACCCATCTACCCCTCTTCTAGGAGTTCTAATGCTGGGATCTGTACCTTGAGAGAAGAAACTGGGTTTGGGGAGAGGTGAGGAGGATGATTCTTAAATATAAGGGGGTCCAATGAGGTCATCACATGGAGTAAAAACAGATGGTGTGGGTGGCACGGCGACTCCCTGGCTCAGCCTAGGTTAGGAAACAGCGAATGCCACTCTCTGGGTTGGCAGGCAGCACTGAACAAATGTGCCTGCCACTGGGAGAGCTGTTCCATCACTTGCATGATCCAGATATGGGTGGGACTACAACAGATGTGTAGACGGATGGCCCCTCCTTCACCCTGCTCCCAGCCCCATGCCACGGCAACCAACCTTGGTGTCCCACTATGGCATCTCCATCCTATGGCAGGGATGGCAGGGCCACACAGATGCCTTGGCCCTCTTTGGCCTGCATTGGCCCACGTGGGTGGCCCTTGGCCGTGGGTGGCCCTTGGCCCAGAATGGCCAAGAATACCCACATTTTGTTTATGAAGGAAATAACCTCTCATTTTGCCTCGCTACAACCCCTCTGCATATATGAAAAAAGGTGTGTCTAGTGAGTTAGTGTCATTCATTGCTTCCGATTACCTGCTCATGCAAGCAAGACCCATATTTGTTTTCTTCCTGCGATGAGATATAGGATGTTAACAAACGTGATGGTGGCCCACTTAGGCCCGATGTGACCCACTTTGGCCTGTGGGTCACCATCACATTTGTTGGAGCCCTGCCAGATGTTTGACCCGGATTTCTCCTAGGCATGTTAGCAGCTAGCCTGGACTGTGATCTGGAGACTTCCAGGGTCACAGCCCAGGCTACTGTCTGCCAGAGTGGACTACAGTGGGCTATAAGTTTTGTTATGGCTTGCTGTTGCCCAGTCCAGATTAGCTCTGCCCTGGCTGGCCGTCATAGGCCGTCATGACTGCCTGTCATGGTGGGCAGTGGGGTGCTGGGTTCAGTGTGGGGGTGGAGCCGGCCACCCACCCATTTGTGTGACTCCCTGCCTTCCCTGGTGAGCAGGCCACCTGAACGTTTGTTTCATGGTTGGCCCCGATCCTGACTGTGTCCACCACAGCTTCCTCTCCTGATCTGTACCTGGTTGCACTGTCACTTGTGTAGTTTCATCCACAAACCCATCCCCCCCATCTCTTTGCACTGTTGCTTTTCTTTGCTTGTGATCTCTCCATAAACAGATGGTGATAAACTGACATTGGGGCCGATCACAAGCTCCATGGACCAGCGCATACAGCACACATGAGATGTGCGCATGTAAGCATGTGCAAGCCGCATACATCCCCAGCAAGGGGCTCGCATTGTGCATGCAAACCATGCGCCGGCGGCATGCACGCAAACTTCGTGGCAGCGCCCGTGGGGTTTGGATTGTGCCCATTGAATTCTACAGGTGGCGTATCTTATTTCAGCTGATCTCCAAACCATAGGCACAAAATATAAGGCAATCTGTCTCTTTTGTAGACAACCATCTGTCTTGCTGCATCATCTCTAGACTCCAACTGAAGCCCATATTTTTCTAGGTTATCAAGGGTCCAAAGCTGGACTACATCAGAAGATGGCAGAGCAAAGATGCTTTCCTGTGCCCTTTCTTTTGTGGCCCTGCCCCTTTACATGCCAGAATGTGTGGGAAGGTAGCAATGTTGCTCATTTAGCAAGCCTCTGGTACATCCCTTTTTTTGTGAATTCCACTATTATTGATCACGTGTGGCTCAGTTTTCAAGGAAGTGGCAAAGCACATATTTTAAAGTTTGTGTTTGAAGCGTGCATCTGCCTTGTCCACATACCATACCTGATGCATGGTTTTAAAAAAAAAAAAGTAAATAGGTGGGGACATTTTCCCTCTAGCCAAAAAGGAGGGGGGAATGGATTTGGAAGGCATTAATCTACCAGACTCATTTTTCTCCCTGATCCACTCAGTTTTACTTTAGTCCCATTTGTAGCAGATGCCCAGATTTGGTTATGTATGCCTGAAAATTAAAACCACACAACTTGGGGAATGAGCACTGAGTGTTTTGGTTTTGCCAACAGAATCAGCTGTGGAAGTCAGTAGAATGGGTTAGTGTATATAGGGTACAGGTAGGGATGAACTGAATAGTAAAAAAAAAAAAAATTGGTAGTATTTTTGAGTTTCCGAGGATCGGAGTGTTCAGCCACTCCTCAGTAATGCGTCCAAACACTCGGTACTCTGCAAAATACTCGGTATTTAACTGAGTATTTTTCCAAGTACCGAGTCCCCTTATATAGGGACAGGAAATAAAGAGGTATATCCTGGCTCCCCTTTCTGCCCATTCCCTGTTCCCCCTGCTCCGTCCCCATTTTCCCATTTGCTCAATCGAGGAGTAACCAAGTACCGTGCTGAGTACTGGGCTAATTCCTCGGTTACTCAGTAAAATTGAGTTGAGTACCGGAATATCCGATAAAAACCAAGTAATTTCAAATACCGTGTTTCAGCCCTAGCTACAAGTCATGGGGAAAAGCTATTCATTTTCATCTAGACTATTCAAAACAATCACATTCCAATGATTGGGAATACATGAAATGTTTGCATGTTTCTGCAAACGCCTAGCATTCTGGGATGCTTCCAAGAGTCGTGTCACTGTTGGAAATTACTTTCTCAGTACTGGTCTAGGCCTCTATCACTACATTTGGCTTTGACTTATTGGGCACATATCTCAGGAGTAAAAGTTTACAGAAAAAAACCCTGTAGTCCCAGCTAATATAATGCATTGTTTTCTTAGACAAAAGTAGAAGATTTTGATTGGCTGCTGTATCAGTAGACTGGAATACTCAGTTGCAGCTGTCCTGAGAGACCTTCTATAAAACTGCAGGTGTTCAGCTTTAGCAAATAGTTCTTATTATATGGATTGACTTTTGGCAGCTAGTAACGATGTTTCCTGAAATTGAAAAATGATTTTCTACCTTAAACAGTGGTTTTACATTACTGGAATGCTGAAGAAAAAAAAATCCTCTCATCAAGTAGGACTGAAACTGTTTTTGTTAGTTGTATATATTTCCTGATTTGTATATTTTATAGTAGAATGTAAGCCTTTTTCTTAACTGCTGTGGTTGGATTTAAAACCTTTGCCAAGGCAACTCAAGCTATGAAGAATTAAGGAAGCATCAAGCAACAGAGGGTCCTATCCCTTTTAAACAGAACCAGCAACTGGCTTGTGGCCAAGTTATCATGGATCCTGGAACAGGGGAATATTTTAAAACCTTGGAAAACATTGTAGCATGTTGTATTACTGTTTAAAAAGTTAGTATCTTATCAATAGGTAATACCTTGATTTTATTTGAGTATTTGTTTAACACTTTTGGTTGTTGTGTTTCTGTCACTTACTAGAACTAGGGGTGTGCATGTCATTTTCCTTATATCAATAACGAAAACAAAATTTGCCATTTTTGTTATCATTATTGCAATAACGAAAATGACAAAAATAATAACAAAATCAATAATGATAACTAAAGTTGTTATTGATTTTGTTATTGCCTAGCAGCCTGGCAGGTGTTTTTTGGAGGGAAATGTGGGGAGGGGAGGAGGGAGCAGACATCTTGGAGCCAGAAACAGTGTTGAACTCTTGAACTGGGGCTGTGATGGGAGGGGAAGGACCTGATGGATGTAATCGCTGGCCAATGAGCAGTGTAAGCAGGTCCCAGGCAGTTGAATGGCACCCTGTGATTGCTCAATGCCTCCTGCCTCCCAGAAACATCAGGCGAGCTCTGGGGGAGGGCAGTTATACTGCAGAGCTCTGCTGCTTGACTCTGGTTCTGTGTTAGCTTTTGCTTTGTCAGGTTGTATCTGCTGGTACTTGCACTAAAAATCCTCCCGTATATATCCCTACCACCTTACCTTTCCAATCCTTATTCCTTACCCTTACATTTGAAGATGATAGATATAGAATAGAGATAGATTAGAGGTAGTGGATATACCTCTGAGTTTTCCTTTTCACTTCCCATCTGTCTCCCCCTGTCCATATATTATATAGATATAGATATTAGTTGTGTGTGTATATATATAGATTAGATGTTTAAATACTAGTCTGTTTTATTATATATATTAGGATTATAGAATAGGAATATTTTTTATTATACATAGGTTAGGTTTAGCTTAGATTCTGTGTGTGTGCGTGTACGTGTACGTGTACGTGTACACACACCAAATTCGGCTGGTGGAGGTTTGTAAGCTTTCGGACCTCACAGGATCCTTTGTCAGGCAACTCAGAAATCCAAGCTGTACACTGAGCAAAGCGAGGGGTTATATACAGAGGCTGGGGAACATTACATCATGTGAGGGTAAGGACAGAGAGGGGTGGGGGAAGAAATATGCATTTCTAGGGAGTAGGTGTGGTATAATGGGGTAAGTCATTGAGAGGGTCCCTGGAAAGGGGAGTGGAAGGGAGTAATGTGCCTGTGATTGTGAGATGATAGTGTAGAGGATGTGGGGTGGGGCAAATCCAATTAGCAGGGGTGGGTGAGTAATAGAGAGGGTTACTCTATTACTCCACTTCTCCCAGGATGACCACTCCATCTCTGATCTCTCCATCCTAGTCCTGAAAGGCAGCCTCCACAACACTTCCAAAAGGCATGCCTGGGAACAAAAATTCATCAGCCTGCTGGATACAAGAAACAATGGACTTAACCAGGACATTGGCTTCATAAGCCACTACAGAAATGTACAAGCTTAAACCTGTCCATTTGCAGCCCGCCACTTATACTATCACAGGCACCTTTAACCTCTCCATTCCCCATTCCACTCCAGGGGCGGGGCCCTTTGTGGGGACTGCCCTTGGGCGCCAACCCGGAGGACAACACCCAAAGGGTGTCGACTGTTCGCTGGGGCCGTTCGCTGGACCGTGGCACCAGGACCCCTCCCCCCCGCTCTGCTCTATTGCCTCCGCAAGAGTTATGTACGGCTTATCCCTGCTGCCGCTGCTACTGTCATTTCTGGACTCGCTGCTGTCTTGTTTTTATTTTGTGGTTTTAAGGGGTTCTGGGGGGAATGAGACAGGTGTGGCCTGAGGGTGGGGGCTATGGGGAATGGGTTAGGGAGGATAGCGCCAACCCCCCTCCCCCGGTGAGAGGAGAGGAGGTGGCTTGGGGAGGGTTGGGGGGGACTCCCTGTGAGAGATGGATTCCTGGGGAGGGATGGGGAGTGATTTAGGGAGGATCGGGCCAATCCCCCTGGTGAGAGGAGGGGAGATGGCCCTTGGGGAGGGTGGGGGGGGCACCTCCCATATGATGGGGAAGTGGGACTCCCTGCTAGACCTTTCGGCTGTGTTTGACACAGTCGATCTTGAGGTGTTGGTGACATGTCTGCGGGACCGTGCCGGGATTGGTGGGATGGTCTTGGACTGGTTTTGTTCATTCCTGACTGAGAGAACTCACCGGGTGGTCTTGGGGGAGTGTACGTCTTCCCCCCGGGACCTTAAGTGTGGAGTTCCGCAGGGTGCCATTCTGTCCCCCCTCTTGTTTAACATCTATATGCAGCCGTTAGGGGAGATCATGAGAGGGTTTCAGGGCATGCAGTGTCATCAGTACGTTGATGATACTCAGCTCTACCTCTCCTTTTCCATCGACCCAGGCCATGCAGTCTCTCTATTTTCTCAGTGCCTCAGTGCCTGTCGGCTGTGGGGGCTTGGATGAGGTTGAGCCATCTGCAGATGAATCCTGACAAGACGGAGTTAATGTTGGTGGGTGAGGGCCTGGGAGTGGTTGAATCTCTTCTTGGGGGGGTGGGCTTCGCCCTCCCATGGTCCCACAGGTACGGAGTCTGTGTGTGCTCCTCAATTCACGGCTCAGCCTGGAATCTCAGATTATGGCCGTGGCAGGGAGTGCGTTTCGGCAGTTACATCTTGTCTAGCGGCTTTGGCCGTATCTCTCAGACTCTGACTTCGCCACTGTCATCCATGCCTTCATCACCTCGAGGCTGGATTACTGCAACGCGCTCTATGTGGGGCTGCCCGAGAAGCTGGTCGTGGGGCTGCCCGAGAAGCTGGTCCAGAGGCTGCAGCTGGTGCAGAATGCCGCGGTCCGTCTCCTTACTGGGGTGGGCTGCAGGGAGCACATGACACCTGTGCTCCGGGCTCTGCACTGACTGCCTATAAAGCACCGGGCTAGGTTCAAGGTGTTGGTTTTGATCTTTAAAGCCCTTCATGGCCTGGGCCCTGCCTATCTGCAAGATCGCCTCACTCCCCATGGGCCTGTGCGATCCCTGAGATTGTCCGTGGTGGCCTTTTTGGAGGTTCCCCGGGTGAGACAGGTGGCCACTGATGTGAGATCTTTTGGTGGCTGCCCCTGTGCTGTGGAATTCACTCCCGGCGGAGGCTCGGTTGGCCCCCACCCCCCTGTCATTTTGACGTTTG